>CM067304.1:64931027-65536027 GCA_034231615.1 Meghimatium bilineatum | reverse complement strand
AGGAGTACATAATCAACATCAACAATTAAAAATTCCCCGTATATGTATTGTGTTAGTCTGTTGTAGTCTGCTCTCAATCTAAAATAATTGTTCATTTTCCTAATCTGTACAGATCATAGTCTTTGTGGCTGTCTGTGTAAGTTGCATTCGAATCCATGTTAATACTTTGTTTGCCTCCAATATTTGCCATAATTTGTCTTTTTACTCCACTATTTCTGAGGATCTCTCTTTTTAATTTTCTTTGCTGTACCATTGTTCTCTAAAACCATATCCCAGAGCCTCCATGTTCACTTTAACCTTTTTGTTTATTTATAGTCTACCCATGAAGATAATTGGCTTGATATAGCCAGGCCTGGATATAACGCTTTAATTGATTTATACTCGTATTGCCTTATTATAATTAGCTACATCTATCAGGAAAAATCGAATAAGGAGCACACGATGGGAGTTCCCTAAAATATAAATGGGATATCGTGGAGCAATGTGTCCTGTACAAAATAATATTAAAATAAATGCAGCACAGATTCGATGAAGACACATTTTGTTGAAAGAAGTGTGACCTTTTTCTATCTTTTTCTAGTATAATTTGACTTTTTTAAATAATTTAAATGTGTTAACCTTGATTAAAAACCAGACGTGTGACTTCGTATTATAATGGACTCCTATTTAATCCATTGTTTGGGCGTAATCTTACGTGGGCTGTAAAATATCTCCATTATTTCGGAAAGATTCCGCATTCTTATGAAACTGGCGTTTGATGACTAAGTCATGTTCAAATGAAATGTGTTTCCTGTCAATGTCGCAATGACATTTATAAAAATAGCGCTGGCACATTTGGTTTTTTATTGTACAGTATTTATTCACTACAACCACGGTTGTCGCCCATCACTTGATAATGAGCACAACTGACAGAATCATCAGAGATACACATTTTAGAAGACAGTCTAACCATGCAGTGGATACCCTCTCACTGTGGAATACCAGGAAATGAAAGAGCAGACCACCTAGCCAAGGAAGGTGCTGCCGAAGACCAACCAGATATATCAATAACCTACCATCAGAAAAAACAGATTATCAGGTCAATAAGAAAGCCACAAACACCAGCACAAGATGACTATCACATTATGAACAGATCAGAACAAGTTATAATTCTACGTCTCAGAACAGGACACAACCAACTCTGCAGTCACATGTATACAAAGTTCAAGATTGGCAACATGGCAATGTGGACAGGCAGCACAGAATGCCATACATATACTTCAAGAGTGTTCTGAGCATGAAACGCTGAGGCAGACATATTGGCCAGGGGGGAAACACTTGAATCAAAGCTCTATGGGCCATTGTATAAACTACAAAACACAGAGTTTTTTTTAAGGAGACAGAATTACAGATATAGACATGTTTCAAGTGATCGAAAGATGAAGAAGACAGTCCAAGTTTTAAAAAAAATGACAATATGAACTAAGAAATTTATAAAACCGTCATAGTGACTAGTGTTGCCAACTCGTTTGATCAAGAAAGTACTAGTACTGAAATAATTTCAAAACAAAAGTGGCAAATATGAAGACAATGAATGTGGCAATGAGAAAAGATACTTTCTCGCAAGTTTTAGCCAGTAACAGAAGACGAGAAGTACCATCAAGGACATGGAGACTACATGACAGATTACTGCAGCAACATTGAAAGTGCTCTGTCGTTCTATCCCAGCAATCTGAGAGATTAAAAAGTTGCCTTTTATGCACAAATATTAAAAACACAATTCATATCTGAAAGAGTAGCATATGAATAATTTCAGGATGTGTAAAGAATTGACTTTTACTTGAGATTTCTCAAAAGCAATCCAGCCCTTCCAATAGAAAAGCACATAGTCTGCAGAGAGTACCACTCACAGCACGTAACTCAGTTTCCTCAAGTAACGATACTAAGAAATTGTTTGTTTCTGTAAAAACAAGGCCATGACCTGGTATCAAACTTATTACATCTTGAACACAAAGTAAATAGTTTAATCAGTCAATCAGTTCCTCTATTGCCAAGTTAGCACATAGGGCGAATGTCATAATTCTCCATGCCTGTCGATCAGTTAACAAGGATTGCAGGTCCTGTGCATTTATGCCTGTTGATTTTAGTTCATTCATAAATGTTCTTCTGAGCGTTGTTTTTGGTCTTCCCTGTTTTCTATACCCTTCTGGTGTCCACATGAAGGCTTGTCGTGGAATTATATCTTCCTTCATTCTAAAACCAATATACCACAGAAATCTTTAATGATCAATAATTTAAAGATATAATTAGATGTGTTTTTGTCTACTTCTTTCTCTTGAGTTCGCTCTCAGCTAAATAATACAAATTCGTCTTTGAAGTATGTCAAGGAAGGAGTGTTACATTTTACTACTGTCGGTTAGCACGATGTAAGGCTAGCACATCCTATTTTGGCTTGCTTTTAATTCAAGTAAGCTTCTGTAGCCTCTGACAGCCTTCCTATCTGCCACCAAGTGACAGTGTATCAACTCTACGCAGAGACAGTTTATAAAGTACTGTGCCCTTGAGCTTTACAGGTCAAAGTCATATCCCTGTGTGAGCATCTAAGGAAATTTCCAGCAGAGATTTGCACTAGGGTCAACGACTTCTATCTAGTATGATGTGTTCCGCTACCAAGGAACCTGTAATTAGATAATTTATTTCCTTTGTGTCCTTGGTTACTGAAGCATTTCTCATCTGTGAGTTTGGTTCCGGTTTAGGAAAATACACTACAAGTAAGTTAGACTATGTTATAGATCTCCTCAAGTTATATCGTGCAGACATTAGTAATAATGTGTAAATGAGAATAATATTAAAATAAATAACGTTTCAGAATAGAATACAGAAAACACTTGAACAAATGTAGAATAAGTTTCAAGACAATTTTATTCATGTATAAGAAGAAGTAGGTAGTATTTTAATCATTTATAAGCAGAAGTAGGTAGTATTTTAATCATGTATAAGCAGAAGTAGGTAGTATTTTAATCATATATAAGCAGAAGTAGGTAGTATTTTAATCATGTATAAGCAGAAGTAGGTAGTATTTTAATCATGTATAAGCAGAAGTAGGTAGTATTTAATATTTTAATCATGTTTAAGCAGAAGTATTTAAAATTTTAATCATGTTTAAGCAGAAGTAGGTAGTATTTTAATCATATTTAAGCAGAAGTAGGTAGTATTTTATCAAAATAATAATAATATTGCAGCCAGGGATTTAATGGGTTTTATTTACCTAAATAAAAAATTGTAAAGGTCATTTGTACGTTTTCTGTGTAAATTCTTCCTTTTGATAAAAAGTTTATGCTTTATTGTGAATAAAATTCTAAAAGTGGGAGGTGATTTATCTAAATACCTAGCACTAAAATTATGTTGTGATTTGCTAAGAGCGAGGGTATTTGTACTGTATATGAAGTTCAATGAGCCTTTGGATCGCTGGATCAGCAACCATGAAGTTCCATATGAAGAAAATATTAACATATTTCTATATGAAGAAAATATTAACATCTAAACAAATCAGAAACTAAAAATGAGAACTATAAAAAGCTACATCTGTTCTACAATACGGCTCTGAAACATGGATAGTAAACACACTACTTAAATACAGCATTTGAATTTTTTAGATGTGGATATATCGAAGAATTTAGTTTGGATATGTAACAATATACACGAGTCACTTTCTTTCTAAAATTATTGTACAAGGAACAGTCGAGGTGAAAGAAGAAGAGACTGTGACAAAAAAAAATCTTTCATTTATAACATCAAGGAATAATCAGGGAAGGATTTTTTTTACACTCCTCCAGATGGCAGAGGATAAATAAATATCTGAAGTGCTTTTTCTGCTGATGTATCCAGT
The DNA here is from genome assembly GCA_034231615.1 of Meghimatium bilineatum. Lineage (NCBI taxonomy): Eukaryota > Metazoa > Mollusca > Gastropoda > Stylommatophora > Philomycidae > Meghimatium > Meghimatium bilineatum. Next base: position 65,532,159 of record CM067304.1, on the reverse strand, counting down.
GTGTCATGGCTACGACCCTGACAAGTTATAGGTCCTATTATTATTATTATTTTTGTTATTATTATTATTATTATATAGAAGAATAGGGAGAACATCATGGAAAGAGAAGAAAAATAACACAGAGCACTGCATATGAAAAAGATTTATTAAAAGAAATAAGAAACACAAATAAAATATTTTGTATATATGAAAAGACATCACACTTTGTTGAAAACATTACTTAAAGATAAGATTTAGTTAAAACGAGCAAGAGGTAGGCAGAGATAAAATAGGAAGGAAACATAACTTGATCGGGATAAAGTCTAACAGAGTGCAACACCAAGGCAAGAGACAGAGGATGCTGGAGGTCTATTGCAGCCAACCCCTGTTGTAGAGATGACACTTAATACTTTACATACAAACATATAGACTCAAATGTGTATACATCCAGAATTTCTGATCAGTTAGTAGTGGTGTTTTTTACACTATCAACAATCAGTGATCACAGTTAGTAGTGGTGTTTTTTACACTATCAACAATCAGTGATCACAGTTAGTAGTGGTGTTTTTTACACTTTCAACAATCAGTGATCACAGTTAGTAGTGGTGTTTTTTTACTAATTCAAAAATCAGTGATCACAGTTATTAGTGGTGTTTTTTACACTTTCAACAATCAGTGATCACAGTTAGTAGTGGTGCATTTTACACTTTCAACAATCAGTGATCACAGTTAGTAGTGGTGTTTTTTTACTAATTCAAAAATCAGTGATCACAGTTATTAGTGGTGTTTTTTACACTTTCAACAATCAGTGATCACAGTTAGTAGTGGTGCATTTTACACTTTCAACAATCAGTGATCACAGTTAGTAGTGGTGCATTTTACACTATCAACAATCAGTGATCACAGTTAGTAGTGGTGTTTTTTACACTTTCAACAATCAGTGATCACAGTTAGTAGTGGTGTTTTTACAATTTCATCAATCAGTTATCACAGTTAGTAGTGGTGTTTTTTACACTATCAACAATCAGTGATCACAGTTAGTAGTGTTTTTTTACACTTTTAACAATCAGTAATTACAGTTAATACTGTTGTTTTTTACAATTTCATCAATCAGTGATCATAGTTAGTAGTGTATTTTTACACTTTCAACAATCAGTTATCACAGTTAGTAGTGGTGTTTTTTACACTATCAACAATCAGTGATCACAGTTAGTAGTGTTTATTTTACAATTTCAAAAATCAGTGATCACGGTTAGTAGTGGTGTTTTTTACAATTTCAACAATCAGTGATCCAGTCTTGTTCTGTTTTGGCATATTACATCAGCAACACAATAATATTACAGATGAACCTGCAACAGATAACATTGGAATAATTTATTACTGGAATATACTTTGTCAAAATTATATGTAATTGGAGAATGCTGCACATATGATTATATTATACAACTAAATCAGGGCTGCACATATGATTACATTAAACAACTAAATCAGGGCTGCACATATGATTACATTAAACAACTAAATCAGAGCTGGACATATGATTACATTATACAACTAAATCTGGGCTGCACATATGATTATATTATACAACCAACTGTGGGACACAGATATATTTCCAGACTGGGGTGTGGGTGGGTGTTTATTTTGTTTTACATCCTCTAGGGGGATTTTTACTAACTTCTTAGCTTGCTTTCTAGTACTATATATATCATGTTCCAATCTCTGGTGTGGGAGAGGGTGGGGGTTCCTGATATTGGTCCTGTACAGAGCACTATCATAATCTAATTCATCTCTTCCCAATCTACGGCGTAACTTAATACATTAACTAGCTCCAATTAAAAGATAAATTATTAGTTCTTTATTCAGCTTTTGTTCATGAACTCCTGCTGGTTCTTTTGTAACAAGACAATGGTTTTACTAGATTTCTAGCAGGATATAGTCCACATGAAGGAGGCATAATTGTGTGTTGTGTTATTAGGGCCAATGTCCCAACAAATCTAACTTGGTTATCTAGTTATAATTTATATATTGTGTATTTTTAATCATTGTTAATTCATGATATGAAAATGACATATAAAGATCATAAAAATATGATAGATCTGAATGTAATTTGCAATAACATTATACAATAGTCAAGGTAGTTAGTCGACAGAAAATCATCATAGTGCTCCAGACACATACATAGGTGATCCAATCTTATATTCAGGATGTCCTTCAGCGTGTGGTAACTCACTGTTTCGATTCTGTGTTGGTTGATAATTCTTCTTTTTATTCCTATATGTTGCTTGTTTCTTGTAATACCTCACTTCACTTTCAGGTCCTATATTGTAACCATGAGAACAGAATAACAAACACACCCATAACTTTTAACTGTCTAACTCCTTGATTTCATTCAAAATATTAGCATGGGCCATGAAACTATCAATGTCTTTTTTAAGGTAGCAATAATTTTCTTTTGATAGTCATAATAGTAGACTGGTTTACATTAAAAATTACCATATATTTTGTCAATGAAGAGAATTGCTATTTATTTGGTTATTGTTGTATTTTGCTCTAATGTTGGAAGTTCTGTCTGATCTTTCATTTCCCCCAACACAAGCATGTTCAGGTACAATAATGAAGGTAACTATCTTCACAGAAATTATTGTTATTGATTCCATTCACTGACGTCGTACACAGACTGACTGAATCTTTATAGCACACTCAAATAATCAGTCAGAAAACAAACACCTATAGCACTGTGAGTCTCCAGTTACATCATTACCCTGGTTACTGCCATCATAACCATTATTATATTAATAATGGTTGCACATAAATCACCAATTTCTTTCCTAATACCCTTTCTCTGCACTGAAATGTTCATTAGTTAGTCTTTGAATCATCATCACTACACTCTGGATAAGTCCATAGGTGCTCAGATATCTCCTTGAGTGTATCCACCATTACACATTGACTGACGGTCCCAGTACGCCGCTGATTGACAATCATTCTTTCTCGTTCACGAAACCACTCTTTTCTAGTAACACTACATTTCAAACAAAGCTCCATTATTCTAGTTATGGAACAAGATTAATTGTCACTTATAAAGAAAAGATCTGAATGTAATGTCCTAAAATGACATATAAACACCATAAAAATATGTTTATTGTTCTGTTTAATTTCATCCTTATAATGTCATCATGTCACATTGTTTAAGTGACATAATGTAATGTAATTGAAATATGAATGCACCAATCTCACTCTAAGGAATTCTCACTGATCAGAGCCTAACTTGTAAACTTGAGCCTAAAAATGTTGTAAACTTGATAAGCTTACACACTTCTCCAAGCTTTATGTCCCCTAATGTGCGTACCCATTTAGTAACATCCACTGACCTGCCATGACAGAACTATCCATTTTTTAATGTTTCATTTGATCCTTACAATGTCATCATGTCACATTGCTTGTGTCTGCACTGTTGCTTAGATATAAAGAAGTGTTTATTGTCTAACTGTTGAACTCTGTTGGTCAATTTGGTTTGATCTCGTTGGTGATTTCAAATACTGTTCCTACTAATCTACACAATTTGGTTTTATCTTGTTAGTGATTTCAAAAACTGTTCCTACTAGTCTACACAATTTGGTTTTATCTCGTTAGTGATTTCAAATACTGTTGCTACTAATCTACACAACTGTTAATATTCTTTTTCAGTGATCAATTCACAAGAGCAATGTATAGAACATTGATTTAGGCCATCTTGGTTTCCCAAAAATTTAGAGCACTGATTTAGGTCATTTTGGTTTCCCAACAACTTGGAGCACTGTATAGAGCACTGATTTAGATCATCTTTGGTTTCCCAACAACCTAGAGCAATGTCTGTACATTACGTTCTTGTTTTTGTGTTGCTGATACCTATTTGGGGTAAGTATGATTTTAGACAGCAGTGTCTCGTTCTCAATTAAAATATTGTGACTTGTTCACTTTTGTTCAATTTGTCTTGCTCTAACATACATATATCATACAAGGATTTTCAAATTATGTTTATTGAGTACATACTTACAAGAAGAAAAATTGGTAGTAACTTTGATAGAAGTGACAGCACAATGAGCCATTGCGATTGGAGACAGTTGAAGTACCATTGGTACTGGAGACAGTTGAAGTACCATTGGTACTGGAGACAGTTGAAGTACCATTGGTACTGGAGACAGTTGAGTCAATATAAACCGGCACCGCTAGAAATAGGAAATTCTGTTAGTTCAAGATTGTCATCAACAGCCAAATTAAATATTGTGAGTAATAATTCAATAGTAATAAAATATATTATTCAAGTGAATTCCTTATGGGAATACATTATTCAAGTGAATTCCTTATGGGCCTATGTGTATTGATTTTCACAAAATATACTTTTTATCATCCATAACAATCATCATCAGCACCATCTACAAACATAAGCCACAATCATAAATCACAATCATAAGTCACAATCAAAATCTACCAATCATCAATCAATCATCATCATCCATCATCATTAGGAATTCATCTATCTATCTATCTATACGCTGTGTCCCTTGTTTGCCTTGCAGCGTCAGGGGTGGAAGAGTTCTCTGGAGATGTGTTAACGTGTATTGGTGTTGGTGATTAAAGATATCCACAACTCTCAAACTCTAGTATCATTTAATCACAACTGTTATTCATGCTGAAATCGGATGTGATGGGCCTACAAGGCGCATAACGGTGGCACAATGTAACTACACTTCTGTGGAAATCATACAAATATCCGTGCTGATTACAATGGAGTGAACGCAAAACAAACAACTGTTGTTATCTCACAACTCTCAAACTAGAGTATCTTAAAACACAACTGTTGTTATCTCACAAATCTCAAACTAGAGTATCTTGAAACACAACTGTTATCACTCTGCTATGCTATAATATTAAACTATTTTTGTCACACTAGCATCCAGTTTCTCTTATCTAGGTTGTTACCATTCTGATTGAAACTTCTTACCCCATTCCAAAACATGGTAGCTGATAAAATAATCCCTTTAACTGTGAGCAGGTAGGGTAGCTATTGATAACCCACAGTCATCCTGACAAAGGTGCAAGTTCTTCTCAGGTGTGTAATAGAGGTGGCACACAAAATCATATAAAGGTCTCAAATACGTAGAAGTGTAAGAGGGAGTTCTTCTTTATCTTCTTCTGCTATCAGTTTCCTACGCACAGCTCAGAAGTCTATACAGGTAGGAGGGTTGCTTCCATGAATTCATTGTCAGCAAGAGTCCTCACAACTAGCCCAAGCTTAACTTCTAGATCTGTTTCTTGGGGCCAGGATTTAGACGTCAAAAACGCTGCAGGTGGACATATTTGCAAAATGTGTTCTGGAGACTGGGAATGCGTTGAAATGGACATTTTTCAGTTTGAACAACCTTTATTTTGTGGAGATATGCTTGTAATCTACAGTATCTTGTGTGGAGACTAAAAATGGGAGTTTACTGCAATCTGTTCAGCATTAGGATGGGATCTTGTGGAAAGTTGCTGCATGTTCAACATTCTTCTGTCCCATTTGTTGACCTATCCACAGTGATGACACATCTAGTAAACTAGGAGTCTGCCATGCAAGGACACCTGTACAATTTCTGCTTACCTGCATCTCTTCAACATTCATGTGGATTATTTGATAGATAAAAATGTACGAAATTTAAACAACATGTTACAATGATGATTTTTTTCACAGGTGACAAGCTGTCAGCCTATTCCCCAACTTTCCTTAGTTGTGTCATATGACATGTATGGAAAGAAACAGTGTCCCTATTCTTTACACCCTGAACAAAAGTCCAGGTTAGAGTTGCCGTGATAAAACATGCACAAAAATAAAGACTTTCTCTACTTGATGTTAGCAAGCAACCTTGTTTTGATTCAATGCATCCTCATTAATTTTTCTATTTGTACATTGTACTCAATTTTCTTGTACAGGTCAGTTTTATTCTATAGAGCAGTTTTCATCTGCAGAGAAATTTTCCTCTAAAAAACAGTTTTCATCTATATAGAGCAATTTTAAGATATAGAACAGATTTCTTCTGTAGAACAGTTTTCTCATATACAGCAGTTTTCATTCATATATATATATATATAGAGAAAGTCTTTTTGAACTGCATAAAGCAGTTTTCTTCTATAGAGTAGCTTTCTTTTATAGAGCAATTTTCATCTATATGGCAGTTTTCTTCTATAGAGCAGCTGAGGGATATACTGACAACCTATAGCCTGTGAAAAATCACTTTCACTGCATTTTTAGTCTCGATTTCTTACCTTTGTCTTCCATTATACTTATTTGTCAGCTGCTTGCCGGTTAGCACTGGAGTGTTTTAGGCTAAGGGAGTAATCATCTATAGAAAATTTTGAGTGTGACCATAAGGCAGCCGACTGTTTATTAAATTATATTCTGGCAACTCTTACACTTTTTATTCTAATCAGCAGAACAGAGAGAGTGCTAGGCTAGTACAACAGAGCAAAGAGTGCTAGGCTAGTACAATAGTGCAGAGAGAGTGCTAGGCTAGTAAAACAGTGCAGAGAGAGTGCTAGGCTAGTAGAAATGGATAAGGCCCTTTCTCCATTAAAAATGCCCCAGAGCAAGCAAGCAATCATGAGTGACTAGGCAAGCAATCATGTGTGAAATTTTGAAAGCTTCATAATCCATTTGTAATGTTACACTAGCCTGCTTCCTGGTCATCTAAAAAGACACAAAATGCTATCATTATGTATTTGTCCAGAAATTATTTTCAATCTATCCACTATAATGTTATATGCCAATATTAACCTATCAGTCTAAAATAATGTTACATGCCAATATTAACAAACCTACTATAATGTTACATGCAAATATTAATCTACCAGTCCACTATAATGTTACATGTCAATATTAACAAACCTACTATAATGTTACATGCAAATATTAATCTACCAGTCCACTATAATGTTACATGTCAATATTAACCTATCAGTCCAAAATAATGTTACATGTCAATATTAACCTACAAGTCCACTATAATGTTACATGTTAATATTAACATACCAGTCCATTATAATGTTACATGTCAATATTAACCTACCAACCTACTAAATTTTAGAAGGGGATGTTATGTGTAGGGTTTGATAAATTATAATCCTATAATCCACACATCTGCCTCAAGGGAGACAGAAGCTGTGTTGTTCCTATTTTCATTGATTATTTCATATCACCTGGCTGCATATATCAAACAAAATTTTTTTTTTTTTTTAAATTTATAATTATTTAAAGACAAGAAATGGGGGGCTTGGAGCGTGTTTATTTATGAGGATATTGTGAGTGAGACCATGCAACTGTATTGCATCTTTATCAGTTGTAGACAAGTTCAGCATTGATGCGGCAGCCATTTCACTGATAGAAAATGAAAAGGTGAGTGACATCACAAACTACTAAAAAAATTAGGATTTAACAATTATTTAAAAACTGAGCGTTTCTTTAGACTCGTGATCTGGGAGAGAAGCCTATATTTTTTCCCACTGGATTTATTCATCATACACAATACGGAGATCTTTCACAGTACTGGCTTTGTATTATCACCAGAAAATATATACAACATAAAAGGAATGATTGACACTTACTGACACTTTGCTATTTCATAGTTAAATCATTTTTATCAATGAAGGGATAGATAGCATGCTCAAAACGGGTGAACTGGTGCATGTCAGTTAGATAGAGGAACAAGTAAACTCATTCATAGCAGCTAAAGGGTGAAGTGCTTCTGAATATTTTTTTTTAAAGTGGAAAAAGTTTGTTTTAGTGTGTCGACATTCAGTGCTTAATGACATGACACAATTGTGGCACCTACTTCCAGATATACCAACTGTAAGGTTTTTGTTTTCAACTGCCTGGTTATTGTAGAGCACAGTACATCTGAACGTGGTCTGATCATCTTTGACTGTTACTTGTATCTTTATTTGTGATGTCCAAAGATATTGTAAACAACTGCCAGAACCAGATGGATTTGATTGAAACGGGGGTGGTATTTCAGCGCTATTTGGTACAGGATTGCAGAATGGAGTACCAGTTACATCTATACCACATACGTCCCACTGAAATGCTATACCGGTTGGAGGACCCTAAAAACATATTTTTAAATAATAATTTACTTGGTATTGACAATCTGACTACACTCACTATACTAATAATAATAAGAGCCATAACATATTATGACTATAGAGGTGCCACATTGGAGACAACAGCACAGAAGAATACAATCTATATTAAGTTGATAATTCAACTGTAGCACTTCAGTGGTAAGGATTTACTGAGTGGTGCCAATCTTCTCCCCAAAATTGTATCGACAAGCAGAAACAACACAACTATCATTCTGTGCCCTTTTACAGGTAAGTCACAATAGCAATAATAAGATCCATAACACCTCAGGGCCATAGGGGGAAACACTAGAGACACCGCCATTAAAGACCTCCAAACAACTTTGTCTTTAGCCATTCAGACGAGTGTAGAAAAATCATATCCTGCCCAATCCTCAGGGTTGTAAATCCAGCATTTTCTTTGTATGCCTCTTCTCCTTTCACCATTGATAATTCTTGCACAATAGTTTCAGAAAGTGAGTAGTTTCTCCTTACAGGGTCAAACAAAATTATGCCGCTTCACCCGTCAAAAGTGGTTCTTACTAACCTGAAAGTTGTTTTTTTCTGCCAGATAAACATGTTTGTTCTATATAACTAATATTGCTAATTCTATATCTTGTGTTCTATAACATTAATTTTTTTTAAAAACATCTGCAGCACTTATATTCATAAGCCTGAACCCTTCTTTCTGTATCTGCATTAAGTATCCAGCTTTCATATCAGTATAAAAGTACACTTAGAACCAGTTATCTGTATAGATTCATCTTTACTGCAATACTGATCTTACTGTTAAATCATATTCAAATATTCAACTTTGCAATGGCATCTGGAGTCTTAACTTGATCTCATTTCTTGTATTTCCTTCATCACATATTTGGGACCCAAGATATTTGAAGGTGGTAACTTCCAGTTTGTGACAGTTTAACTGGATATTCATGGGATCTTGCTTGAAATCACTAGTCACCAATATCTTGCTTTTATCAATGCTATTTAACATGTCATATTTCTGGCTATCATCTTCCAGCTTTGAGGACAGTTCCTAGAGTTAAGGTTTGGAACCAGCAAAGAGATTGGTATCATCCACAAGTCAATAAAGATATCTACCACCACAGTTATTGATGTTTGGTGATCTTGTAGTGCCTCCTGCATTATATATTCCAGATGAACGTTAAACATTCACAATACAAATGAAAAATTTGCAAAGAAACATCTTCAGAACTTCCTTGAAATTTTTGTATGAATTTTTTTTTTAAATTACACATATATTTGAAGTATGCACCACTTTGTTTAAATGTGCAAAAATGATTTTATAATCTCTAAAAACATAAAAGTTATTTAGTTTTCCAAACACCCACCAAATATTAAGCAAATTTTCAACAAAGAATCCGGTGACAGAATCATCATCATGAGACATATTCTTTCCAGAACATGGTCTTCCTTATGGGGGTTCTCTCCACACTGTGATTCTGGGCAAATTGACCTGCTGCAGCTAGAGATATATATATTTATTTATTTATTTTTATTCATAGGCAAGGTAAGTATTTTTAGTTACCAGTTTAATTCATTTTGCTTTACCATTTTCAGCTAGAGACATATTTAAGCAATCTGATATATTACTGCACCATCATCATTGTAGGTGCTCTCTTTTCCTGTTGCCGTTAACTCTGCCTTCAGCAGTTAATCTTTCCATACTGTTTTGTCTATGACCAAATAAATACAGTTTTCATGTTAGGATTTTGTTGTAGCCAGCCCTTTTCGACATTTATTAATCTTAACACTTTTTTTATTTGTCTTTTTAGTTGTCCATGGTACATGTAAAATTCTTCTGTAGCATCTCATTTCGAAAGGAGTGATTCTCTTTGCTATTGTCCATGCCTCATAACCATATATTGCCACTGGAAATACACATGTTCTGATCATATATAGTTTTGTTATGCTGCTGGTACCTTGCCAAAGATTTTTCATTTGCTCAAGTTTCAATGTCACCATTGCTAATTTTCTCTTGATTTCAAAATCATCTGAGCTATTTATGTTTGTACACAAATACTGAAAATTTTATAGGGCAGGGAATGTATTAAATTTAATCTGGCTTGCTAAAGGTTAAAGAATTGTACTTACTGCGCAAAACTAAAATCCAACAGGTAGATCCAGGATAAAGGTAACTTAGTTTTGCTAACACTAGATAACACACACAATGACACACACAAGTCAATGTTTCGACTAAAAGGCCTTTGTCAAGACAGACAAAAATTACCCATACCTGTGTGACCGTTGATATTATTACTGTTCACTTTCTATTATATGTTTTAAGTTTATTGTCTGTCTTGACAAAGGCCTTTTGGTTGAAACGTTGACTTGTGTGTGTCATTGTGTGTGTTATCTAGTGTTAGCAAAACTAAGTTATCTTTTTCCTGGATCTACCTAAAGGTTAAAGAAACTAAATATAGAATTCCCCAGTCAAAGGTAGCATTTGACAAGATGGAGAACATCTTTTGTAATATATCTTTGTCAATTGAGGTGTGAAAGACAGTTCTTAGAAGTTATATAGTCAATTCTTCTGTGAAGAAGAATATTAAGAATATAATGGACAAATAAAAAGTGTAATGAAAATATCTTGTAAGAAGTTAATTCAAAAATAGAGCTGCCCACCAGAATTAGAAAGAGACAGTCCACATCACAAGAAGAGGAAAATGTAACACATCCTGGCAACAGGCAAGTTGAAGAAAAAGCGGAGCAAGGGAAGACCAAGAGAGAAGATGCTTGACAACCTGACATTGTGCCTTGGAAAAACATTGGTGTTGACAATCATTGACAACACACGCAACAGAAGGCTGTCAAAATGTATGATAAACAATGCTACATGGCATGGACTACAAGAAGAATTAAATCAGCATAGAAATAATTCTCATCAAAAGTCTACATTATTTTTTCCTAGCCTTTCCTAGATTTGTATGTGCTACAGTCAGTTTTGTGAGTTATGGATCAGATATCAATGTTAGTATATAACTTCCCTGTTAGGTCTTAAGCTCCTGCTGCTGACAAGATGTAGTCCAGGAAACAAAGTGTACTGTGTCAAAGTTTACATCTTGGCTTGATATCTGCCTGATACTTATGACTTCTGGGTGGTTTTTTTTATTGCTTCATATGACATGTGTATATAGATCCCAGCGTTGTTATTCTTTGCTTCACTTATGGGTTCAAACAACACAAGTAAAGTGTTTCCTTATTGTTTGGGGGCTGCACACTCTATTTCTTCATTCTATTTGTACATGGTGCTGCCCTTATGTTAGTATTCTTCTCCGGAGACTTGCAAGCGATTCTTGGTGTTCAGGCTTGGACCTCACAGTCAACAGTTCAGACCTGACAGTCAACAGTTCAGACCCGATGCAGTCTTATTCTGCTGCAACATTGTTTTTGGCTGTGAGAAATGAGAGCTGCCATTTAGAGATCTTGCTTGTCATTTGCATTGAAGTCTCATTCTCATTCTACACTGTCCTTACATGACCCATAAAGCTTGAGTGTCAAAGAAGTCTGTTCCCAGGATTCATCATGAGGAGGAGACTTTAGGTTCTTCGTTATCTGTTAACCCTGGGTTAACAAGAGCCATCCAGAATCCTTAGCAGTATCCAAGCCCAAACAAATGAAAGTCACATGGCGATAGATTGCAGCTGTAAGCTAAATGTGGCACCACCTCCCTTTTGTAACATGCGGGTGAGTTATGACATGTGGGTGGATCGTGATATGCAGATGAGGATTATCAAGCAACAAAATGACAATGCACGCAGGGTCACTTATTCTTGATCCCTGATTCAAACTCCAGCAATGGTCAACCTGAAATGATGATCCATCATTGTGATGGCTTCCGTGTCACATGTGCCTGACCAGGCCATTAAAAAATGATTCGTTACCTGCCACTTTTTCCAAAACAATCTTGTCAATCTTTCACTGTTGGCTTCGACATACATTATCTCATCATAAACTGTCCGCAATTTTTGATGGAACTTTATTAACATCATTCAACTAAGAAATAGAATGACTACTCATTGGTCCCTTTTTTTTGCGATGGATTTGTTATCACACCTAACATTGCTGTCGACTGCCTCACAATAAGCATACAAAGAGAATGACGAAATTACTATTTGTTCATTGGTGTGTGCTTATTACGTCAATGAAGACATTTCATGCACAGTGTGTGATGGCATAAGTAACGCAGCACAGGCAGATTTCATTTGAACATGTATATATTAAATGCACTAACGTATATTTTCATATATAAGCAGAGGATGTAACTCTAATGCAGTGCCAAGGATGTAACTTTAAAGCACTGCTGAGGATGTAACTTTAATGCACTGCTGAGGATGTAACTTTAATGCACTGCTGAGGAAGTAACTAATGCACTGCTGAGGATGTAACTTTAATGCACTGCTGAGTATGTAACTTTAATGCACTGCTGAGGATGTAACTTTAATGCACTGCCGAGGATGTAACTTTAATGCACTGCTGAGGATGTAACTTTAATGCACTGCTGAATTTTTAAGCCCATAAGCTGAGGATTTAACTTTAATGTAAAAAATGTGAGAAAAGTCGAAAACCCGTGTACAGGCCGAGGTATGAAAAAAGGGTAATACTATGGAATCCTATTATTATAAGAATGAAGGGACAAGCAAAATAATGCTAATAGGAAATTACCAGCAACGCAAACGTTAGCAAGACGCAAGATCATTTCTTCCTTTTGTAACATACCTGTACTCACATAAAATATGAGGATAATATAGTGCGATCTTTGCCCGGAGGTATGTCCAGCCTAACAAAAACCCACACCAGCTACAGGAGTATTCTTCAATATTATATTCACTCATTCATTCAGTGTCATTTCAGGAAGAAAGGTTGGCTAATGAAAGAATCAGCCATTACACTAAATTTATGCTTGTATATGTCAACTTTTGTGTGTCTTTTAGATTTGCCTTCAAATCACATTGTGGAATGAAAAGGTGTGAAAACAGTTTTTGTAAAAGTGACTGAGCAGGCTTTTTACTATTGATTTCGGATTACCCTCCCACACTGGTAAGAAAAACACTGCCTAAGCGGATGAAATTCCCAAAATGTTGTGTTTGTGCGAGACTGTCAGCAGTAGAAGACCTATGAATAGAATTAATTAGGAATTCATTTATTTCATTTTTGAGTATTGTTGTCATTTTTTTGTTGGTCGCTATTTATATACTTGGGAGTCACATGTCAAATGTCAAAAATAGTCAAGGCCAACTAACAAATCGCAATAAAATAATCAAAATCAGTCTTTGAGGTTATGTTTACCGTTTCTGTACACAGGTCTTAAAGTACCATAGACGGTCACAAAATGTTACAGAAAAATCCTCAGAATACTATGGACCAAAAAAAAATCACCAATTAGCCATCCTGAGAGAAATTAAAACTGGGTAAACAGCATTGCTCTTTTCAAATGCCATGACAGCCTAGAAAAGACCATAATGGAGGGCATGATATCAGGGAGACGAACAAGAGAAAGACCTAGAAGACAATGGACGCAAGACAAGATGGATGCAAGACATCAAAGACCACCTGAACATGACAGTAACAGAAGCAGGAAGAATGTCTCAAGATCAACAGAAATTTTGAAATGCTGTGATGACTGCTACATCCTGTTCAGGATATGCTACTTGATGATAATGAGACAATCACGGTTTGTGCATGAGCGTGACTGTCGGAGGTCAGGGTTTATGTGTACCCAATCTAATTCCTGGGAGTTTTATCTCCTTCACAAACCACTAGAATCATTTAAGTATAGAAATCGAGTAAAATGAAATGAATACTGGTACTGTTCTGATGTAGCGGTGGTGAAGAGTGGCAACGTAAAAAAGCTGATAATCATTATCATTGCTAAGTGGGTCTAAAATTTATGGGCGGATATTCAGTCCAAAATGATCATACAATCTTTCAAAAAGTGCTCCATCAGTAATGCAATGGTTGGAAGTAAGGGGAAGATGCTATGCTTGTGAGCGATGTTGACAATGTACCAGTAGACAGTGAAGTGAGACTGATGATATATGCGACAGAGCATGAAATTCATGAAGTGTTAACAGAATTCAGTATTTCCGACCTTGAAGGATTTGAATGATTTTTTTGTACACATATGTCTTTTCCTGCTACTGGTAAGCCTATTTGACTATATTCTGCGCTACTGTTTTTAATGATTCTACCGGTAATCATTTTGTTAAAATTTTGTTGTGTGCATATATAGTCTGCCCAGGGTTAATGTAAAAATGTAACCTTTGTTAGCTCACATTTCACGATTCCTGTACATGTTTACCGGTACATTGCAACATGGAAAGTGACATTGGAGTTCCTTTGTTAGATAGACTAAGGTAGTGTTTTGGTCAACAAGGATAAAACTCATGGTAGGCCTATTAATTATGGCATCACTGATTTCGCATAAATAATGTCATTTTAGTTAATGGCTGCAATGGCAAAATAATGACATTTTAGTTAATGGTTGCAATGGCAAAATTAAAACAGCTAAAGAAACTATAGCAGGATACTAACATAAGAACCAAATTGTGTTTACTGCGTACATGTGTGTTTCCTGTGGCAACATATAGATGTGAAGCATGGACACTAAATAAAACAGTGGCCAAGAGAATAACATAATTTAAATTAAAGTGCGATAGAAGAGTTTTGAGAATACTATGGACAGCAAGGAAAACAAACCAGGAGGTGTTACGAACAATTAATGTCCAGGAAGACTGGCTTCTGAACACCATATTAAAGAAAAAGCTAGAATTTATGGTCATGTTAAGAGATACGACGGCATTGAGAGAATGTTACTTAAGTGGATGATAGAAGGCAACAGGGGCAAAGGCTGCCCAAGATGCCATTGGACAAAAGACATTGAGGAATGCCTGCGCATGTCACTGGAAGAGGCAGGTGAACTTGTTCAAGACCACGGGAAATTCAATAGTTCCATAGGAAAGACTACATTCTGGAAAGAATATGTCAATTGATGATGAATGTCATTTTTCCAGTAGACTTCTGACCTCAAAGGATTTGAATGACTGTACTAGAATTGGTATTCTGTGTTCTCACTTTTTATATTTCTACCACTAATTTTCTTAAAATGTTGTACACATATATAAACCGACCCTCCTACATCGTTAGCAGAAATAAACACACAAATTCTCAGCTTATACAAGGAAATATGTGGTATTTGTCATTTCACTGACAGATTGGACATTTTCAGGGAAAAAATATCTTAGTACGGCATACAATAAATGCTACATAGTAAATGAGTTAGCAGCTGTAGCTGAAATTTAGTTACTTATAAATTTTGAGTGTGAATGTCTACAAGCAGCATGACCGGAAATTATGGCACTGACCATATTCTTAAACTGTATGGCAATAAAAAGTGAAACTCATGCCTACAATCTCTGTAACTCAATTAGCATAATAAGGAAAACACAAATTGATTGTTTTGGTGAACAGTGGCTTGAGTCAGTGGGGAGATCAAAATTGGAGTCACATTCATTTTCATGTCTATTTCAAGAGAATTAGAGAGCAGTTAGACTGGCCACAGTTCCACGACTGTATTGTGTGGTAGGGAATGGACCAGGCTATCATTTTATAGATAGGTCATCAATATTTATTACTGACTTCCAAGACATATTTAGAGATGATGGTTAACTTTGTGAAAACTGGTTGAATTGAAGATGTCACTGCCAGACACATTTTGAAATGATGGCTAACTTTGTGAAAACTGGTTGAATTTAAGATGTCAATTAAACATTAAAATATCAAGGAACAGCACAGATAGCATTCATTCTCAAACTTCTGCAGATTAGCAGAATGTAGTCCAGATAACAGAGTGCATCATGTCATGGTTTACAGCTTAACTGTGATATCTGTGCATTTTGGTCTGATGGCCTATTTTGACCATTTATGGAAAGACAGGCAAATCCATCGCCCAAATCTTCTTAGTCACCTCTTATGACATATGTCTGGTATGTATCAGTATTACTATTCTTTTCTTCCCTTTCAGCCCCAGCAAGACATGGTGTAATACTCTAACAATGTTAAATGGCTATCGTACAACTTTGATATGGAAGAGTTCGCTAAAAAATAGTACTAACAAGGAATAAAGTAGGAACTAAGCTCAATGTGTAGATACAATCTCAACTTAAAACACATGGACAAACCTTCTGGTAGTTCTGGTAAAACTACTGAATGTATCAGCAAGTGATGGCATAAAAATCAACAACAGCAGAAAAGCAATGTTATACAGGATACAGCTTTAATTATTTATATATTATTAACTGCTGTTGTATATTGCTATATGTATAAAATATTAGCTTCACTCACCATAGCAGTACATGTGAACGTGATGTTATCATATTCACTATAATATGCCTGACCACTCGGGGGTAAGGAACCAATCAAGTTCAAACCTGATACTTCAGCTGCAATGAAAATAAACATTAACAATGGTGATAATAATTACATAAAATGAATATTCAACATTTTACATTTCTAATATACCTGTTGGGATAAGTACCTATGTTTTTACTACTGGTGTGAGAGTTGGTCAATTATAGTGTAAATAGAGGGAAAAATACAGCAGGTGTGAGAGTTGGGCAATTATAGTGTAAATAGAGGGAAAAATACAGCAGGTGTGAGAGTTGGGCAATTATAGTGTAAATAGAGGGAAGAATACAGCAGGTGTGAGAGTTGGGCAATTATAGTGTAAATAGAGGGAAGAATACAGATCTTTCAAAATACATTTTACACATGGATATTCTGCATTAATTATACAGAATATAAAATCAATGTTATTAGGTGATGTATTCTTTCCAGAATGTGGTCTTTCTTATGAATCTCCTTAAATCTGAGAGGTCTCTGGTAAGCTGCCCCACCTCCTCTAGCGACATGTGCATTATTTCTTGAACATCTCTTGTCCAACAACATCTTGGTCTGCCTCTAGTGCCTTCTATCACCCTTCTTAATATGGTGTTTAAAAGCCAGCCTTCTCGAACGTTGATTTTTCTTAGCATGTCGTGGTTGGTCTTTCTTGCTGTCCATGGTACTCTAAGCACTCTTCTATAGCAGTTCATTTCGAAACATTCTATTCTCTTGACTGCATTTTATTTATTGTCCATGTTTCAGAGCCATAGGTTGCTATTGGGAACACACAGACATAATACATCTATAAGGAAATTCTTGACACAATACCCTTGTAGTTTGCCATTGCTTTCAGGAGGAAAATCCAATTATATATTCTTCTTCAGCGTTCATTCTCAAACTCCTGCTGGATCTCTCCTGTAGCAGTACTACTAGATCTCCAGCAGGATGCAGTTCAGAGAATGAAAATGCGTTGTTGCCGTTTTATTTGTGCCAATGGCCCGACACATCCGTCTTCGGTGGACAATTATATATGATCATATGAGAACACATACATTCTCTTCGCCATCTTGGACCAGAAACAAATGTGTATGTGAGAAACAAGTGCTCTTGCAGGTCAACAAGAACATCTATCAATGGTGAACATGACAAACTTGCATGAAGAAGCATGAATCATTTTGCAAGACTGTTCCGAAGGTAACAGTTGATGATAGAAGAAAGTATGTATTGATAATATAAAAAACTGGACGGAATTATATTTCCACACTCAAACATGGCACAGAGAAAAGAGATGTATGGAGAGATTTTTGTGTTGATGTTTCTAAAGTGGTACCCCTATGACCATGAAGTGTTATGGGTTTTATGATGGGATAAAGACATAATACACAAATGGGAATTTAGGGACTAAGATAGGAACAAATGAATCAGAAAATAAAATCAAATTTATATAAAAATATTTAAAATAGATGATGGGATATAGTGCGACAGAAAATACATGACAAAAAAAAGCAAATCACATGACAAAGAAATTGTAAACAACAAGAACATACAGTTATGACATTTTAAACATTTCTTTGAGAATTAAAAAAAACAGATTGTCAACTACTGCTGTCAGGAGACTTTGTGGTTTAGAAATTAAAGAAACAATAATCACAACCCTGAATTAATTAGCTTAACATCAATAGATTTGTATGGATAGGAGAAAGTGGATAAACACTGGCAGCATGAAGATAATCATCATCATCAGGTGCCATGCCGGGTGGCGTAGGCGGTCATGGCTCTCCACAGCTCTCTGTCCACAGTATTATGTATCAAAGTTGTTGTTGTTTCTTTGCCGTGCCAGGATGTCAAACTGTCTAATATTTTCTCACGTTGTCGCCCTCTGTCTCTGGTGCCTTCAATCTTGCCTGTTGTGATTATGTTCTCTAAACCTGCCTGTCTCATGAAGTGGCCAAAAAAAGAAGATTGCCTTTTTCTTATATTGTTGATTAAGGTCCGTTTCGCATTTAACTCTTTTAATACCTCTACATTAGTTTTTCTGGCAGTCCATGGTATTCTCAGCATTCTTCTGTAGAACCACATCTCTGTTGCCTCCAATCTCCCACTTTCCAGTTTGTTTATTGTCCAAGACTCGCACCCATATGTTAGTATAGGGGTTATATAGCACTGCAGAACTCTCTTTCTCACCTCTAATGACAAGGTCATATTACACAGTATATTTTTCATTTTTCTGAATGTTGTTTTTGCCTGTCCTATTCTGCATCTTATTTCTGTTGAACTTCTTCCATCTGCTGTTATAATTGTACCTAGATATTTGAATTGGTGGACCTGTTTTAATACTATATCATTCACTATGATCTTGCAAGGTGTGTTATTTTCTTTCTTTGAAATAACCATTACTTCTGTTTTCTTGATATTTAGGAAGAGGCCTTTCTCTTTGCTTTCTGTGACTACTACTTTAATTAATTTTTGAAGGTCTTCCTCACTTTTTTGCAATCAGAACAGTGTCATCCGCATATCTCAAATTATTTATGTTATGTCCTCCCACTGATATTCCTGGGATATCTACTATTGCATGCAATATGTTTTCACTGTATAGAGAGAACAGGTCTGGTGAAAGCACGCATCCCTGTCTGACTCCTTGTTTTATTTGTTGAAAAGGGCCAAATTGCTTTCCTACTCTTAT
The DNA here is from genome assembly GCA_034231615.1 of Meghimatium bilineatum. Taxonomy (NCBI): domain Eukaryota; kingdom Metazoa; phylum Mollusca; class Gastropoda; order Stylommatophora; family Philomycidae; genus Meghimatium; species Meghimatium bilineatum. Next base: position 65,512,958 of record CM067304.1, on the reverse strand, counting down.
TGCTGCTGTTTGTTGCCAGTACATGTTCTTGATTATTCTTAAATCCTTGCTGTCAATGTTCAGATTCTCTAGCATGTGTATAATTTTGCTATGTTTAACTTTGTCAAAAGCTTTAGTGTAGTCTATAAAACAGAGGTACAGATCTGTTTTTACCTCTATAGACCTCTCTATTAGTGTTCTCAATATATAAATCGCATTGTTGGTGCCTTTGCCTTCTACAAATCCACATTGTTCTGGACTTATTTCTGGTTTTATTTTGTTTCTCACTCTCTTCATGATGATTCTGAGCAGTATTTTGGTTATTTGGCTCATGAGGCTGATTGTATGGTGTTCTTCACATTCGGTGGTCCCTGGTTTCTTAGGTAATGCTATGAATATGGATCTCATTAAGTCATCGGGTATGTTTCCGCTGTTATATATGTCATTCAGCAATTTTGTGATTATTTCAACTCCAAAGTCATCTAAAGCTGCTAATTCTTCTAATGTGATATTGTCTGGACCTGGGGCTTTGCCATATTTCATGTGTCTTAGTGCCTCCCTTACTTCTGCTGTGAGTATTGATAGACCCTCGCCGTTATCTTGTATGTTTATTTCTGGTCTATTGTCCTCATAAAGTTCTTTGATATAATAGATAATTATGAAGATAATAGAACAACAATAAATAACTCTATTGTTTCGATAATGTAAAGAAGATTCTATTTTTAAAAATTTAAATGTGAAAAAATTATTTTGAATCTCTAAAAACAAAAAAGTCATTGCGTTTTTGAAACACCCACAAAAAATTATGTAAATTTTCAAAAAATAATAGGTGACAGGAAATCAACATCATCACATGACATATTCTTTCCAGAATGTTGCATTCACAATTGATGTCCTGAACCTGACTCTATGCTGTGCCAATCTGCCTGTCTTCTCCAATGATATCGTCATGCGGTCTTTGTTGTCATCTGTCCATCTGCTTCTAGGTCTACCTCTTCTACTTCCTGGAATTCTGCCCTTCACCATGTGTCTTTCCATGCCATTGTGCCTTTTTATATGTAAAATTGTATTCACCGGCCTCCTTCCTCTATATTCAGCATACTCAAAGCTTCACTGTTCCTTATCTTTTCTGTCCAGGAAATTCTTAATATTGCCCTATAACACTTCAGTTCTGAAAGCCAACTTTCTTTCTGCCATTGTTTTATTTATTGTCCAAGTCTCACTGTCGCAAGTTGCAAATGGAACAATTTATGATCTAAGAAGTATAACTATTGTCTCTTTATAACAGTATAACAGTTTTCCATCTGTTTTTCATTTCTTTTGATTTTTTATCACTGATCTTTTTCTAATTTCCATTGTTCAATCACCAAACCTGTTTATATTTGCACCCAGATAATCAAACTTGTCGACGTTTTCCAGTTCCATGTTATCTATTTTAATTCTTGGTGTTACTTTGGTTTTATGGTTGGTTGGTTCATTGCTGATACTGCGGTCCATGGACTCATGCCCTTTAACCCAACATTATATAGCTGGGAAGTCTCTGGATTTTCAACTCACCCCAAGTCAGAGCCAGAGAAACACTATAACACCTCCAAGATGGTAGGTTTCAACCTATGCACTGCTCCGAGCCACTGCAGCCAAGATAGGCTTCACTGTGCTCATTCCCCGCCACCAATTGACTACTGGTTATGCCGAACTTCACTATTGCTCCAGGCATGCAATCAAATGTTCAAGTCAAAAGGATTGTAATGTCCTGAGTCACTGTGCCTCTATAATGGGCCTCAGCCAAAGGAAAAACAGTGCTGTCAGTTTCCTCCTCCCCAGTGCTGTGCAGTACATCTCTGGCTTCCTCTCAACCACAGAGGGTGCATACATACATAAAAATAACAAAGCACAACCCACATTGCAACAACAATATACAAGCATGAGAAGCAAAATTGTAGAGATGACATGCCTTGAAGCCTCTATAAGAAGTAAAATATTGAGATATAACGCATGTCATCTACTAAGGTAAAAGACAGTGAGTTTTATTAAGGAGACAGAATTACAGATATAGACATGTTTCAAGTGAACGAAAGAAGAATCTACTAAGGTTTTCTGTTGCATGTGTGGTTAGTCTAGTGGGCTATTAGTGAGACTCACAGACGTAACTGCATGTATACTTTGGTTTTATCTGTTGTCATGATCTTGGTTTTTTCTGAAACTTTAATTGAAGGTTTTGTTCTTCTCTGTGTGCTTTTGTTTTAATGATCATCATTTTTAGACCCTCCATGTGTGTAGTTAGAAGTACCGAATCATCTGGGTATCTTATCTCTGATATTTCATACTCTCTTATATTTAGGAGAATGGAAATTGGCAGGGAATAGATAGCGTTAATTTAATTCTGCTTGCTAAACGTTAAATTACAGTAACTATGGACAAGTAAAAAGAGAGCAATTTCCTGCGACAAATGGTTCAACACTTTACTAATTTAACACTTTGACAAACAGCGAATTTCCGTTATAGAACCTTGGTCACCAATTTCAATTATCGTAGAAATATGGGTACCCTCGTTGGTATACTGTTACTAAAAACAGATCATCAGAGAAAGTACATTCTTCTAAAATGGTGGCACTTGGGATCAACCGTCTCATATTACAACACACAGACAGTTTCAAGACTATTTCGCACTAATTCAATTTTATAGATTTTTTAAGGCAGTGATGTCGGCCTAAGAAAATTTTCAAAATGTTGAAACACATCAAATTTCTTTTTTAGCTCTTTTGGCAACTTTTTACAGGTTCATAGACACAAATGATGCGGTAATGCCACAGTAGTGGCCACCCTTCCTGACTGAATAAATAGGATAGCTGGGAACAATGCTGGCACTTGGGAGCTATGGGTTTAATGACCAGTGGCGATGCTGCCACCTGGGAAAGTTGTGCTGTATTATCTTTGATGTATTATATGTGAGTGGGGCAAATGAAAGAAATGATCTTGTGTTGCTAAAGTTTGTGTTCATTTCCTTTTACCATGATTTCTCTTGTCCCTTCAATTTTATAAGGGATTACACAGTATTATTAATGTTTGTCCTACCTTGGCCTATACACAGGAATTCTACTTTTGTCACATTTTGGACATTAAAGTCTCTTCCTTGGCTATACACAGAAATATATGGTAACAATTTCATGCAAGCAGGTACAGGCAATCAATGTATACTCACCTTGAACTGTCAAATTACTGGAGGCATTAAGACCAGTCTCAATGCCGACCCCAGCGGAATCAAGATAATAATACATGACTTGACAAATATATGTCCCAGCATCCTCACACATGGTATCAGTTATGTTCATCAGAATTCTCATTGTATTCCTGTTGTTGGTACCGGTAGGTGGAACATCTCCAATGTATGTGATTTCCCATTTTCTTCCTGCAGGAATATTCTAAACACAAAAGTTGCGGAATTAGATTTATTCCAATGGAAAAGTGTATGCAGAGAGTTTATAAATTTAGCAAGATTATTTAAGCCATAAAGAAAGAGTGTTGAACAGTGCTGTTCAGTGTTTTTTTATATATACTATGGTGCATCTAGTTGGTGATTATGGAGTGATGTGCAACATGTGGAGATTGAAATAATAAAAATAATAAAAAGGATAATGAGAAATTTTAGAATGAGTTAATTATACCATTTCTGATGCATTGAGGTGAATGTTCAATGAGTTTTTAGATGTTATAACATTTATGATGCATCGAGGTGAATCTTGGATGAGTTTATAGATGTTATATTATACCAATTCTGATGCATTGAGGTGAATCGTCAAAGAGATGCATTTCCTGCTAGTCACAGACATTCATAAGGCAGTCTTTTTTTCTTTGTTCTGTTGCTTTGTCACATCCTGCATACCATACCTTCACAATTCTCCCTAGCATCGTGTTTCCAGGTTCTCCATAAGCAAGATTTTTATTTCTTCCTGGATCTCAAGAACTTGGAGACATTTTTGATAGAGTGTGTTGGAATGTCAGGTTACAGGACACTTGAGGGTTCATTGAAATGTCAGGTTACAGGACACTTGAGGGTTTGTTGGAATGTCAGGTTACAGGACACTTGATGGTTTATTGGAATGTCAGGTTACAGGACACTTGAGGGTTCATTGGAATGTCAGGTTACAGGACACTTGAGGGTTCATTAGAATGTCAGGTTACAGGACACTTGAGGGTTCATTGGAATGTCAGGTTACAGGACACTTGAGGGTTTGTTGGAATGTCAGGTTACATGACACTTGAGGGTTCATTAGAATGTCAGGTTACAGGACACTTGAGGGTTTGTTGGAATGTCAGGTTACAGGACACTTGAGGGTTTCTTGGAATGTCAGGTTACAGGACACTTGAGGGTTTGTTGGAATGTCAGGTTACAGGACACTTGAGGGTTTGTTGGAATGTCAGGTTACAGGACACTTGAGGGTTTGTTGGAATGTCAGGTTACAGGACACTTGAGGGTTTGTTGGAATGTCAGGTTACAGGACACTTGAGGGTTTGTTGGAATGTCAGGTTACATGACACTTGAGGGTTTGTTGGAATGTCAGGTTACAGGACACTTGAGGGTTTGTTGGAATGTCAGGTTACATGACACTTGAGGGTTTGTTGGAATGTCAGGTTACAGGACACTTGAGGGTTTGTTGGAATGTCAGGTTACATGACACTTGAGAGTTTGTTGGAATGTCAGGTTACAGGACACTTGAGGGTTTGTTGGAATGTCAGGTTACATGACACTTGAGAGTTTGTTGGAATGTCAGGTTACAGGACACTTGAGGGTTTGTTGGAATGTCAGGTTACAGGACACTTGAGGGTTTGTTGGTTTGTCAGGTTACAGGACACTTGAGGGTTTGTTGGAATGTCAGGTTACAGGACACTTGAGGGTTTGTTGGAATGTCAGGTTACAGGACACTTGAGGGTTTGTTGGAATGTCAGGTTACATGACACTTGAGGGTTTGTTGGAATGTCAGGTTACATGACACTTGAGGGTTCATTAGAATGTCAGGTTACAGGACACTTGAGGGTTTGTTGGAATGTCAGGTTACAGGACACTTGAGGGTTTCTTGGAATGTCAGGTTACAGGACACTTGAGGGTTTGTTGGAATGTCAGGTTACAGGACACTTGAGGGTTTGTTGGAATGTCAGGTTACAGGACACTTGAGGGTTTGTTGGAATGTCAGGTTACATGACACTTGAGGGTGTGTTGGAATGTCAGGTTACAGGACACTTGAGGGTTTGTTGGAATGTCAGGTTACAGGACACTTGAGAGTTTGTTGGAATGTCAGGTTACAGGACACTTGAGGGTTTGTTGGAATGTCAGGTTACAGGACACTTGAGAGTTTGTTGGAATGTCAGGTTACATGACACTTGAGGGTTTGTTGGAATGTCAGGTTACAGGACACTTGAGGGTTTGTTAGAATGTCAGGTTACAGGACACTTGAGGGTTTGTTAGAATGTCAGGTTACAGGACACTTGAGAGTTTGTTAGAATGTCAGGTTACAGGACACTTGAGGGTTTGTTGGAATGTCAGGTTACAGGACACTTGAGGGTTTGTTAGAATGTCAGGTTACAGGACACTTGAGGGTTTGTTAGAATGTCAGGTTACAGGACACTTGAGGGTTTGTTAGAATGTCAGGTTACAGGACACTTGAGGGTTTGTTAGAATGTCAGGTTACAGGACACTTGAGAGTTTGTTAGAATGTCAGGTTACAGGACACTTGAGGGTTTGTTGGAATGTCAGGTTACAGGACACTTGAGGGTTTGTTAGAATGTCAGGTTACAGGACACTTGAGGGTTTGTTAGAATGTCAGGTTACAGGACACTTGAGGGTTTGTTAGAATGTCAGGTTACAGGACACTTGAGGGTTTGTTGGAATGTCAGGTTACAGGACACTTGAGGGTTTGTTAGAATGTCAGGTTACAGGACACTTGAGGGTTTGTTGGAATGTCAGGTTACAGGACACTTGAGAGTTTGTTGGAATGTCAGGTTACATGACACTTGAGAGTTTGTTGGAATGTCAGGTTACATGACACTTGAGGGTTTGTTGGAATGTCAGGTTACAGGACACTTGAGAGTTTGTTGAAATGTAAGGTTACATGACACTTGAGAGTTTGTTGGAATGTCAGGTTACATGACACTTGAGAGTTTGTTGGAATGTCAGGTTACAGGACACTTGAGAGTTTGTTGGAATGTCAGGTTACATGACACTTGAGGGTTTGTTGGAATGTCAGGTTACAGGACACTTGAGGGTGTGTTGGAATGTCAGGTTACATGACACTTGAGGGTTTGTTGGAATGTCAGGTTACATGACACTTGAGAGTTTGTTGGAATGTCAGGTTACATGACACTTGAGGGTTTGTTGGAATGTCAGGTTACATGACACTTGAGAGTTTGTTGGAATGTCAGGTTACATGACACTTGAGAGTTTGTTGGAATGTCAGGTTACAGGACACGTGAGGGTTCGTTGGAATGTCAGGTTACATGACACTTGAGGGTTTGTTGGAATGTCAGGTTACAGGACACTTGAGAGTTTGTTGGAATGTCAGGTTACATGACACTTGAGGGTTCATTAGAATGTCAGGTTACATGACACTTGAGGGTGTGTTGGAATGTCAGGTTACATGACACTTGAGGGTGTGTTGGAATGTCAGGTTACATGACACTTGAGGGTTTGTTGGAATGTCAGGTTACATGACACTTGAGGGTTTGTTGGAATGTCAGGTTACAGGACACTTGAGGGTTCCTTGGAATGTCAGGTTACAGGACACTTGAGGGTTTGTTGGAATGTCAGGTTACAGGACACTTGAAAGTTTGTTGGAATGTCAGGTTACAGGACACTTGAGGGTTTGTTGGAATGTCAGGTTACATGACACTTGAGAGTTTGTTGGAATGTCAGGTTACAGGACACTTGAGAGTTTGTTGGAATGTCAGGTTACAGGACACTTGAGGGTTTGTTGGTTTGTCAGGAAACAGGACACTTGAGGGTTTGTTGGAATGTCAGGTTACAGGACACTTGAGGGTTTGTTGGAATGTCAGGTTACAGGACACTTGAGGGTTTGTTGGAATGTCAGGTTACATGACATTTGAGGGTTTGTTGGAATGTCAGGTTACATGACACTTGAGGGTTCATTAGAATGTCAGGTTACAGGACACTTGAGGGTTTGTTGGAATGTCAGGTTACAGGACACTTGAGGGTTTCTTGGAATGTCAGGTTACAGGACACTTGAGGGTTTGTTGGAATGTCAGGTTACAGGACACTTGAGGGTTTGTTGGAATGTCAGGTTACAGGACACTTGAGGGTTTGTTGGAATGTCAGGTTACATGACACTTGAGGGTTTGGTGGAATGTCAGGTTACAGGACACTTGAGGGTTTGTTGGAATGTCAGGTTACAGGACACTTGAGAGTTTGTTGGAATGTCAGGTTACAGGACACTTGAGGGTTTGTTGGAATGTCAGGTTACAGGACACTTGAGAGTTTGTTGGAATGTCAGGTTACATGACACTTGAGGGTTTGTTGGAATGTCAGGTTACAGGACACTTGAGGGTTTGTTAGAATGTCAGGTTACAGGACACTTGAGGGTTTGTTAGAATGTCAGGTTACAGGACACTTGAGAGTTTGTTAGAATGTCAGGTTACAGGACACTTGAGGGTTTGTTGGAATGTCAGGTTACAGGACACTTGAGGGTTTGTTAGAATGTCAGGTTACAGGACACTTGAGGGTTTGTTAGAATGTCAGGTTACAGGACACTTGAGGGTTTGTTAGAATGTCAGGTTACAGGACACTTGAGGGTTTGTTAGAATGTCAGGTTACAGGACACTTGAGGGTTTGTTAGAATGTCAGGTTACAGGACACTTGAGGGTTTGTTGGAATGTCAGGTTACAGGACACTTGAGAGTTTGTTGGAATGTCAGGTTACATGACACTTGAGAGTTTGTTGGAATGTCAGGTTACATGACACTTGAGGGTTTGTTGGAATGTCAGGTTACATGACACTTGAGGGTTTGTTGGAATGTCAGGTTACATGACACTTGAGGGTTTGTTGGAATGTCAGGTTACATGACACTTGAGAGTTTGTTGGAATGTCAGGTTACATGACACTTGAGAGTTTGTTGGAATGTCAGGTTACATGACACTTGAGAGTTTGTTGGAATGTCAGCTTACATGACACTTGAGAGTTTGTTGGAATGTCAGGTTACAGGACACTTGAGAGTTTGTTGAAATGTAAGGTTACATGACACTTGAGAGTTTGTTGGAATGTCAGGTTACATGACACTTGAGGGTTTGTTGGAATGTCAGGTTACAGGACACTTGAGGGTTTGTTGGAATGTCAGGTTACATGACACTTGAGAGTTTGTTGGAATGTCAGGTTACAGGACACTTGAGGGTTTGTTGGAATGTCAGGTTACATGACACTTGAGAGTTTGTTGGAATGTCAGGTTACAGGACACTTGAGGGTTTGTTGGAATGTCAGGTTACAGGACACTTGAGGGTTTGTTGGTTTGTCAGGTTACAGGACACTTGAGGGTTTGTTGGAATGTCAGGTTACAGGACACTTGAGGGTTTGTTGGAATGTCAGGTTACAGGACACTTGAGGGTTTGTTGGAATGTCAGGTTACATGACACTTGAGGGTTTGTTGGAATGTCAGGTTACATGACACTTGAGGGTTCATTAGAATGTCAGGTTACAGGACACTTGAGGGTTTGTTGGAATGTCAGGTTACAGGACACTTGAGGGTTTCTTGGAATGTCAGGTTACAGGACACTTGAGGGTTTGTTGGAATGTCAGGTTACAGGACACTTGAGGGTTTGTTGGAATGTCAGGTTACAGGACACTTGAGGGTTTGTTGGAATGTCAGGTTACATGACACTTGAGGGTGTGTTGGAATGTCAGGTTACAGGACACTTGAGGGTTTGTTGGAATGTCAGGTTACAGGACACTTGAGAGTTTGTTGGAATGTCAGGTTACAGGACACTTGAGGGTTTGTTGGAATGTCAGGTTACAGGACACTTGAGAGTTTGTTGGAATGTCAGGTTACATGACACTTGAGGGTTTGTTGGAATGTCAGGTTACAGGACACTTGAGGGTTTGTTAGAATGTCAGGTTACAGGACACTTGAGGGTTTGTTAGAATGTCAGGTTACAGGACACTTGAGAGTGTGTTGGAATGTCAGGTTACATGACACTTGAGGGTTTGTTGGAATGTCAGGTTACATGACACTTGAGGGTTTGTTGGAATGTCAGGTTACAGGACACTTGAGGGTTCCTTGGAATGTCAGGTTACAGGACACTTGAGGGTTTGTTGGAATGTCAGGTTACAGGACACTTGAAAGTTTGTTGGAATGTCAGGTTACAGGACACTTGAGGGTTTGTTGGAATGTCAGGTTACATGACACTTGAGAGTTTGTTGGAATGTCAGGTTACAGGACACTTGAGAGTTTGTTGGAATGTCAGGTTACAGGACACTTGAGGGTTTGTTGGTTTGTCAGGAAACAGGACACTTGAGGGTTTGTTGGAATGTCAGGTTACAGGACACTTGAGGGTTTGTTGGAATGTCAGGTTACAGGACACTTGAGGGTTTGTTGGAATGTCAGGTTACATGACACTTGAGGGTTTGTTGGAATGTCAGGTTACATGACACTTGAGGGTTCATTAGAATGTCAGGTTACAGGACACTTGAGGGTTTGTTGGAATGTCAGGTTACAGGACACTTGAGGGTTTCTTGGAATGTCAGGTTACAGGACACTTGAGGGTTTGTTGGAATGTCAGGTTACAGGACACTTGAGGGTTTGTTGGAATGTCAGGTTACAGGACACTTGAGGGTTTGTTGGAATGTCAGGTTACATGACACTTGAGGGTTTGGTGGAATGTCAGGTTACAGGACACTTGAGGGTTTGTTGGAATGTCAGGTTACAGGACACTTGAGAGTTTGTTGGAATGTCAGGTTACAGGACACTTGAGGGTTTGTTGGAATGTCAGGTTACAGGACACTTGAGAGTTTGTTGGAATGTCAGGTTACATGACACTTGAGGGTTTGTTGGAATGTCAGGTTACAGGACACTTGAGGGTTTGTTAGAATGTCAGGTTACAGGACACTTGAGGGTTTGTTAGAATGTCAGGTTACAGGACACTTGAGAGTTTGTTAGAATGTCAGGTTACAGGACACTTGAGGGTTTGTTGGAATGTCAGGTTACAGGACACTTGAGGGTTTGTTAGAATGTCAGGTTACAGGACACTTGAGGGTTTGTTAGAATGTCAGGTTACAGGACACTTGATGGTTTGTTAGAATGTCAGGTTACAGGACACTTGAGGGTTTGTTAGAATGTCAGGTTACAGGACACTTGAGGGTTTGTTAGAATGTCAGGTTACAGGACACTTGAGGGTTTGTTGGAATGTCAGGTTACAGGACACTTGAGAGTTTGTTGGAATGTCAGGTTACATGACACTTGAGAGTTTGTTGGAATGTCAGGTTACATGACACTTGAGGGTTTGTTGGAATGTCAGGTTACATGACACTTGAGGGTTTGTTGGAATGTCAGGTTACATGACACTTGAGGGTTTGTTGGAATGTCAGGTTACATGACACTTGAGAGTTTGTTGGAATGTCAGGTTACATGACACTTGAGAGTTTGTTGGAATGTCAGGTTACATGACACTTGAGAGTTTGTTGGAATGTCAGCTTACATGACACTTGAGAGTTTGTTGGAATGTCAGGTTACAGGACACTTGAGAGTTTGTTGAAATGTAAGGTTACATGACACTTGAGAGTTTGTTGGAATGTCAGGTTACATGACACTTGAGAGTTTGTTGGAATGTCAGGTTACAGGACACTTGAGAGTTTGTTGGAATGTCAGGTTACATGACACTTGAGGGTTTGTTGGAATGTCAGGTTACAGGACACTTGAGGGTTTGTTGGAATGTCAGGTTACAGGACACTTGAGGGTTGTTTGGAATGTCAGGTTACATGACACTTGAGGGTTTGTTGGAATGTCAGGTTACATGACACTTGAGAGTTTGTTGGAATGTCAGGTTACATGACACTTGAGGGTTTGTTGGAATGTCAGGTTACATGACACTTGAGAGTTTGTTGGAATGTCAGGTTACATGACACTTGAGAGTTTGTTGGAATGTCAGGTTACAGGACACTTGAGGGTTCGTTGTAATGTCAGGTTACATGACACTTGAGGGTTTGTTGGAATGTCAGGTTACAGGACACTTGAGAGTTTGTTGGAATGTCAGGTTACATGACACTTGAGGGTTTGTTGGAATGTCTGGTTACATGACACTTGAGGGTGTGTTGGAATGTCAGGTTACATGACACTTGAGGGTGTGTTGGAATGTCAGGTTACATGACACTTGAGGGTTTGTTGGAATGTCAGGTTACATGACACTTGAGGGTTTGTTGGAATGTCAGGTTACAGGACACTTGAGGGTTCCTTGGAATGTCAGGTTACAGGACACTTGAGGGTTCGTTGGAATGTCAGGTTACAGGACACTTGAGGGTTCGTTGGAATGTCAGGTTACAGGACACTTGAGGGTTTGTTGGAATGTCAGGTTACATGACACTTGAGGGTTTGTTGGAATGTCAGGTTACAGGACACTTGAGGGTTTGTTGGAATGTCAGGTTACAGGACACTTGAGGGTTTGTTGGAATGTCAGGTTACATGACACTTGAGGGTTTGTTGGAATGTCAGGTTACAGGACACTTGAAAGTTTGTTGGAATGTCAGGTTACAGGACACTTGAGGGTTTGTTGGAATGTCAGGTTACAGGACACTTGAGGGTTTGTTGGTTTGTCAGGTTACAGGACACTTGAGGGTTTGTTGGAATGTCAGGTTACAGGACACTTGAGGGTTTGTTGGAATGTCAGGTTACAGGACACTTGAGGGTTTGTTGGAATGTCAGGTTACATGACACTTGAGGGTTTGTTGGAATGTCAGGTTACAGGACACTTGAGGGTTTGTTAGAATGTCAGGTTACAGGACACTTGAGGGTTTGTTGGAATGTCAGGTTACAGGACACTTGAGGGTTTCTTGGAATGTCAGGTTACAGGACACTTGAGGGTTTGTTGGAATGTCAGGTTACAGGACACTTGAGGGTTTGTTGGAATGTCAGGTTACAGGACACTTGAGGGTTTGTTGGAATGTCAGGTTACATGACACTTGAGGGTTTGTTGGAATGTCAGGTTACATGACACTTGAGGGTTTGTTGGAATGTCAGGTTACGTGACACTTGAGGGTTTGTTGGAATGTCAGGTTACATGACACTTGAGAGTTTGTTGGAATGTCAGGTTACATGACACTTGAGAGTTTGTTGGAATGTCAGGTTACATGACACTTGAGAGTTTGTTGGAATGTCAGGTTACATGACACTTGAGAGTTTGTTGGAATGTAAGGTTACAGGACACTTGAGAGTTTGTTGAAATGTAAGGTTACATGACACTTGAGAGTTTGTTGGAATGTCAGGTTACATGACACTTGAGAGTTTGTTGGAATGTCAGGTTACAGGACACTTGAGAGTTTGTTGGAATGTCAGGTTACATGACACTTGAGGGTTTGTTGGAATGTCAGGTTACAGGACACTTGAGGGTTTGTTGGAATGTCAGGTTACATGACACTTGAGGGTTTGTTGGAATGTCAGGTTACAGGACACTTGAGGGTTTCTTGGAATGTCAGGTTACAGGACACTTGAGGGTTTGTTGGCATGTCAGGTTACAGGACACTTGAGGGTTTGTTGGAATGTCAGGTTACAGGACACTTGAGGGTTTGTTGGAATGTCAGGTTACATGACACTTGAGGGTTTGTTGGAATGTCAGGTTACAGGACACTTGAGGGTTTGTTGGAATGTCAGGTTACAGGACACTTGAGAGTTTGTTGGAATGTCAGGTTACAGGACACTTGAGGGTTTGTTGGAATGTCAGGTTACAGGACACTTGAGAGTTTGTTGGAATGTCAGGTTACATGACACTTGAGGGTTTGTTGGAATGTCAGGTTACAGGACACTTGAGGGTTTGTTAGAATGTCAGGTTACAGGACACTTGAGGGTTTGTTAGAATGTCAGGTTACAGGACACTTGAGAGTTTGTTAGAATGTCAGGTTACAGGACACTTGAGGGTTTGTTGGAATGTCAGGTTACAGGACACTTGAGGGTTTGTTAGAATGTCAGGTTACAGGACACTTGAGGGTTTGTTAGAATGTCAGGTTACAGGACACTTGAGGGTTTGTTAGAATGTCAGGTTACAGGACACTTGAGGGTTTGTTAGAATGTCAGGTTACAGGACACTTGAGGGTTTGTTGGAATGTCAGGTTACAGGACACTTGAGGGTTTGTTAGAATGTCAGGTTACATGGCACTTGAGGGTTTGTTAGAATGTCAGGTTATAGGACACTTGAGGGTTTGTTAGAATGTCAGGTTACAGGACACTTGAGGGTTTGTTGGAATGTCAGGTTACAGGACACTTGAGAGTTTGTTGGAATGTCAGGTTACATGACACTTGAGGGTTTGTTGGAATGTCAGGTTACAGGACACTTGAGGGTTTGTTGGAATGTCAGGTTACAGGACACTTGAGGGTTTGTTGGAATGTCAGGTTACATGACACTTGAGGGTTTGGTGGAATGTCAGGTTACAGGACACTTGAGGGTTTGTTGGAATGTCAGGTTACAGGACACTTGAGGGTTTGTTGGAATGTCAGGTTACATGACACTTGAGGGTTTGTTGGAATGTCAGGTTACATGACACTTGAGGGTTTGGTGGAATGTCAGGTTACAGGACACTTGAGGGTTTGTTGGAATGTCAGGTTACAGGACACTTGAGAGTTTGTTGGAATGTCAGGTTACAGGACACTTGAGGGTTTGTTGGAATGTCAGGTTACAGGACACTTGAGAGTTTGTTGGAATGTCAGGTTACATGACACTTGAGGGTTTGTTGGAATGTCAGGTTACAGGACACTTGAGGGTTTGTTAGAATGTCAGGTTACAGGACACTTGAGGGTTTGTTAGAATGTCAGGTTACAGGACACTTGAGAGTTTGTTAGAATGTCAGGTTACAGGACACTTGAGGGTTTGTTGGAATGTCAGGTTACAGGACACTTGAGGGTTTGTTAGAATGTCAGGTTACAGGACACTTGAGGGTTTGTTAGAATGTCAGGTTACAGGACACTTGAGGGTTTGTTAGAATGTCAGGTTACAGGACACTTGAGGGTTTGTTAGAATGTCAGGTTACAGGACACTTGAGGGTTTGTTAGAATGTCAGGTTACAGGACACTTGAGGGTTTGTTGGAATGTCAGGTTACAGGACACTTGAGAGTTTGTTGGAATGTCAGGTTACATGACACTTGAGAGTTTGTTGGAATGTCAGGTTACATGACACTTGAGGGTTTGTTGGAATGTCAGGTTACATGACACTTGAGGGTTTGTTGGAATGTCAGGTTACATGACACTTGAGGGTTTGTTGGAATGTCAGGTTACATGACACTTGAGAGTTTGTTGGAATGTCAGGTTACATGACACTTGAGAGTTTGTTGGAATGTCAGGTTACATGACACTTGAGAGTTTGTTGGAATGTCAGCTTACATGACACTTGAGAGTTTGTTGGAATGTCAGGTTACAGGACACTTGAGAGTTTGTTGAAATGTAAGGTTACATGACACTTGAGAGTTTGTTGGAATGTCAGGTTACATGACACTTGAGAGTTTGTTGGAATGTCAGGTTACAGGACACTTGAGAGTTTGTTGGAATGTCAGGTTACATGACACTTGAGGGTTTGTTGGAATGTCAGGTTACAGGACACTTGAGGGTTTGTTGGAATGTCAGGTTACAGGACACTTGAGGGTTTGTTGGAATGTCAGGTTACATGACACTTGAGGGTTTGTTGGAATGTCAGGTTACATGACACTTGAGAGTTTGTTGGAATGTCAGGTTACATGACACTTGAGGGTTTGTTGGAATGTCAGGTTACATGACACTTGAGAGTTTGTTGGAATGTCAGGTTACATGACACTTGAGAGTTTGTTGGAATGTCAGGTTACAGGACACTTGAGGGTTCGTTGTAATGTCAGGTTACATGACACTTGAGGGTTTGTTGGAATGTCAGGTTACAGGACACTTGAGAGTTTGTTGGAATGTCAGGTTACATGACACTTGAGGGTTTGTTGGAATGTCTGGTTACATGACACTTGAGGGTGTGTTGGAATGTCAGGTTACATGACACTTGAGGGTGTGTTGGAATGTCAGGTTACATGACACTTGAGGGTTTGTTGGAATGTCAGGTTACATGACACTTGAGGGTTTGTTGGAATGTCAGGTTACAGGACACTTGAGGGTTCCTTGGAATGTCAGGTTACAGGACACTTGAGGGTTCGTTGGAATGTCAGGTTACAGGACACTTGAGGGTTCGTTGGAATGTCAGGTTACAGGACACTTGAGGGTTTGTTGGAATGTCAGGTTACATGACACTTGAGGGTTTGTTGGAATGTCAGGTTACAGGACACTTGAGGGTTTGTTGGAATGTCAGGTTACAGGACACTTGAGGGTTTGTTGGAATGTCAGGTTACATGACACTTGAGGGTTTGTTGGAATGTCAGGTTACAGGACACTTGAAAGTTTGTTGGAATGTCAGGTTACAGGACACTTGAGGGTTTGTTGGAATGTCAGGTTACAGGACACTTGAGGGTTTGTTGGTTTGTCAGGTTACAGGACACTTGAGGGTTTGTTGGAATGTCAGGTTACAGGACACTTGAGGGTTTGTTGGAATGTCAGGTTACAGGACACTTGAGGGTTTGTTGGAATGTCAGGTTACATGACACTTGAGGGTTTGTTGGAATGTCAGGTTACAGGACACTTGAGGGTTTGTTAGAATGTCAGGTTACAGGACACTTGAGGGTTTGTTGGAATGTCAGGTTACAGGACACTTGAGGGTTTCTTGGAATGTCAGGTTACAGGACACTTGAGGGTTTGTTGGAATGTCAGGTTACAGGACACTTGAGGGTTTGTTGGAATGTCAGGTTACAGGACACTTGAGGGTTTGTTGGAATGTCAGGTTACATGACACTTGAGGGTTTGTTGGAATGTCAGGTTACATGACACTTGAGGGTTTGTTGGAATGTCAGGTTACGTGACACTTGAGGGTTTGTTGGAATGTCAGGTTACATGACACTTGAGAGTTTGTTGGAATGTCAGGTTACATGACACTTGAGAGTTTGTTGGAATGTCAGGTTACATGACACTTGAGAGTTTGTTGGAATGTCAGGTTACATGACACTTGAGAGTTTGTTGGAATGTCAGGTTACAGGACACTTGAGAGTTTGTTGAAATGTAAGGTTACATGACACTTGAGAGTTTGTTGGAATGTCAGGTTACATGACACTTGAGAGTTTGTTGGAATGTTAGGTTACAGGACACTTGAGAGTTTGTTGGAATGTCAGGTTACATGACACTTGAGGGTTTGTTGGAATGTCAGGTTACAGGACACTTGAGGGTTTGTTGGAATGTCAGGTTACATGACACTTGAGGGTTTGTTGGAATGTCAGGTTACAGGACACTTGAGGGTTTCTTGGAATGTCAGGTTACAGGACACTTGAGGGTTTGTTGGCATGTCAGGTTACAGGACACTTGAGGGTTTGTTGGAATGTCAGGTTACAGGACACTTGAGGGTTTGTTGGAATGTCAGGTTACATGACACTTGAGGGTTTGTTGGAATGTCAGGTTACAGGACACTTGAGGGTTTGTTGGAATGTCAGGTTACAGGACACTTGAGAGTTTGTTGGAATGTCAGGTTACAGGACACTTGAGGGTTTGTTGGAATGTCAGGTTACAGGACACTTGAGAGTTTGTTGGAATGTCAGGTTACATGACACTTGAGGGTTTGTTGGAATGTCAGGTTACAGGACACTTGAGGGTTTGTTAGAATGTCAGGTTACAGGACACTTGAGGGTTTGTTAGAATGTCAGGTTACAGGACACTTGAGAGTTTGTTAGAATGTCAGGTTACAGGACACTTGAGGGTTTGTTGGAATGTCAGGTTACAGGACACTTGAGGGTTTGTTAGAATGTCAGGTTACAGGACACTTGAGGGTTTGTTAGAATGTCAGGTTACAGGACACTTGAGGGTTTGTTAGAATGTCAGGTTACAGGACACTTGAGGGTTTGTTGGAATGTCAGGTTACAGGACACTTGAGGGTTTGTTAGAATGTCAGGTTACATGGCACTTGAGGGTTTGTTAGAATGTCAGGTTATAGGACACTTGAGGGTTTGTTAGAATGTCAGGTTACAGGACACTTGAGGGTTTGTTGGAATGTCAGGTTACAGGACACTTGAGAGTTTGTTGGAATGTCAGGTTACATGACACTTGAGAGTTTGTTGGAATGCCAGGTTACATGACACTTGAGGGTTTGTTGGAATGTCAGGTTACATGACACTTGAGGGTTTGTTGGAATGTCAGGTTACGTGACACTTGAGGGTTTGTTGGAATGTCAGGTTACATGACACTTGAGAGTTTGTTGGAATGTCAGGTTACATGACACTTGAGAGTTTGTTGGAATGTCAGGTTACATGACACTTGAGAGTTTGTTGGAATGTCAGGTTACATGACACTTGAGAGTTTGTTGGAATGTCAGGTTACAGGACACTTGAGAGTTTGTTGAAATGTAAGGTTACATGACACTTGAGAGTTTGTTGGAATGTCAGGTTACATGACACTTGAGAGTTTGTTGGAATGTCAGGTTACAGGACACTTGAGAGTTTGTTGGAATGTCAGGTTACATGACACTTGAGGGTTTGTTGGAATGTCAGGTTACAGGACACTTGAGGGTTTGTTGGAATGTCAGGTTACATGACACTTGAGGGTTTGTTGGAATGTCAGGTTACAGGACACTTGAGGGTTTGTTGGAATGTCAGGTTACAGGACACTTGAGGGTTTGTTGGAATGTCAGGTTACATGACACTTGAGGGTTTGTTGGAATGTCAGGTTACATGACACTTGAGAGTTTGTTGGAATGTCAGGTTACATGACACTTGAGGGTTCGTTGGAATGTCAGGTTACATGACACTTGAGGGTTCGTTGGAATGTCAGGTTACAGGACACTTGAGGGTTTGTTGGAATGTCAGGTTACATGACACTTGAGGGTTTGTTGGAATGTCAGGTTACAGGACACTTGAGGGTTTCTTGGAATGTCAGGTTACAGGACACTTGAGGGTTTGTTGGCATGTCAGGTTACAGGACACTTGAGGGTTTGTTGGAATGTCAGGTTACAGGACACTTGAGGGTTTGTTGGAATGTCAGGTTACATGACACTTGAGGGTTTGTTGGAATGTCAGGTTACAGGACACTTGAGGGTTTGTTGGAATGTCAGGTTACAGGACACTTGAGAGTTTGTTGGAATGTCAGGTTACAGGACACTTGAGGGTTTGTTGGAATGTCAGGTTACAGGACACTTGAGAGTTTGTTGGAATGTCAGGTTACATGACACTTGAGGGTTTGTTGGAATGTCAGGTTACAGGACACTTGAGGGTTTGTTAGAATGTCAGGTTACAGGACACTTGAGGGTTTGTTAGAATGTCAGGTTACAGGACACTTGAGAGTTTGTTAGAATGTCAGGTTACAGGACACTTGAGGGTTTGTTGGAATGTCAGGTTACAGGACACTTGAGGGTTTGTTAGAATGTCAGGTTACAGGACACTTGAGGGTTTGTTAGAATGTCAGGTTACAGGACACTTGAGGGTTTGTTAGAATGTCAGGTTACAGGACACTTGAGGGTTTGTTGGAATGTCAGGTTACAGGACACTTGAGGGTTTGTTAGAATGTCAGGTTACAGGACACTTGAGGGTTTGTTGGAATGTCAGGTTACAGGACACTTGAGAGTTTGTTGGAATGTCAGGTTACATGACACTTGAGAGTTTGTTGGAATGTCAGGTTACATGACACTTGAGGGTTTGTTGGAATGTCAGGTTACATGACACTTGAGGGTTTGTTGGAATGTCAGGTTACATGACACTTGAGGGTTTGTTGGAATGTCAGGTTACATGACACTTGAGAGTTTGTTGGAATGTCAGGTTACATGACACTTGAGAGTTTGTTGGAATGTCAGGTTACATGACACTTGAGAGTTTGTTGGAATGTCAGCTTACATGACACTTGAGAGTTTGTTGGAATGTCAGGTTACAGGACACTTGAGAGTTTGTTGAAATGTAAGGTTACATGACACTTGAGAGTTTGTTGGAATGTCAGGTTACATGACACTTGAGAGTTTGTTGGAATGTCAGGTTACAGGACACTTGAGAGTTTGTTGGAATGTCAGGTTACATGACACTTGAGGGTTTGTTGGAATGTCAGGTTACAGGACACTTGAGGGTTTGTTGGAATGTCAGGTTACAGGACACTTGAGGGTTTGTTGGAATGTCAGGTTACATGACACTTGAGGGTTTGTTGGAATGTCAGGTTACATGACACTTGAGAGTTTGTTGGAATGTCAGGTTACATGACACTTGAGGGTTTGTTGGAATGTCAGGTTACATGACACTTGAGAGTTTGTTGGAATGTCAGGTTACATGACACTTGAGAGTTTGTTGGAATGTCAGGTTACAGGACACTTGAGGGTTCGTTGTAATGTCAGGTTACATGACACTTGAGGGTTTGTTGGAATGTCAGGTTACAGGACACTTGAGAGTTTGTTGGAATGTCAGGTTACATGACACTTGAGGGTTTGTTGGAATGTCTGGTTACATGACACTTGAGGGTGTGTTGGAATGTCAGGTTACATGACACTTGAGGGTGTGTTGGAATGTCAGGTTACATGACACTTGAGGGTTTGTTGGAATGTCAGGTTACATGACACTTGAGGGTTTGTTGGAATGTCAGGTTACAGGACACTTGAGGGTTCCTTGGAATGTCAGGTTACAGGACACTTGAGGGTTCGTTGGAATGTCAGGTTACAGGACACTTGAGGGTTCGTTGGAATGTCAGGTTACAGGACACTTGAGGGTTTGTTGGAATGTCAGGTTACATGACACTTGAGGGTTTGTTGGAATGTCAGGTTACAGGACACTTGAGGGTTTGTTGGAATGTCAGGTTACAGGACACTTGAGGGTTTGTTGGAATGTCAGGTTACATGACACTTGAGGGTTTGTTGGAATGTCAGGTTACAGGACACTTGAAAGTTTGTTGGAATGTCAGGTTACAGGACACTTGAGGGTTTGTTGGAATGTCAGGTTACAGGACACTTGAGGGTTTGTTGGTTTGTCAGGTTACAGGACACTTGAGGGTTTGTTGGAATGTCAGGTTACAGGACACTTGAGGGTTTGTTGGAATGTCAGGTTACAGGACACTTGAGGGTTTGTTGGAATGTCAGGTTACATGACACTTGAGGGTTTGTTGGAATGTCAGGTTACAGGACACTTGAGGGTTTGTTAGAATGTCAGGTTACAGGACACTTGAGGGTTTGTTGGAATGTCAGGTTACAGGACACTTGAGGGTTTCTTGGAATGTCAGGTTACAGGACACTTGAGGGTTTGTTGGAATGTCAGGTTACAGGACACTTGAGGGTTTGTTGGAATGTCAGGTTACAGGACACTTGAGGGTTTGTTGGAATGTCAGGTTACATGACACTTGAGGGTTTGTTGGAATGTCAGGTTACATGACACTTGAGGGTTTGTTGGAATGTCAGGTTACGTGACACTTGAGGGTTTGTTGGAATGTCAGGTTACATGACACTTGAGAGTTTGTTGGAATGTCAGGTTACATGACACTTGAGAGTTTGTTGGAATGTCAGGTTACATGACACTTGAGAGTTTGTTGGAATGTCAGGTTACATGACACTTGAGAGTTTGTTGGAATGTCAGGTTACAGGACACTTGAGAGTTTGTTGAAATGTAAGGTTACATGACACTTGAGAGTTTGTTGGAATGTCAGGTTACATGACACTTGAGAGTTTGTTGGAATGTTAGGTTACAGGACACTTGAGAGTTTGTTGGAATGTCAGGTTACATGACACTTGAGGGTTTGTTGGAATGTCAGGTTACAGGACACTTGAGGGTTTTTGGAATGTCAGGTTACATGACACTTGAGGGTTTGTTGGAATGTCAGGTTACAGGACACTTGAGGGTTTCTTGGAATGTCAGGTTACAGGACACTTGAGGGTTTGTTGGCATGTCAGGTTACAGGACACTTGAGGGTTTGTTGGAATGTCAGGTTACAGGACACTTGAGGGTTTGTTGGAATGTCAGGTTACATGACACTTGAGGGTTTGTTGGAATGTCAGGTTACAGGACACTTGAGGGTTTGTTGGAATGTCAGGTTACAGGACACTTGAGAGTTTGTTGGAATGTCAGGTTACAGGACACTTGAGGGTTTGTTGGAATGTCAGGTTACAGGACACTTGAGAGTTTGTTGGAATGTCAGGTTACATGACACTTGAGGGTTTGTTGGAATGTCAGGTTACAGGACACTTGAGGGTTTGTTAGAATGTCAGGTTACAGGACACTTGAGGGTTTGTTAGAATGTCAGGTTACAGGACACTTGAGAGTTTGTTAGAATGTCAGGTTACAGGACACTTGAGGGTTTGTTGGAATGTCAGGTTACAGGACACTTGAGGGTTTGTTAGAATGTCAGGTTACAGGACACTTGAGGGTTTGTTAGAATGTCAGGTTACAGGACACTTGAGGGTTTGTTAGAATGTCAGGTTACAGGACACTTGAGGGTTTGTTGGAATGTCAGGTTACAGGACACTTGAGGGTTTGTTAGAATGTCAGGTTACATGGCACTTGAGGGTTTGTTAGAATGTCAGGTTATAGGACACTTGAGGGTTTGTTAGAATGTCAGGTTACAGGACACTTGAGGGTTTGTTGGAATGTCAGGTTACAGGACACTTGAGAGTTTGTTGGAATGTCAGGTTACATGACACTTGAGAGTTTGTTGGAATGCCAGGTTACATGACACTTGAGGGTTTGTTGGAATGTCAGGTTACATGACACTTGAGGGTTTGTTGGAATGTCAGGTTACGTGACACTTGAGGGTTTGTTGGAATGTCAGGTTACATGACACTTGAGAGTTTGTTGGAATGTCAGGTTACATGACACTTGAGAGTTTGTTGGAATGTCAGGTTACATGACACTTGAGAGTTTGTTGGAATGTCAGGTTACATGACACTTGAGAGTTTGTTGGAATGTCAGGTTACAGGACACTTGAGAGTTTGTTGAAATGTAAGGTTACATGACACTTGAGAGTTTGTTGGAATGTCAGGTTACATGACACTTGAGAGTTTGTTGGAATGTCAGGTTACAGGACACTTGAGAGTTTGTTGGAATGTCAGGTTACATGACACTTGAGGGTTTGTTGGAATGTCAGGTTACAGGACACTTGAGGGTTTGTTGGAATGTCAGGTTACATGACACTTGAGGGTTTGTTGGAATGTCAGGTTACAGGACACTTGAGGGTTTGTTGGAATGTCAGGTTACAGGACACTTGAGGGTTTGTTGGAATGTCAGGTTACATGACACTTGAGGGTTTGTTGGAATGTCAGGTTACATGACACTTGAGAGTTTGTTGGAATGTCAGGTTACATGACACTTGAGGGTTCGTTGGAATGTCAGGTTACATGACACTTGAGGGTTCGTTGGAATGTCAGGTTACAGGACACTTGAGGGTTTGTTGGAATGTCAGGTTACATGACACTTGAGGGTTTGTTGGAATGTCAGGTTACAGGACACTTGAGGGTTTCTTGGAATGTCAGGTTACAGGACACTTGAGGGTTTGTTGGCATGTCAGGTTACAGGACACTTGAGGGTTTGTTGGAATGTCAGGTTACAGGACACTTGAGGGTTTGTTGGAATGTCAGGTTACATGACACTTGAGGGTTTGTTGGAATGTCAGGTTACAGGACACTTGAGGGTTTGTTGGAATGTCAGGTTACAGGACACTTGAGAGTTTGTTGGAATGTCAGGTTACAGGACACTTGAGGGTTTGTTGGAATGTCAGGTTACAGGACACTTGAGAGTTTGTTGGAATGTCAGGTTACATGACACTTGAGGGTTTGTTGGAATGTCAGGTTACAGGACACTTGAGGGTTTGTTAGAATGTCAGGTTACAGGACACTTGAGGGTTTGTTAGAATGTCAGGTTACAGGACACTTGAGAGTTTGTTAGAATGTCAGGTTACAGGACACTTGAGGGTTTGTTGGAATGTCAGGTTACAGGACACTTGAGGGTTTGTTAGAATGTCAGGTTACAGGACACTTGAGGGTTTGTTAGAATGTCAGGTTACAGGACACTTGAGGGTTTGTTAGAATGTCAGGTTACAGGACACTTGAGGGTTTGTTGGAATGTCAGGTTACAGGACACTTGAGGGTTTGTTAGAATGTCAGGTTACATGGCACTTGAGGGTTTGTTAGAATGTCAGGTTATAGGACACTTGAGGGTTTGTTAGAATGTCAGGTTACAGGACACTTGAGGGTTTGTTGGAATGTCAGGTTACAGGACACTTGAGAGTTTGTTGGAATGTCAGGTTACATGACACTTGAGAGTTTGTTGGAATGCCAGGTTACATGACACTTGAGGGTTTGTTGGAATGTCAGGTTACATGACACTTGAGGGTTTGTTGGAATGTCAGGTTACGTGACACTTGAGGGTTTGTTGGAATGTCAGGTTACATGACACTTGAGAGTTTGTTGGAATGTCAGGTTACATGACACTTGAGAGTTTGTTGGAATGTCAGGTTACATGACACTTGAGAGTTTGTTGGAATGTCAGGTTACATGACACTTGAGAGTTTGTTGGAATGTCAGGTTACAGGACACTTGAGAGTTTGTTGAAATGTAAGGTTACATGACACTTGAGAGTTTGTTGGAATGTCAGGTTACATGACACTTGAGAGTTTGTTGGAATGTCAGGTTACAGGACACTTGAGAGTTTGTTGGAATGTCAGGTTACATGACACTTGAGGGTTTGTTGGAATGTCAGGTTACAGGACACTTGAGGGTTTGTTGGAATGTCAGGTTACATGACACTTGAGGGTTTGTTGGAATGTCAGGTTACAGGACACTTGAGGGTTTGTTGGAATGTCAGGTTACAGGACACTTGAGGGTTTGTTGGAATGTCAGGTTACATGACACTTGAGAGTTTGTTGGAATGTCAGGTTACATGACACTTGAGGGTTTGTTGGAATGTCAGGTTACATGACACTTGAGAGTTTGTTGGAATGTCAGGTTACATGACACTTGAGAGTTTGTTGGAATGTCAGGTTACAGGACACTTGAGGGTTCGTTGTAATGTCAGGTTACAGGACACTTGAGGGTTTGTTAGAATGTCAGGTTACAGGACACTTGAGGGTTTGTTGGAATGTCAGGTTACAGGACACTTGAGGGTTTCTTGGAATGTCAGGTTACAGGACACTTGAGGGTTTGTTGGAATGTCAGGTTACAGGACACTTGAGGGTTTGTTGGAATGTCAGGTTACAGGACACTTGAGGGTTTGTTGGAATGTCAGGTTACATGACACTTGAGGGTTTGTTGGAATGTCAGGTTACATGACACTTGAGGGTTTGTTGGAATGTCAGGTTACGTGACACTTGAGGGTTTGTTGGAATGTCAGGTTACATGACACTTGAGAGTTTGTTGGAATGTCAGGTTACATGACACTTGAGAGTTTGTTGGAATGTCAGGTTACATGACACTTGAGAGTTTGTTGGAATGTCAGGTTACATGACACTTGAGAGTTTGTTGGAATGTCAGGTTACAGGACACTTGAGAGTTTGTTGAAATGTAAGGTTACATGACACTTGAGAGTTTGTTGGAATGTCAGGTTACATGACACTTGAGAGTTTGTTGGAATGTCAGGTTACAGGACACTTGAGAGTTTGTTGGAATGTCAGGTTACATGACACTTGAGGGTTTGTTGGAATGTCAGGTTACAGGACACTTGAGGGTTTGTTGGAATGTCAGGTTACATGACACTTGAGGGTTTGTTGGAATGTCAGGTTACAGGACACTTGAGGGTTTCTTGGAATGTCAGGTTACAGGACACTTGAGGGTTTGTTGGCATGTCAGGTTACAGGACACTTGAGGGTTTCTTGGAATGTCAGGTTACAGGACACTTGAGGGTTTGTTGGAATGTCAGGTTACATGACACTTGAGGGTTTGTTGGAATGTCAGGTTACAGGACACTTGAGGGTTTGTTGGAATGTCAGGTTACAGGACACTTGAGAGTTTGTTGGAATGTCAGGTTACAGGACACTTGAGGGTTTGTTGGAATGTCAGGTTACAGGACACTTGAGAGTTTGTTGGAATGTCAGGTTACATGACACTTGAGGGTTTGTTGGAATGTCAGGTTACAGGACACTTGAGGGTTTGTTAGAATGTCAGGTTACAGGACACTTGAGGGTTTGTTAGAATGTCAGGTTACAGGACACTTGAGAGTTTGTTAGAATGTCAGGTTACAGGACACTTGAGGGTTTGTTGGAATGTCAGGTTACAGGACACTTGAGGGTTTGTTAGAATGTCAGGTTACAGGACACTTGAGGGTTTGTTAGAATGTCAGGTTACAGGACACTTGAGGGTTTGTTAGAATGTCAGGTTACAGGACACTTGAGGGTTTGTTGGAATGTCAGGTTACAGGACACTTGAGGGTTTGTTAGAATGTCAGGTTACATGGCACTTGAGGGTTTGTTAGAATGTCAGGTTATAGGACACTTGAGGGTTTGTTAGAATGTCAGGTTACAGGACACTTGAGGGTTTGTTGGAATGTCAGGTTACAGGACACTTGAGAGTTTGTTGGAATGTCAGGTTACATGACACTTGAGAGTTTGTTGGAATGCCAGGTTACATGACACTTGAGGGTTTGTTGGAATGTCAGGTTACATGACACTTGAGGGTTTGTTGGAATGTCAGGTTACGTGACACTTGAGGGTTTGTTGGAATGTCAGGTTACATGACACTTGAGAGTTTGTTGGAATGTCAGGTTACATGACACTTGAGAGTTTGTTGGAATGTCAGGTTACAGGACACTTGAGAGTTTGTTGGAATGTCAGGTTACATGACACTTGAGGGTTTGTTGGAATGTCAGGTTACAGGACACTTGAGGGTTTGTTGGAATGTCAGGTTACATGACACTTGAGGGTTTGTTGGAATGTCAGGTTACATGACACTTGAGAGTTTGTTGGAATGTCAGGTTACATGACACTTGAGGGTTTGTTGGAATGTCAGGTTACATGACACTTGAGAGTTTGTTGGAATGTCAGGTTACATGACACTTGAGAGTTTGTTGGAATGTCAGGTTACAGGACACTTGAGGGTTCGTTGGAATGTCAGGTTACATGACACTTGAGGGTTTGTTGGAATGTCAGGTTACAGGACACTTGAGAGTTTGTTGGAATGTCAGGTTACATGACACTTGAGGGTTTGTTGGAATGTCTGGTTACATGACACTTGAGGGTGTGTTGGAATGTCAGGTTACATGACACTTGAGGGTGTGTTGGAATGTCAGGTTACATGACACTTGAGGGTTTGTTGGAATGTCAGGTTACATGACACTTGAGGGTTTGTTGGAATGTCAGGTTACAGGACACTTGAGGGTTCGTTGGAATGTCAGGTTACAGGACACTTGAGGGTTTGTTGGAATGTCAGGTTACATGACACTTGAGGGTTCGTTGGAATGTCAGGTTACATGACACTTGAGGGTTTGTTGGAATGTCAGGTTACATGACACTTGAGGGTTTGTTGGAATGTCAGGTTACAGGACACTTGAGGGTTCGTTGGAATGTCAGGTTACAGGACACTTGAGGGTTTGTTGGAATGTCAGGTTACATGACACTTGAGGGTTTGTTGGAATGTCAGGTTACAGGACACTTGAGGGTTTGTTGGAATGTCAGGTTACAGGACACTTGAAAGTTTGTTGGAATGTCAGGTTACAGGACACTTGAGGGTTTGTTGGAATGTCAGGTTACATGACACTTGAGAGTTTGTTGGAATGTCAGGTTACAGGACACTTGAGGGTTTGTTGGAATGTCAGGTTACAGGACACTTGAGGGTTTGTTGGTTTGTCAGGTTACAGGACACTTGAGGGTTTGTTGGAATGTCAGGTTACAGGACACTTGAGGGTTTGTTGGAATGTCAGGTTACAGGACACTTGAGGGTTTGTTGGAATGTCAGGTTACATGACACTTGAGGGTTTGTTGGAATGTCAGGTTACATGACACTTGAGGGTTCATTAGAATGTCAGGTTACAGGACACTTGAGGGTTTGTTGGAATGTCAGGTTACAGGACACTTGAGGGTTTCTTGGAATGTCAGGTTACAGGACACTTGAGGGTTTGTTGGAATGTCAGGTTACAGGACACTTGAGGGTTTGTTGGAATGTCAGGTTACAGGACACTTGAGGGTTTGTTGAAATGTAAGGTTACATGACACTTGAGAGTTTGTTGGAATGTCAGGTTACATGACACTTGAGAGTTTGTTGGAATGTCAGGTTACAGGACACTTGAGAGTTTGTTGGAATGTCAGGTTACATGACACTTGAGGGTTTGTTGGAATGTCAGGTTACAGGACACTTGAGGGTTTGTTGGAATGTCAGGTTACATGACACTTGAGGGTTTGTTGGAATGTCAGGTAACATGACACTTGAGAGTTTGTTGGAATGTCAGGTTACATGACACTTGAGGGTTTGTTGGAATGTCAGGTTACATGACACTTGAGAGTTTGTTGGAATGTCAGGTTACATGACACTTGAGAGTTTGTTGGAATGTCAGGTTACAGGACACTTGAGGGTTCGTTGGAATGTCAGGTTACATGACACTTGAGGGTTTGTTGGAATGTCAGGTTACAGGACACTTGAGAGTTTGTTGGAATGTCAGGTTACATGACACTTGAGGGTTTGTTGGAATGTCTGGTTACATGACACTTGAGGGTGTGTTGGAATGTCAGGTTACATGACACTTGAGGGTGTGTTGGAATGTCAGGTTACATGACACTTGAGGGTTTGTTGGAATGTCAGGTTACATGACACTTGAGGGTTTGTTGGAATGTCAGGTTACAGGACACTTGAGGGTTCGTTGGAATGTCAGGTTACAGGACACTTGAGGGTTTGTTGGAATGTCAGGTTACAGGACACTTGAGGGTTCGTTGGAATGTCAGGTTACAGGACACTTGAGGGTTCGTTGGAATGTCAGGTTACATGACACTTGAGGCTTTGTTGGAATGTCAGGTTACAGGACACTTGAGGGTTCGTTGGAATGTCAGGTTACAGGACACTTGAGGGTTCGTTGGAATGTCAGGTTACAGGACACTTGAGGGTTTGTTGGAATGTCAGGTTACAGGACACTTGAGGGTTCGTTGGAATGTCAGGTTACAGGACACTTGAGGGTTTGTTGGAATGTCAGGTTACATGACACTTGAGGGTTTGTTGGAATGTCAGGTTACAGGACACTTGAGGGTTTGTTGGAATGTCAGGTTACAGGACACTTGAGGGTTCATTAGAATGTCAGGTTACAGGACACTTGAGGGTGTGTTGGAATGTCAGGTTACATGACACTTGAGGGTGTGTTGGAATGTCAGGTTACATGACACTTGAGGGTTTGTTGGAATGTCAGGTTATATGACACTTGAGGGTTTGTTGGAATGTCAGGTTACAGGACACTTGAGGGTTCGTTGGAATGTCAGGTTACAGGACACTTGAGAGTTTGTTGGAATGTCAGGTTACATGACACTTGATGGTTTGTTGGAATGTCAGGTTACATGACACTTGAGAGTTTGTTGGAATGTCAGGTTACATGACACTTGAAAGTTTGTTGGAATGTCAGGTTACAGGACACTTGAGGGTTTGTTGGAATGTCAGGTTACATGACACTTGAGAGTTTGTTGGAATGTCAGGTTACAGGACACTTGAGGGTTTGTTGGAATGTCAGGTTACAGGACACTTGAGGGTTTGTTGGAATGTCAGGTTACAGGACACTTGAGGGTTTGTTGGAATGTCAGGTTACAGGACACTTGAGGGTTTGTTGGAATGTCAGGTTACAGGACACTTGAGGGTTTGTTGGAATGTCAGGTTACAGGACACTTGAGGGTTTGTTGGAATGTCAGGTTACAGGACACTTGAGGGTTTGTTGGAATGTCAGGTTACAGGACACTTGAGGGTTTTTTGGAATGTCAGGTTACAGGACACTTGAGGGTTTGTTGGAATGTCAGGTTACATGACACTTGAGGGTTTGTTGGAATGTCAGGTTACATGACACTTGAGGGTTCATTAGAATGTCAGGTTACAGGACACTTGAGGGTTTGTTGGAATGTCAGGTTACAGGACACTTGAGGGTTTCTTGGAATGTCAGGTTACAGGACACTTGAGGGTTTGTTGGAATGTCAGGTTACAGGACACTTGAGGGTTTGTTGGAATGTCAGGTTACAGGACACTTGAGGGTTTGTTGGAATGTCAGGTTACATGACACTTGAGGGTTTGTTGGAATGTCAGGTTACAGGACACTTGAGGGTTTGTTGGAATGTCAGGTTACAGGACACTTGAGAGTTTGTTGGAATGTCAGGTTACAGGACACTTGAGGGTTTGTTGGAATGTCAGGTTACAGGACACTTGAGAGTTCGTTGGAATGTCAGGTTACATGACACTTGAGGGTTTGTTGGAATGTCAGGTTACAGGACACTTGAGAGTTTGTTGGAATGTCAGGTTACAGGACACTTGAGAGTTTGTTGGAATGTCAGGTTACATGACACTTGAGGGTTTGTTGGAATGTCTGGTTACATGACACTTGAGGGTGTGTTGGAATGTCAGGTTACATGACACTTGAGGGTGTGTTGGAATGTCAGGTTACATGACACTTGAGGGTTTGTTGGAATGTCAGGTTACAGGACACTTGAGGGTTCGTTGGAATG
This sequence comes from Meghimatium bilineatum, assembly GCA_034231615.1. NCBI lineage: Eukaryota > Metazoa > Mollusca > Gastropoda > Stylommatophora > Philomycidae > Meghimatium > Meghimatium bilineatum. The sequence continues at coordinate 65,483,117 of CM067304.1, read as the reverse complement.
TCAGGTTACAGGACACTTGAGGGTTTGTTGGAATGTCAGGTTACATGACACTTGAGGGTTTGTTGGAATGTCAGGTTACAGGACACTTGAGGGTTTGTTGGAATGTCAGGTTACAGGACACTTGAGGGTTCATTAGAATGTCAGGTTACAGGACACTTGAGGGTGTGTTGGAATGTCAGGTTACATGACACTTGAGGGTGTGTTGGAATGTCAGGTTACATGACACTTGAGGGTTTGTTGGAATGTCAGGTTATATGACACTTGAGGGTTTGTTGGAATGTCAGGTTACAGGACACTTGAGGGTTCGTTGGAATGTCAGGTTACAGGACACTTGAGAGTTTGTTGGAATGTCAGGTTACATGACACTTGATGGTTTGTTGGAATGTCAGGTTACATGACACTTGAGAGTTTGTTGGAATGTCAGGTTACATGACACTTGAAAGTTTGTTGGAATGTCAGGTTACAGGACACTTGAGGGTTTGTTGGAATGTCAGGTTACATGACACTTGAGAGTTTGTTGGAATGTCAGGTTACAGGACACTTGAGGGTTTGTTGGAATGTCAGGTTACAGGACACTTGAGGGTTTGTTGGAATGTCAGGTTACAGGACACTTGAGGGTTTGTTGGAATGTCAGGTTACAGGACACTTGAGGGTTTGTTGGAATGTCAGGTTACAGGACACTTGAGGGTTTGTTGGAATGTCAGGTTACAGGACATTTGAGGGTTTGTTGGAGTGTCAGGTTACAGGACACTTGAGGGTTTGTTGGAATGTCAGGTTACAGGACACTTGAGGGTTTGTTGGAATGTCAGGTTACAGGACACTTGAGGGTTTGTTGGAATGTCAGGTTACATGACACTTGAGGGTTTGTTGGAATGTCAGGTTACATGACACTTGAGGGTTCATTAGAATGTCAGGTTACAGGACACTTGAGGGTTTGTTGGAATGTCAGGTTACAGGACACTTGAGGGTTTCTTGGAATGTCAGGTTACAGGACACTTGAGGGTTTGTTGGAATGTCAGGTTACAGGACACTTGAGGGTTTGTTGGAATGTCAGGTTACAGGACACTTGAGGGTTTGTTGGAATGTCAGGTTACATGACACTTGAGGGTTTGTTGGAATGTCAGGTTACAGGACACTTGAGGGTTTGTTGGAATGTCAGGTTACAGGACACTTGAGAGTTTGTTGGAATGTCAGGTTACAGGACACTTGAGGGTTTGTTGGAATGTCAGGTTACAGGACACTTGAGAGTTTGTTGGAATGTCAGGTTACATGACACTTGAGAGTTTGTTGGAATGTCAGGTTACATGACACTTGAGGGTTTGTTGGAATGTCAGGTTACATGACACTTGAGGGTTTGTTGGAATGTCAGGTTACATGACACTTGAGGGTTTGTTGGAATGTCAGGTTACATGACACTTGAGAGTTTGTTGGAATGTCAGGTTACATTACACTTGAGAGTTTGTTGGAATGTCAGGTTACATGACACTTGAGAGTTTGTTGGAATGTCAGGTTACATGACACTTGAGAGTTTGTTGGAATGTCAGGTTACATGACACTTGAGAGTTTGTTGGAATGTCAGGTTACAGGACACTTGAGAGTTTTTTGAAATGTCAGGTTACATGACACTTGAGAGTTTGTTGGAATGTCAGGTTACATGACACTTGAGAGTTTGTTGGAATGTCAGGTTACAGGACACTTGAGAGTTTGTTGGAATGTCAGGTTACATGACACTTGAGGTTTTGTTGGAATGTCAGGTTACAGGACACTTGAGGGTTTGTTGGAATGTCAGGTTACATGACACTTGAGGGTTTGTTGGAATGTCAGGTTACATGACACTTGAGAGTTTGTTGGAATGTCAGGTTACATGACACTTGAGAGTTTGTTGGAATGTCAGGTTACAGGACACTTGAGGGTTCGTTGGAATGTCAGGTTACATGACACTTGAGGGTTTGTTGGAATGTCAGGTTACAGGACACTTGAGAGTTTGTTGGAATGTCAGGTTACATGACACTTGAGGGTTTGTTGGAATGTCTGGTTACATGACACTTGAGGGTGTGCTGGAATGTCAGGTTACATGACACTTGAGGGTGTGTTGGAATGTCAGGTTACATGACACTTGAGGGTTTGTTGGAATGTCAGGTTCCATGACACTTGAGGGTTTGTTGGAATGTCAGGTTACAGGACACTTGAGGGTTCGTTGGAATGTCAGGTTACAGGACACTTGAGGGTTTGTTGGAATGTCAGGTTACAGGACACTTGAGGGTTCGTTGGAATGTCAGGTTACAGGACACTTGAGGGTTTGTTGGAATGTCAGGTTACATGACACTTGAGGGTTTGTTGGAATGTCAGGTTACAGGACACTTGAGGGTTCGTTGGAATGTCAGGTTACAGGACACTTGAGGGTTTGTTGGAATGTCAGGTTACAGGACACTTGAGGGTTCGTTGGAATGTCAGGTTACAGGACACTTGAGGGTTTGTTGGAATGTCAGGTTACAGGACACTTGAGGGTTTGTTGGAATGTCAGGTTACAGGACACTTGAGGGTTTGTTGGAATGTCAGGTTACAGGACACTTGAGGGTTCATTAGAATGTCAGGTTACAGGACACTTGAGGGTTTGTTGGAATGTCAGGTTACATGACACTTGAGGGTGTGTTGGAATGTCAGGTTACATGACACTTGAGGGTTTGTTGGAATGTCAGGTGATATGACACTTGAGGGTTTGTTGGAATGTCAGGTTACAGGACACTTGAGGGTTCGTTGGAATGTCAGGTTACAGGACACTTGAGAGTTTGTTGGAATGTCAGGTTACATGACACTTGAGAGTTTGTTGGAATGTCAGGTTACATGACACTTGAGAGTTTGTTGGAATGTCAGGTTACAGGACACTTGAGGGTTCGTTGGAATGTCAGGTTACATGACACTTGAGGGTTTGTTGGAATGTCAGGTTACAGGACACTTGAGAGTTTGTTGGAATGTCAGGTTACATGACACTTGAGGGTTTGTTGGAATGTCTGGTTACATGACACTTGAGGGTGTGTTGGAATGTCAGGTTACATGACACTTGAGGGTGTGTTGGAATGTCAGGTTACATGACACTTGAGGGTTTGTTGGAATGTCAGGTTCCATGACACTTGAGGGTTTGTTGGAATGTCAGGTTACAGGACACTTGAGGGTTCGTTGGAATGTCAGGTTACAGGACACTTGAGGGTTTGTTGGAATGTCATGTTACAGGACACTTGAGGGTTCGTTGGAATGTCAGGTTACAGGACACTTGAGGGTTTGTTGGAATGTCAGGTTACATGACACTTGAGGGTTTGTTGGAATGTCAGGTTACATGACACTTGAGGGTTTGTTGGAATGTCAGGTTATATGACACTTGAGGGTTTGTTGGAATGTCAGGTTACAGGACACTTGAGGGTTCGTTGGAATGTCAGGTTACAGGACACTTGAGGGTTTGTTGGAATGTCAGGTTACATGACACTTGAGGGTTTGTTGGAATGTCAGGTTACAGGACACTTGAGGGTTTGTTGGAATGTCAGGTTACAGGACACTTGAGGGTTCATTAGAATGTCAGGTTACAGGACACTTGAGGGTGTGTTGGAATGTCAGGTTACATGACACTTGAGGGTGTGTTGGAATGTCAGGTTACATGACACTTGAGGGTTTGTTGGAATGTCAGGTTATATGACACTTGAGGGTTTGTTGGAATGTCAGGTTACAGGACACTTGAGGGTTCGTTGGAATGTCAGGTTACAGGACACTTGAGAGTTTGTTGGAATGTCAGGTTATATGACACTTGAGGGTTTGTTGGAATGTCAGGTTACAGGACACTTGAGGGTTTGTTGGAATGTCAGGTTACATGACACTTGAGGGTTTGTTGGAATGTCAGGTTACATGACACTTGAGGGTTTGTTGGAATGTCAGGTTACAGGACACTTGAGGGTTTGTTGGAATGTCAGGTTACATGACACTTGAGAGTTTGTTGGAATGTCAGGTTACATGACACTTGAGGGTGTGTTGGAATGTGAGGTTACAGGACACTTGAGGGTTTGTTGGAATGTCAGGTTACAGGACACTTGAGGGTTCGTTGGAATGTCAGGTTACAGGACACTTGAGGGTTTGTTGGAATGTCAGGTTACATGACACTTGAGGGTTTGTTGGAATGTCAGGTTACAGGACACTTGAGGGTTTGTTGGAATGTCAGGTTACATGACACTTGAGGGTTTGTTGGAATGTCAGGTTACATGACACTTGAGAGTTTGTTGGAATGTCAGGTTACATGACACTTGAGGGTTTGTTGGAATGTCAGGTTACATGACACTTGAGGGTTTGTTGGAATGTCAGGTTACAGGACACTTGAGGGTTTGTTGGAATGTCAGGTTACAGGACACTTGAGAGTTTGTTGGAATGTCAGGTTACATGACACTTGAGGGTTTGTTGGAATGTCAGGTTACATGACACTTGAGGGTTTGTTGGAATGTCAGGTTACATGACACTTGAGAGTTTGTTGGAATGTCAGGTTACAGGACACTTGAGAGTTTGTTGGAATGTCAGGTTACATGACACTTGAGGGTTTGTTGGAATGTCAGGTTACATGACACTTGAGGGTTTGTTGGAATGTCAGGTTACATGACACTTGAGAGTTTGTTGGAATGTCAGGTTACATGACACTTGAGGGTTTGTTGGAATGTCAGGTTACATGACACTTGAGGTGCGAAGTGGATATTGGACGACTCAGATACATTTTGTCATACTACCCACAACATGGTGCGTGGTGTGGTTACTATCTTGAGAAGGGGATTTTGGGAACCATTTAACCCATGCCTGGGACCTTTTGACCCATGTACAGAGTACCTGCCCAGAGACAGCATTAGAATAGTATCAATGTTAGGGATACCAGCTCTTTCTAGGACAATGGTATCCAGAATCATATCTTGCCATTTGATGTTCATCACCTTTCTCAGACAAATTATGTGCAAGTGATTGAGCTTCCTCATATAATGCCTATCAGTGGAAGTACCCTTTATCTTAAACTTTTAGCTTAGTCTGTAGACTAATGCCATTTCTATGTTTGCATAAAGACTACCAAAAGTGCTGTTTACCTTGGAGATTCCGGTGTACACTTCATCATTGTCATTTCTTAGCCACTAGTGTCGTGAAGCATCGTGGGGAGCCTAATTGTTCTATCTTTAACCAATTGTGTTGCACTTATTATTGAGATGCCATATTGTAGTAGTATCTGATATAATCAATCCATCTACCTCTTGCTCTGTAACCAGAAATTCTTTTATTGTATGCTATAGATGGTAGGCGATCTCATTAGGTGGCCTACCATTTAATCTGTTTCTCTATGTATTTGATGCATGGAATAGTTCCTACAAAATTTCTGATGTTTTGATTTCTTATTTGGTCTTTTCTAGTGACACCAAAGACTTGGACAAACAAGATCAAGGAATGGACAGTACAAGATTTGTCCTCACTCATCCACATTGTTGAAGATATAAATCACTTGAAGACTCTGAGTACTGGAGCATCCAATGTGGTACCCTTACAACACTGACAAATTATGGGTTTATAGATAGATAGACTGGCACCAATGATCTCCCTTAGGTGTCTCATTTCACAGGTTGAAATCTTTCTCTACTACTTTGAACAGTGAACATGTTTAGCATTGGTAACATAAGGTTGGTATAAATATACTGTTTTTCAATATTTATTTAATGGAGCGCCTGATGGAAAATATTAGCATATGTTTAATCCTATCGGCTTGCAAAACCAGTCACAGAAGCTGACTTGGACTGGCCATGAATATTTTCACATCAAAGCTGCCATGTTTGCCAGATTTTATTACCCTTTATCATTAACAACAGCATTTTGTGATAGTATACTGCCAAGATATATACATCTATTCATTACTATCAATGCCACACCATTCATGCAAGTGTGAAAATAACTTGCACCAAAGATTTGGATTTAAGCGAGGAAAAGGTGCATAAAGTGTTGAAAAACTCACTCTTTTGTAGTGTAGCACTTCCTTTTAAACTAATGGCAAGACAAATCGAGATGAGAAATAGACATTAATGAAATACTAGCATACACGACGATGCAGATAAATTAAGTAGGATAAAACTGAAAAGTAAACAAAATCATTTAGTAACATGATAATAAAACATCAATGTGTTTGCTAAAACAACAAGTTGTAATAATACACCAGAACTTACCGCAGCAGTTTTATTAATACCAGGAAAGACAGTAGAACGATAAGTTGCAAGCATTGATCCACGACCACTGGTTGATACATTATAGATGGTCAGTGAGGCTATGCCCACAACATTAGGCTCATTGATCACTACACGATTGGCGTCACAAGTGATATTTACCAATTGTCCACTATTTACTTGATTTTCTGACAAAACTGGTGACTGGCAACTCACTGTGGAGTAATAAATAACATGGATTAGAATATAATATATTGTGTATTTCTTTCTTTCTTTTTTTTGCTGCTTGATGTTTACACCGTTAGGCATTCTATTTTTATTCTTGGAGTAGGTACTTGATAGAAAAGATGAGGTACACAATGTAAATTACCAATAGATTTTAAAATTATGTGTGGTCAAAAATGTAAAACATGATTCAAGTTATGGCACGAGTGGACCCAGTACACATCGCTTTTACTGCTTTATGATTTTTCTTGAATAAATCCCCAATGTTTCTATATTAGGGTATATTATTTATTTATACAGGTACACCATTAACGGGTCAAATGGTTGCCAAACACTCCCCTCACAGAAATACTAAACCACAGCACACACTGTGCTGTAGAAAAATGTATCTAAGTCCACAAATATCCTCTCTGCAACACAAGTGTCCTTAACTTAACATTGCAACACTCTTTACAAAAGAGTGTCTACCAAACTCTTGAGATTCAGGAAGAAAAGTCATCTCCAAAGCAAGCAGCACTTTCATTAGACTTTATACTACAGACTAAACAAGAGATAAATTCTCAGTGCTAGGGGACACAATGCATTAAAGATATGAGGGCCAGTGCAACACAAAAGCAATAAGGGGGGAAAACATAGATAAGTAAGGAGTGTTGCAACAAAATATATAACACAATAACATTAACAAAAGCAGAAATAGGCGATGTTTAAACTAAAGTCTTCCTCAGGACAAAGACGAACAACAAAAAATGAGAATAACAAAAAAGAGAATCATAATGTGAGGACAAAAAGAAGATATGAAAGAGAAGATGGAGAGAAAGAAACAGAAGATAGACACAAGAACAAAAAAGAGTAAAAGGAAAAGCAAATAAGTATAATATAAAAATAAAAGAGAAATCAAAGAAAAATCTACTTATCTGAAATGTGTTATCCAGTGTAGTTGAATTGTAAGGTAGAACTTAATGATGCTTAAAGTAATAGTCAGTTGAATACTGATTGTGAATGCTCACTCACAAACACAGGGAGTATGGGGAGGAAAACAAAATGTACAATGGATGCATACCACCCCCTCAACTTATATCAAAACCCTACAACAACCCTCAAAGACTACCACCACTACCCATTCCCCATTGTATGTACTGCATGCAGCGAATCTCTGTCACTATACAATTCTTTAATTCTTTTGCAGGACTGGACCAAGCTGCCACAACTAGATCAAACTGTATAGTAATTAAATGAATAACATAGGACAGAGAAGATCAGTAGATGGCAAAGATAACAACATGTCAAAGAGAGTAACAGACTAAAGCAGTCTATCCATCTATCTATTGTCATTTCCACTTTTGCCGCTAAGCATCATGAGGGGAATTCAAGGTTTTGCTGCCTCTCGATGTAGTCTTGACTTGAGATAGTCTTTACTTCTTTCCTATCTTCATTTCTCCAGTGGTATCTTCTCGTGACAATTATAGCTTTCCTTAAACATCTCATTTCGCAAACTGTGATCTCTCTCGCTAGTATCTTTGTCAAGGTATCCATGTCTGACATTGGTAACACAGAGTTGGTATAAAAATTATGTTTATCAATTGTCATTTTGTAGCCATGCAGATTGATGAGTGTCTAAGTATTGGTGACAGCTGGTAAGTCACAACATTGGCTTTTTGGCACCTTGTTTCAATCTCTCTGTCAAGTTTGCCATCCTCCGTAAATATGCTTCCTAGATATTTAAATTCTGGGACTTGCTTTAGTTTTGTATCATTGACAGATATATTTAACGGACCTAGTGTTCAGTTTATCTTCATAGTTTCTGTTTTAGATGTGTTTGATTTCATGTTTTGTTGTTCACAGGTTGTATGGAGCAAGTGTGTGTGCTGCTGTAGTTCATTTTCAGATTTGTATATGAAACATTGATCATCTGCAAATAGCAGTTCGTTGAATGAGTTGTGATCTTTAATTTTGCTTCTGCAGGGGTGAATTTGTTTCTTGGGTCTGCTTCTTTAGTTATCCTGTCCATGTATGTTACGAACAGAAGTGGTGATAGTACGAAGTACAGCAGTATTGGATAATAAAGGTAAGAAATAGAGGGATATGTGGAAAAGGGGACAGAATCAGAGGAAAGCTACTTGAAAAATGTGAAATCCATAAAAGAGATGACACTGCATTCAAAGGAAGCATGGATCCCAGAGAAAGCCATAGGAACAGGGAAAATGCCATGGACGAGACGAGAGCCACCAAGATACCAAAACGGAAGACACCAAATCTGACGAGCACATTACCATCCAATGAGAAAGAGACAACTCCAGCCCACAACAATCAAGCAACAACAAAAAACATGAAGGCAAAATATCATCCAAATATACAGAAATAAATCCTGAGATTAGAAGATCTGAAAAGAACTATCAATCCCAAAAAAGGCTTGATTGGACAAGGTAAAATAGGCTCGCTGCAATAAATAACATTAGGAAGGATTGATTCTACCAAGAGGAGACTGCAAGAAATCCCTGGCTCCGACCACTAGATGCTCTGATGATCTCCCCAGCAAGGAAATAGGTGGTAGTCCTAGCAATGGCATTAGGATCTTCTTGTGAGGTGGAGCCCTGAAAACGACTAACAACCTAATTCATGATTTGTAGAGATTGTAGTACTGTCTAAATTTGTATGTGTGGAGTTATAAGGACTGACAATCTCAATCAAACAAGGGACTTCCTCTTCTAGTACTGATTGATTATAAGTCCTAAAAAGTACTAGTGAATTTCAAGGTAATGAAATCTGTAAAGTAAGAGACAAAAAGTCCTGTGAAGGCTATACAAGGACTTCTACTTCAGGTTCGAGTTAGTTGAGTAGGATGATGAAACCCTAAGAAGGACTGGCAATCCCAACAAGGACTGGTAAAAGTGTTGGCAATGACAATAGTAAAGATTTGGTGTCATGTGTCATTGTAGGCCAGTGGGGGTGTTGCAAGGTTGGTTTGTTGGCCTTGGCATGATGAAGTTTTTCGGTGTGCCTGAACTGTAATGGGCGAGCCTCTATTTGCCTGATGAGCCTTTGCCATGCCGTTTTTCATGTTTGATGGTAGTGTTTGATTGGAATCTTGGAATTTTCTGTTGTTATTTAGAAACCTTGATATGGCTACAGGGGCTGTTGTCAACCATCTATAGAGAATATATATCAGTACATTGTGTGTTTATTAGTCCTTCTCTGGTTTTTCACCTAAAGAATCAAATACCCATAGTCCTAACCAGTGCTTCTACCAGTTTTTGATGGGGTTGCCAGTCCTTCTGAGGAGTGTTAGGCTGTGGATATAACCCACAGAACATTTTTTCATTTCTCCTCCTTCTCCTCCCCATCCTGCAATACCATTTATTGTGGATGTTCAAAATCGGTATTCGACTGGTCATTACTTTAAGTGTCACTAAGTTCTTCATTCAATTCAACTACACTCGATAACACATTTCAGATACCGGTAGCTAGATTTTTCTTTCATTTCTCTTAGATTTTTCTTTTGGTATGACTTATAGTACAACTCAGATTACTTTCAGAAATATATTTTGTAGCAAGCAGTTGTACAGCTTATGTCCCCTGGAAAATGTTGCCTTCATCTTCTAGGGTTATTGTCTACTGGGGCAAGGAGAATTCTTCATTCAGAGATTTCATCAGTATCAACAATTTTTTCCATCTTTATCCAGTTTGAGTTTTACTGTTTTGTTTCTAAAGCTTTTTCGAATTTATTTTATTTATGTTCTTTGAAACTCTGCTATAGTCTTTTCCATTTACTGTGTGCATCAATTGAGGACTGTGTTTCTGCATCCCTTCTGGCTTTGTTCATTTCTTCCTGTCTCTCTTGAAGTGTGCAGAACCAAAATGGTGTGTACATCCTTTGGTAATTGGCAGTAGGTGTAGACCACAACATTTATGTCTCTATCCAGCACCTCAGGAAAAGCAAGGAACACATTTGTTCGATGTCTGAATAGGCCCAGGCTGGCTATTTTATAGTTCCATCTTGGTTGTTACAAGCCTCTCAAAAGTTATTTCTGTCATTAAAATGAATTCCCATTCACTGATCTCATGTCCTTTCTATCAGCTATGTCTTGTTATTGACTATGTAAGATTCTTGGTGCACAGAGAAGTAAGGTATCTTTCTAAAATGTATTGTCTGCAACATCTTTTCTCTCTTTATGACAGCACCATTGAATTTTTTTTAATCAGGGAGTTCTCCTATTGGTCAACTTGCAGTTACGCATCCAACTATCTATATTATTGTCTTTATTATCAATAATTGTATTTTCTCTGTTTTTGCTGTAATATGTAACAGATTTGAACAAGGATGGGATATTCGCTGATAGACATCATTAATATCAAACCTACCTACAATAGCTAGAAAACCAGAAAAGGTTTGATCGCTTGATTTAAAAATTAAAACTTTCATTACTGTATAATGTATGTTTTTCTGTTAACTTAACAGTTAAGGAGTGCTGGGAGGCTTTTTGGATGTGGAATAGCTTTCACCCTACGCTTAACGGCAAGTGTGAATACGATCACCCATCGTTCACCTGGGTAAAGACAATAGATAGTGTTAAAAATTCTGGTCTGTGTCAGGAGATTTGTCATCACGGCTTCCGTTGATTTCATTGGTGTTCCATGAAAATCAGTGACGTCAGCAAGCTGAAAAATGTATTAAACAGTGTGCTATTTATAGCGCAGTGGTTTTCCACAACACACTTCCAGACTTCCATCATGCCACAGATGGCCATGACACATAGACATCACGGCTATAAAGCCAGAGGAATAACGTGTAAAAGATGGATCAGATAAATCAAAGCCACAGGAACAAACAGCACACAGGAAGGCCATCTCCAGAAAACTCTTTTACCCCTGACGCCGTAAAGCACACAAGGGATACTACAGCGTATCTGTATGCCGTATTCGTATAGGTAGAAAGCAAGAAACTCTAGCCGAAATATATTAATAATAATTAATATCCTACCTGTGGTAAGCAACATGCAGACAGCAAGAAGTAAATTAATACCAAGAGAAGCCATACTCTTGACTGGTAGTCTGTATATCTCCCAACAAATTGTCCTTTAAATGTTTTATGTTATGTTTACAACTATGCCTCAATTAAAATACTATTGGCGGTACACCCAATTTTAACTTCTAACTTCTGTGATAACTTTGCAAACTAGCTGTATGGATCTACTTTTCCGGACTGTCCTATGTGTGAATTATTACACACTTATGTCGCAACCACAAGTTGACTCACAACCAAACTATTGGACTTTATTTTTGTCCCATTCATATATGCGTGCACCGGCTAAAATGAAGCGCGTGCTTAGGGCACAGACATAATTGAGGTTTCCATCCACCTCCGCATCGAAACCGGAACATCGCTTGTCTAGTTCAGGGAGCAAAGAATAGGACCAATATCTTCTTTCCAGACATGCCATAGGAGACGACTAAGGCAAAATGGTGAATGGTCTGATAAACTGTGGAAAAATCATTGTCACTAAAAGTCTTGTTTCGATTTATTACTTTTGCCTACTGTGAAATGCCACACGTGGAATAAAAGATTCAGGGGAGCGAAATTACAACTTTGACCTTTTGTGGCAGACTCCTAGGTGTTGGGAACACTAGGTCTACCATTACTGCAGATGGACCACCAAAACTGACAGAAGAATGATGAACTAGTTAGCAAAGAAGCTACGCTCCTGGCAGGATTTGATCATAATGTGGCACTGTCGCATTGGGGTACCTCATTTGTGAGATTAAACAGACATCCATAAACTACCCACTTAACGCAGCCACGCCTTTTAGTCCAGTAAAGATCTGTTTACATAAAGTAAACATGGCCTGAAATGTAAAACTTGGAACGGAGTAATGAAGTTTTGCTAAACACTGGAAACACACACAATATCACGCATGAATCGGCGTTTCGAACAAAAGGTCTTTATCAAGATTACATACACATGAAAAGACAACGAGTAAAAACGACACAGTTGACGTTCCCATGGCCTAGCAAAATGTGAAGATAACGGAAGGATTGAAACTATGTCAAAAGTGAAAATACACAAATAGGAAATTTACGAAACGCACCCACATACATGTAAAACGAGACAAACAGAGCAATGACAAGAATGACTGAATTTGATAATGTCCATGCATTTTGTAGTTAGGTCTTGTGTTTTTGTGGTTCTCTTTGCATGCGACTTCAAGTTTATAAATAGTGACGAACGACTAACACAACAGTCATGAATCGAATCAAGTTTTGCTTACTTTCTGTACATAGGCTTTTGTCTTAACTACACTTGCTTGGTCATTCAAAGGGACATAACTGTTTATAAAGACAAATAATGGAGGGCAGAGCACTTGGGAGTGGAGAAATTACAGAGTAATAACAAAAGACGATGAACTGACGACATTAAAGATAACATGAATACGTCGTTGGAAAATGCAAGCCGAATGGTCCAAGATAGAGATTGGTTCAGAGAGTACAGCGGGAAGACAACGTTGTGAAGAGAGTACATCACATGATACACATAGATCTTCACAGCCGACAGTCTTGTGTTCATCTTGGAAATAGATTGCGAAGAAATCTGGCCAACGCTTTACAGATAGTTTCCGGGCAGTCTAGATAGAAATTCAATGAAAACTAATTGAACAAGACAAACAACGACTTTGAATACCGTCTCTTGGTTCCCATTGCCACAACACAGTTGCATTAGTACGTGCTGCGACGTCTTACCAGGACTGTCGTGTCCCAAAGATCCCCCAAAACGAGACTTGTGAGTTAAGTCTTCAGAGAAACAAAGATCGTCTAATGAGCACATGCGAAGGTGTCTAGTGAGTGAGCAGCGCCATGTACAAGCACAAGAGATAACAAAAGCCAAATGGAAGCATGTACGCGCTCTATATTTAAAATGTTTGGTTATTAATTATTGCATCTTCACCAGAGAACACGTTCAGTTTTGTTCTGTATACAATTGAAAACGTGGCACAGAAGAACAAATAACAAGATCGTAGAAAAGAGAGGGGGGGAGGGGTTAAATCTCCCCCACCTGCCCCTTTCTTATAATGTCTTAGCATGACATTTAGTATTAGGAAGCGAGACAAAAGAAGCGGGTAAACCTCCTCTTTTCTAATTCCCCCCCCCCCCCACAAAAAAATCATCAGAACTGTCATTAAATCGCAGAAATGACTTTTAGGTAAATCCTTATCCACCCCACCCTTTAACTCTACCATCTACCCGCTTACCCAATACAAATCTACAACACTGACAACTAATCAAGATAGACAAGAAGAATCTACAACACTGACAACTAATCAAGTTAGACAAGAAGAATCTACAACACTGACAACTAATCAAGATAGACAAGAAGAATCTACAACACTGACAACTAATTAGATAGACAAGAAGAACCTACAACAGTGACAACTAATTAGATAGAAAAGAAAAATCTACAACACTGACAATCTCTCAAATTCTTCGTCTCGGCGCCTGTGTAGTGATGAGGAGGACTTCTTTTAGAAAGTCCACGAGATGACCGATTTCTTCCGCTGTCGCCTATACCACGACAGAGTCCTCAGGTCTGCCCTTCGAGTGTGCAGCCTCTCCCGTCAGGGTACAGTCTTGAACACTCGAAGATCCTCTTTCGACAGGAACGAACGTGTTCTCACTTTGCACCCCCATAGCGCAGCTGTTCGTCATGATCATCTCCAACACCTTTCTTTTTTCCAGTCGGATCCCAAAACGCAGAAAGTGTCTGTGATCCTTTCTGGTTGTTTACAGACGTGACAAGAACCTCAAGGATCTACTGATCCGGAGTCATCTCTATCCTGACGTTCCTAATCATTTTGGCACCATCATCTGCAAACGCAAACGATGCTACACCTGTGCCTGTATCATACAGACCGGGTCTGTCATATTCGCCACAGACAAACTCACCATTGAAGAGGGTTCCACATGTGTGTCCAGCAAGGTTATCTATTCCATCATATGCATGCGTTGCGACATGACGTTTATAGGTGAGACTGGGAGGAGACATGCGGATGATTCTGCCAATATATGTACATCATAAAAAAACATTTGGGTTATCCTGTGGACGTCCACTTCAATGGTGCGGGTCATTGTGGCACCCAGGACATTCAGATCACAGCCATTAAGTCCTGCTTCTCTAACGACCGTATACGTCTTCCGCTTGAGAACCGCTACATATACCAATTTTGCACTCTTAAACCATTTGCAATCAATGAAGGCCTACCATATTGGGAAGACACAAAAGAAGGTGGATGGATGAAGTTACCAACATTCTGAAACGTCACAGTATTACTGCATATCAAGCGACCAAACGTGCCAAACCCGAAAACCAATCGTGATTCATTCCTGAGACGCATGACAACAAAAGTAGAGACAAGACAATAGATTTTGATATATATCCTGTTTAGTCTTTATGTTATGTATAGAAATAATAAGATGCAGAATAGGATAGGCAAAAACAACAATCAGAAAAATGAAAAATATACTGTGTAATATGACCTTGTCATTAGAGGTGAGAAAGTGCTATATAACCCCTATACTAACATATGGGTGCGAGTCTTGGACAATAAACAAACTGGAAAGTGGGAGATTAGAGGCAACAGAGAAGTGGTTCTACAGAAGAATGTTGAGAATACCATGGACTGCCAGAAAAACGAATGTAGAGGTGTTGAGGGAGTCAAATGCGAAGCGGACCTTGATCAACAATATAAGAAAAAGGCAATCTTCTTTTTTTTTTGGCCACTTCATGAGACAGGCAGGTTTAGAGAACATAGTCACAAAAGGCAAAATTGAAGGCAGCAGAGACAAAGGGCGACAACGTGAGAAAATATTAGACAGTTTGACAACCTGGCACGGCAGGGAAACAACAACGACTTTGATACATAATACTGTGGACAGAGAGCTGTGGAGAGCCATGACCGCCTACGTCAGCCGGCATGGCACCTGATGATGATGATAGAATCATCTATTTTGGTAAGGATTTTAGGTCCCAAGGGGAACATGTGCTCAATGGGTTATCAATGAGTTATTTGATATAGCCAGGCCTGGATATAACGCTTTAATTGACTTATACTCGTATTCGTATTGCCTTATTATAATTAGCTACATCTATCAGGAAAAATCGAATAAGGAGAACAAGATGGGAGTTCCCTAAAATATAAATGGGATATCGTGGAGCAATGTGTCCTGTACAAAATAATATTAAAATAAATGCAGCACAAATTCGATGAAGACACATTTTGTTGAAAGAAGTGAACCTTTTCTGTCTTTTTCTAGTATAATTTGACTTTTTATAATAATTATAATGTGGTAACCCTGATAAAAACCTGACGTGTGACTGCATATTACAATGGGCGCCTATTTAACTTGATTCTTGATTAGAAACTGGCTTCACAGCACGCGGAACATTCCCATAAATCAAGAGACAAACAACAGAAAACAACACAATTAAAAACAAAATAGATGACTAGATTTCATCACTAGAAAAATGTTCAATTTGAGCCGATGCGTGGAGAATTGTCCTGTTTAGTTTTATTGTATGTTTTTTATATATACTTTTATATATATTTTTTATTAATAGGCAAGGTAATTCATTTTGCTTGGCAACATGCTTTGACAGTCTGTGAGTATTACCGCGTGTGTTGATGTATCAGTTATCAACCAATTAAGAGCTGCTGTAACTCCCTCTATCTCCATCCTCATGCTCGATGTGACAGTAGAATATGCTGAAGATTTCTCAACCAACTTCACGCCATTTCTGTAGGCAACAAAACCCCAACCGCTTTTATTTGTGTTTCTGCTAACAGAGCCATCTGTGTATATAATTATGTCTTGTGGTTTCGAGAGTAGTTGGGCGAGTTCGTGCACTGTATCCTGATCCCTGACTGCCGTCCATTTTCGACACGCTTTATCTAGTTGTATTATTACTTTAGTCAGTGATTTCTTCTCAGTGTCTACCTCCGCCCATTCACTGCCCTTTCCTATTTCTTCCAATTCACATACTATTCGCAGTGTGTCTTCAGCCTCTGCCATCCATGATTCGTTTTCCCTTTGACTCATCTAGACGATGGTGTAATGGGTGGTGGTTGTATTCTGTCACTTTAAGGTACGACTTAACTTGTGCTACCTGATGTCGCACTCTAATGCTGGGGAGATCAAGCAGAAATATCATAGCGGAGATGGGTGTATCTCTAGTACACCCCAGTACCACTCTCATTACCTCATTTTGTCTCATCGCCTATTTAATCCATTGTTTAGCTTAATCTTACGTCGGCTTTAAAATATCTCCATTATTTCGGAAAGCTTCCGCATTCTTATGAAACTGGCATTTGATGACTCAGTCATGTTCAAATGAAATGAGTTTCCTATCAATGTCGCATTGACATTTATAAAAATAGCTCTGGCACATTTGGTTTTTGATTGTACAGTATTTATTCACTACAACCACGGTTGTCGCCCATCACTTGATAATGAGCACAACTGTCAGAATCATCAGAGATACACATTTTAGAAGACAGTCTAACCATGCAGTGGATACCCTCTCACTGTGGAATACCAGGAAATGAAAGAGCAGACCACCTACCTAAGGAAGGTGCTGCCGAAGACCAACCAGATGTACTAATCACCTACCATTAGACAAAAACAGATGATCAAGTCAATACGAAAGCCACAAACACCAACACAAGATGACTATCACATTATGAACAGATCAGAACAAGTTATAATTCTACGTCTCAGAACCGAACATAACCAACTATGCAGTCACATATGCTTCACAAAGTTCAAGATTGGCAACACGGTAATGTGCACATGTGGAAAGGCAACACAGAGTGCCAAACATATACTTCAATCGTGTTCTGAGCATGACACACTGAGGCAGACATATTGGCCAGGGGTAAAAACACTGGAATCAAAGCTCTATGGGCCATTGTATGAACTACAAAACACAGATTTATTAAGGAGACAAAATTACAGATATAGACATGTTTCAAGCGATCGAAAGAAGAAGAAGACATTCCAAGTTATTTTTTGATGAGGATATGAACTAATAAATTTATAAAACCGTCATAGTGACTTGTGTTGCCAACTCGTTTGGTCAAGAAAGTACCAGTATTGAAATAATTTCAAAACAAAAGTGGCAAATATGATGACAATGAGAAAAGATACTTTCTCGCAAGTTTTAGCCAGTAACAGAAGACGAGAAGTACCATCAAGGACATGGAGACTACATGACAGATTACTGCAGCAACATTGAAAGTGCTTTGTCATTCTATCCCAGCAATCTGTGTAGTTAAAAAGTTGCCTTTTATGAGCAAATATTAAAAACACAATTTGTATCTGAAAGAGTAGCATATGAATAATTTCAGGATGTGTAAAGAATTGACTTTTACTTTAGATTTCTCAAAAGCAATTCAGCCCTTTCAATAGAAAAGCACATAGTCTGCAGAGAGTACCACCACATCATGTAACTCAGTTTCCTCAAGTAACGATACTAAGAAATTGTTTATATTTCTGTAAAAACAACGCCATGACCTGGTATCAAACTCATTACCACTTGAACACAAAGTAAATAGTTTAACCACTACACCATAGAAATCTCTAATGACCAATAAATTAAAGATATAACTAATCATTGTGTTTTTGTCTACTTCTTTCTCTTAGTTCGCTCGCTCTCAACTAAATAATACAAATTTGTATTTGAAGTCAATCGAGGAACGTGCGTTACGTTTTACTACTATTGGTTAGTACGATGTAGGCCTTGCACATCCTATTTTGACATGCTTTTAATTCAAGTAAGCTTCCGTAGCCTCTGACAGCCTTTCTATCTGTCACCAAGCGACAGTGTATCAACTCTATGCAGAGACAGTTTATAACCCACTGTTCCCTTGAGCTTTGCAGGTCAAAGTCATATCCCTGTGTGAGCATCTAAGGAAATTTCCAGCAGAGATTTGCACTTGGGTCGACGACATCTATCTAGTATTAGGTGTTCCGCTACCAAGGAACCTGTAATTAGATAATTTATTTCCTTTGTGTCTTTGGTTACTGAAGCATTTCTCATCTGTGAGTTTGGTTCCGGTATAGGAAAATACACTACAAGTAAGTTAGACTATGTTATAGATCTCCTCAAGTTATATAGTGCAGACATTTGTAATAATGTGTAAATGAGAATAATATTAAAATAAATAACGTTTCAGAATAGAATACAGAAAACACTTGTACAAATGTAGAATAAGTTTCAAGACAATTTTATTCATATTTAAGCAAAAGTAGGTAGTATTTTAATCATGTATAAGCAGAAGTGGGTAGTATTTTAATCATTTATAAGCAGAAGTAGGTAGTATTTTAATCATTTATAAGCAGAAGTGGGTAGTATTTTAATCATTTATAAGCAGAAGTAGGTAGTATTTTAATCATTTATAAGCAGAAGTAGGTAGTATTTTAATCATTTATAAGCAGAAGTAGGTAGTATTTTAATCATTTATAAACAGAAGTAGGTAGTATTTTAATCATGTATAAGCAGAGGTAGGTAGTACTTTAATCATGTATAAGCAGAAGTAGGTAGTATTTTAATCATTTATAAGCAGAAGTAGGTAGTATTTTAATCATTTATAAGCAGAAGTAGGTAGTATTTTAATCATGTATAAGCAGAAGTAGGTAGTATTTTAATCATTTATAAGCAGAAGTAGGTAGTATTTTAATCATTTATAAGCAGAAGTGGGTAGTATTTTAATCATTTATAAGCAGAAGTGGGTAGTATTTTAATCATTTATAAGCAGAAGTAGGTAGTATTTTAATCATTTATAAGCAGAAGTGGGTAGTATTTTAATCATTTATAAGCAGAAGTAGGTAGTATTTTAATCATTTATAAGCAGAAGTGGGTAGTATTTTAATCATTTATAAGCAGAAGTAGGTAGTATTTTAATCATTTATAAGCAGAAGTAGGTAGTACTTTAATCATGTATAAGCAGAAGTAGGTAGTATTTTAATCATTTATAAGCAGAAGTGGGTAGTATTTTAATCATTTATAAGGAGAAGTAGGTAGTATTTTAATCATTTATAAGCAGAAGTGGGTAGTATTTTAATCATTTATAAGCAGAAGTAGGTAGTATTTTAATCATTTATAAGCAGAAGTGGGTAGTATTTTAATCATTTATAAGCAGAAGTAGGTAGTATTTTAATCATTTATAAGCAGAAGTGGGTAGTATTTTAATCATTTATAAGCAGAAGTGGGTAGTATTTTAATCATTTATAAGCAGAAGTGGGTAGTATTTTAATCATTTATAAGCAGAAGTGGGTAGTATTTTAATCATTTATAAGCAGAAGTGGGTAGTATTTTAATCATTTATAAGCAAAAGTGGGTAGTATTTTAATCATTTATAAGCAGAAGTAGGTAGTATTTTAATCATTTATAAGCAGAAGTATGTAGTATTTTAATCATTTATAAGCAGAAGTAGGTAGTATTTTAATCATTTATAAGCAGAAGTAGGTAGTATTTTAATCATTTATAAGCAGAAGTGGGTAGTATTTTAATCATTTATAAGCAGAAGTAGGTAGTATTTTAATCATTTATAAGCAGAAGTAGGTAGTATTTTAATCATTTATAAGCAGAAGTAGGTAGTATTTTAATCATGTATAAGCAGAAGTAGGTAGTATTTTAATCATGTATAAGCAGAAGTAGGTAGTACTTTAATCATGTATAAGCAGAAGTAGGTAGTATTTTAATCATTTATAAGCAGAAGTGGGTAGTATTTTAATCATTTATAAGGAGAAGTAGGTAGTATTTTAATCATTTATAAGCAGAAGTGGGTAGTATTTTAATCATTTATAAGCAGAAGTAGGTAGTATTTTAATCATTTATAAGCAGAAGTGGGTAGTATTTTAATCATTTATAAGCAGAAGTAGGTATTATTTTAATCATTTATAAGCAGAAGTGGGTAGTATTTTAATCATTTATAAGCAGAAGTGGGTAGTATTTTAATCATTTATAAACAGAAGTGGGTAGTATTTTAATCATTTATAAGCAGAAGTGGGTAGTATTTTAATCATTTATAAGCAGAAGTGGGTAGTATTTTAATCATTTATAAGCAAAAGTGGGTAGTATTTTAATCATTTATAAGCAGAAGTAGGTAGTATTTTAATCATTTATAAGCAGAAGTATGTAGTATTTTAATCATTTATAAGCAGAAGTAGGTAGTATTTTAATCATTTATAAGCAGAAGTGGGTAGTATTTTAATCATTTATAAGCAGAAGTGGTAGTAGGCCCATAAGAAGAACTTGCACAAAATAGATCTACATGGCGCTCTACAATAAAAAAGAGCATATCATTTGTGAAAAGAGGAGAAATGCAGCAGCTCAACAGCGGAGAGTAGCTAGAAAGTCACAGATAGACCAAGATCTGTTTACAGTGGTCATTCCATGCCCAAACTGTCCAAGAACATTTACAGCTCAAATATGGTTCTTCTTCTTCTTCTGCGTTCAGCATGTGGTCATGCTATACCGTCAGACCTGTCGTCAAGACGAAGTCCACTGTCTTCTCCAGGTCAGAGCGGCTGCCCCATAACTTTGGCCTCAAGTCTGTATCCACTGGCCAGGTCTGCTGTCTCTGCTCTTTGTATGTTGGGCAGTCCTGAAGTATGTGTTCTGGAGTCTGGGTTCCGTATCCACATGGACATTCATCTGTGTATGAGATCCTTAATCGATAAAGGTGACCCAACAGTCTGCAGTGGCCTGTTCTAAGGCGAAATATTGTGGTCTGTTGATATCTTTGGAGGAGATGTATTGCATCATGTTCGTATTCACCTTCCATTTCTTTCTTCCACTATGCTGTGTATGTGTTGCGGATTAGTGTTTTTACTTCTCCGTAAGACAGTGGGTGTCTGTGCTGCTCCATTTCGCTTCCTGCCTTTGACAGAGCATCCGCTTTCTCATTTCCCATGATTCCACAGTGTGATGGTATCCACTAAAGGGCAATAGCTGTAGATTTTTGGATCTGTCTTAGCTCATGTCTGATGTTGTTCAGAAGGCTTTTGTTTCTGTTGCTCTGGATTGATTCCAGTAGGGATCTGTAATCTGTGAATATGGCTATCTTCTTTGGTCTTGGCAGTCCTGGTTCAGTGAAGGCTTTCAGTGCTTGATGGAGTGCAACTGCTTCTGCTCTAAAATTAGAGGAGTATTTCCCGGTTGGAAAAGCTTTTGATATTGTCTTCCCATCTTTGAGTCTTATAAAAATTCCACCTCCTCCATTCCTTACTGCTCCTTCTGCCGATCCATCTGTGTAGAAAATAGGGTTCATTAGCCATCTACGAACTCATAATCAAGGACACAACTCTAATTCAATTTTCAAAAGTGGATGTAACAAATGGTCATCATCACTTGTGATGGACGAACAGCAGTATAAGAAGAAGTAGGTAGTATTTTAATCATTTATAAGCAGAAGTCCAGGTATTTAATGGGCTTTATTTAACTAAATAAAAAATTTTAAAGGTCATTTGTGCGTTTTCTGTGTAAATTCTTCCTTTAGATGAAAAAGTTTATGCTCTTTTTGTGAATAAAATGCTAAAACCGGGAGGTGATTTATCTAAATACCTAGCACTAAAATTATATTGTGATTTGCTAAGAGCGAGGGGATTTGTACTGTATATAAAGTTTCATGAGCCCATGGACCGCTGGATCAGCAACCATGAAGTTCCATATGAAGAAAATATTAACATATTTCTATATGAAGAAAATATTAACATCTAAACAAATCAAAAACTAAAAATACTAAGAATTATAAAAAGCTACATCTGTTCTACAATACGACACTGAAACATGGATAGTAAACACACTACTTAAATATAGCATTTGAATTGTTTAGATGTGGATATATCGAAGAATTTAGTTTGGACATGTAACAATAAAGACATGTGACTCACTTTCTTTCTAAAATTATTGTACAAGGAACAGTCGAGGTGAAAGGGGAAGAGGCTGTGACAAAATAAAATCTTGCATTTATAACATCAAGGAATAATCAGGGAAGGATTTTTTTACACTCCTCCAGATGGCAGAGGATAAATAAATATCTGAAGTGCTTTTTCTGCTGATGTATCCAGTGTGTCATGGCTACGACCCTGATAAGTTATAGGTCCTATTATTATTATTATTGTTATTATTACTTTTATTATTATTATTGTATAGAAGAATAAGGAGAACCTCATGGAAAGAGAAGAAAATGAACATGGAGCACTGCATATGAAAAGGAATTATTAAAAGAAATAAGAAACACAAATAAAATATTTTGTATATATGAAAAGACATCACACTTTGTTGAAAAAATTCAATCAATCAATCAAGTGCCATGCCGACTGGCGTAGGCGATCATGTTTCTCCACGACTCTCTGTCTCTTGTATTGTCAATAAACTCGATTGGTGAGCTTTTACCGTGCCACGATACAAGCCCATCTAGTAACTTTTCTTTTTGTCAACCTCTATCTCTTCTCCCTTTTGATCTTTCCAGTGGTTATTAAGTGTTCAAGCTGTGTTCTTCTCAGCACATGCCCTAGAAACCTTGACGGTCTGCCTCTGATGTTTGATATTGATCTTTTTACGCCAGCATCAATGAGAACCTCTGCATTAGTTTTCTTGGCTGTCCATGGTATTTTCATCATTCTTCTCAGAAACCACATTTCTGTAGCCTCCAATTCACATTGAATTTTCTTGTTTATAGTCCATGCTTCACATCCATAAAAAAGAATCGGTTCGATATAACATCTCAGCACCTGAATTCGGATCTGTATTGATAGACTTCCATTGCAAAAAATGGTTCTAATTTTTTGGAATGCTGATTTGGCTTGTGCTGTTCGGCTCTTTATCTCACTTGAGCATCTACCTTCTGATGTTAACAGGGTGCCAAGATATTTCACTTTTTCAACTTGTGCCAATTTTGTCTTATTTTGAAAACATTACTTAAAGATAAGATTTAGTTAAAACGAGCAAGAGGTAGGCAGAGATAAAATAGGAAGGAAACATAACTTGATTGGGATAAAGTCTAACAGAGTGCAACACCAAGGTAAGAGACAGAGGATGCTGGAGTAGGCGATCATTGCAGCCAACCCCTGTTGTAGAGATGACACTTAATACTTTACATACAAACATATAGACTCAAATGTGTATACATCCAGAATTTCTGATCAGTTAGTAGTGGTGTTTTTTACAATTTCAACAATCAGTGATCACAGTTAGTAGTGGTGTTTTTTACACTATCAACAATCAGTGATCACAGTTAGTAGTGGTGTTTTTACACTATCAACAATCAGTGATCACAGTTAGTAGTGGTGTTTTTTACACTTTCAACAATCAGTAATCAAGGTTAGTAGTGTTTGTTTTTTTTACAATTTCAACAATCAGTAATTACAGTTAGTAGTTTTTTTAAAAACAATTTCCACAATGAGTGATCACAGATAGTAGTGGTGTTTTTCCAATTTTCACAATCAGTGATCACAGTTAGTAGTGGTATTTTTAAAATTCCAACAATCAGTGATCACAGCTAGTAGTGGTGTTTTTACAATTTCAACAATCAGTGATCACAGTTAGTAGTGGTGTTTTTACAATTTTAACAATCAGTAATCATAGTTGACAGAAAGAGGAACCAAATAGATTACATTATGATCAACAATAGATTTAGAAATAGTGTCAAAAACATCAAAACATACCCAGGTGCAGATATCAACTCTGACCATAATCCAGTGCTGTGCAAAATATATGTCAAACTTAAAAAGATAGTAAATAGAAGAGTCCAAGAGCCACAGATAGACACATCAGCACTAAAACAACCAGACATACAACAAAAATACCTTGTAGATGTAAGGAATAGATATGAACATCTAATGATAGAGTGCATGGAACAATACAGAAGGGAAAATCCAGAAGAGAAAATAGACAATAAATGGGACAGCCTAAGGAAATGTATTCAAACATCAAATGAAAATTTACCAACAAGAAATACCAAGAACAAACAAACATGGATGACAGATGAAATATTAGAGAAAATGACAGAAAGAAAGAAAGCTAAAAATATGCCAAAATACTCAATTATAGATAAGGAGATACGTAACATGTGCAGAACAGCGAAAAAACAATGGCTAGAAACAAAATGCAGTGAAATAGAGGAGATGTCCATACAATAGAAGACAAAATTAATGCATAAGGAGATAAGGCTGATCACAAATAAGAAAAATCCTATAAATGGGGGTGGCTTCATTAAAGATAAAAATGGTAAAATAATATTTGATAAAACAGAAGCACTTACAAGATGGGCAGACTATGTAACAGAACTGTTTGATGACCAACGGAACAAAAAACCAACAATACACAACAATGATGGACCAGCAATACTGAAATCAGAAGTAGAACATGCAATAAATTCAATAAAATGTGGAAAGGCTGCAGGCTCGGACAACATAACAGCAGACATAATAAAAACTCTAAATGAGTTTGGTGTAGATACTATCACAGAAATTTGCAATGACATATACGAAACAGGCCATATACCTAAAGACCTAACATCATCAATATTCATACCACTACCTAAGAAGCCCAGGGCTGTGGACTGTACAGAATATAGAACAATAAGTCTAATGAGCCATCTAACTAAAATACTTCTCAAGATAGTACATGAAAGAATTAAGAACAAGATAGACATGGAGGTCAGTGAAGAACAATTTGGTTTTAGGAAAAACAAAGGAACTAGAGAAGCTATACTGAGTATCCAGTTAGTGATAGATAAATATATAGAAGTCCAAAAAGTGTCTATATTTGCTTCATAGACTACAGCAAGGCCTTTGACACAGTCCAACATGAAAAATTAATCAAATGTCTTCAAGAAATAGGCATAGATGGAAAAGACATCAGACTGATTAGAAATATATATTGGGAACAAACTGCATCAATAAGGTGTGAAAACAGCTACTCTCCATACATAGAAATAAGAAGAGGGGTAAGAAAAGGATGCATTTTATCACCAAGCCTATTTAATATCTACACAGAGAATATCTTTAAAAATATAGAAGAAATACCAGGACTCAAGATCAATGGGAAAATAATAAACAACCTTAGATATGCAGATGACACTGTTCTTTTGGCAGAAAGTGAACATGAACTACAAAGACTATAGATCAAGTCAATAAATCAAGTAATGAATATGGACTGGATATAAATATTCAAAAAACAAAAACCATGATAATCAGCAAAGACACAGAAGAACAGGAGGTAATAAACATACAGCAAGAGAAACTATAACAAGTAAAACAGTATCAATATCTTGGACACATAGTCACAAATGATGGCAGATGTGAAACAGAAGTTAAAAGGAGAATAGGAATTGCTAAAAGTACCTTTAATGACATGAGGAAATTATTAACATCTTAACAAACTACAAATAAGTTAAAAATGAGAATTATAAAATGCTACATATATTCCATATTAATGTATGGCTCAGAAACATGGACACTAAATAAACAACTAGAAGACAAAATTGATGCCTTTGAGATGTGGGATATAGAAGAATATGGAGAACATAATGGAAAGAGAAGAAAACAAATAAAGAGGTGCTAAAGACACTTAATATGAAGTAAGAACTACTAAGAGAAATAAAGATCAGGCAAATAACATACTTTGGACACATTAAAAGACATGAAACCTTATTGAAGACCTTACTTGAGGGTAAAGTCAAAGGGAAGCGTGCAAGAGGTAGGCAGAGATACACGTGGGAGAGTAACATCACACGATGGACAGGTTACAGTCTAGCAGAGTGCACCACCAAGACAAGAGACAGGAGATGTTGGAGATACATTGCAGCCAACCTTCGTTGCGGAGACGGCACTTCATGATGATGAATCATAGTTAGTAGTTGTTAAAATTTCAACAATCAGTAATCACAGTTAGCAGTGGTGTTTTTACAATTTCAACAATCAGTAATCACAGTTAGTAGTGTTTTTACAATTTCAACAATCAGTGATCACAGTTAGTAGTGGTCTTTTTACAATTTCAACAATCAGTAATCACAGTTAGTGGTGTTTTTACAATTTTCACAGTGATCACAGCTAGTAGAGGTGTTTCACAATTTCAACAGTGATCACAGCTAGTAGTGGTGTTTTTACAATTTCTACAATCAGTTATCACATTTTGTGGTGGTGTTTTTACAATATCAACAATCAGTGATCACAGTTAGTAGTGGTGTTTTTACAATTTCTACAATTACAATCAGTGATCCAGTCTTGTTCATTGTTGGCATATCACATCAGCAACACAATAATATTACAGATGAACCTGCAACAGATATCATTGAAATGTTTATTTATTAATGGTATATTATAAATTGTATGTAGTTGTACAATGTATTTACATTATGCAACTAATTAAGCGCTGCAAATATGATTATATTATACAACCAATTGAGGGCTACATATATATTTCCAGATGGGGGGAGGGGGGGTTTATTTTATTTTACATTTTCAAGGGGGATTTCACTTACTTCTTAACTTGCTTCCTAGTACTCTATATCATGTTTCAATCTCCGGGGAGGGAGGGTGGGTTCCCGATATTTGTCCTGTATAGAGGATTATCAAAATTGAATTCACCTCCCAATCTATGGCTTGAACTTAATGCATTAACTTTAGTTAGTAAACTATTTCTCTTGGGGCAAAGACCCATAGGGCGGATATCATAGATTTCCATGTCTCGCGTGTCATTGCAATTTGTCTTAGGTCTTCATTGTTTCCAATACTGATGGTGAAGTACTCTATTGTAATAGTTCTACATAAGGTCTCTTTTGCTCTTCCTTGTTTTGTCTTGTCCCTTGTTGACCACATCAAAGCTTAACAGGGGAGTATTTAGGTATCCGTTCGCAGTGCGTGTCCGATGTAATTCCAGCGATGCCTTCTAATATAGGTGGATACATATTCTTGCTTTGTTTCTTGCCCAATGACTGTCTTTGATTTATTAAAGTCCGATCAATGGATGTTCAGTAGAAATATGCATTAACTACCTCCAATTAAAAGATAAATTATTACAGTCTTTTATTCAGCTTTTGTTCGTGAACTCCTGCTGGTTCTTTTGTAACAAGACAATGGTTTTACTTGATTTCTAGCAGGATATAGTCTACATGATGGAGGTGTAATTGTATGTTGTGTTATTAGGACCAATGTCCCAACAAATTAAACTTGGTTATCTAGTTCTAATTTATATATTGTGTATTTTTAATATTGTTTGTTCACAATCTGAAAATAACATATAAAGATCATAAAAATATGATAGATCTGAATGTAATTTGCAATAAAATTATACAATAGTCAAGGTAGTTAGTCGACAGAAAATCATCATAGTGCTCCAGACACATACATAGGTGATCCAATCTTATATTCAGTATGTCCTTCGGTGTGTGGTAACTCACTGTTTCGATTCTGTGTTGGTTGATAATTCTTCTTTTTATTCCTATATGTTGCTTGTTTCTTGCAACACCGTGCTTCACTTTCAGGTCCTATATTGTAGCCATGAGTACAGAATAACAAACACACCCATAACTTTAAACCAGTTGCCACACTGGCAGTTCTGTCCGATCTTTCATTTCCCCCAACACAAGCATATTCAGGTACAATAATGAATGTAACTATCTACACAGAAATTGTTGTTATCGATTCCATCCACTGATGGCGTACACAGACTGTCTGAATCTTTATAGCACACTCACATAGTCAGTCAGAAAACAAACACCTATAGCACTGTGAGTCTCTAGCTACATCATTACCCTGGTTACTGCCATCATAACTATTATTATATTAATAACGATTGCAGATAAATCACCAATTTATTTCCTAATATTCTTTTCTCTGCAGTGAAATGTTAGTTAGTTAGTCATTGGATCATCTTCACTGCACTTTGGACAAGTCCATAGGTGCTCAGATCTCTCCTTGAGTGTATCTGCCATTACACATTGACTGACGGTCCTAGTACGCCGTTGATTGATCAACATTCTTTCTCGCCCATGAAGCCACTCTTTTCTAGTGACACTACATTTGAAATAAAGCTCCCTTATTCTAGTCATGGAACAAGAGTCATTGTCACTTATACAGAAAAGATCTGAATGTGATGTCCTAAAATGACATATAAACACCATGAAAATATGTTTGTTCTGTTTCATTTCATACTAATATGTCACATTGTATAAGTGACATAATGTAATGTAATTGAAATATGATAGCATCAAACACTGTGCACATGCTGAACTAAAGGCCCATCAATGTAGACACTAATATCTCACTCATCAGAGCCTGACTTTCTGAAATTATAAACGCTGGGATCTCACTGTCAGGTTTCCTGGAAAGATGATGACCACTTGTAAAAAAAGTAATAAGCTTGCACACTTCTCCATGCCCCCTAATGTGCGTACCCATTTAGTAACATCCACTGACCTGCCATGCCAGAACTATCTCTTTTTTTAATGTTTTATTTGATACTTACAATGTCATCATGTCACATTGTTTGTGTCTGCACCGATGTGTAGGTATAAAGGAGTGTTTATTCTCTAACTGTTGAACAATTTCGTTTAAACTTTTTAGTTATTTAAAATAGTTGCTACTAATCTACACAACTGTTAATGTTCCTTATCTGTGATCAATTGTGAAACAACCATAAGGAAATTGATAAAGAACTGATTTAGGTAATTTTGGTTTCTCAACAACTTAAAGCACTGATTTAGGTCATTTTGGTTTCCCAACAAATTAGAGCACTGTATAGAGCATTGATTTAGGTCATTTTGGTTTCTCAACAACTTAGAGCACTGTATAAAGCACTGATTTAGGTCATCTTGGTTTCTCAACAACTTAGAGCACAGATTTAGGTCATCTTAATTTCCCAACATCTTAGAGCACTGATTTAGGTCATTTTGGTTTCCCAACAAATTAGAGCACTGATTTAGGTCATCTTAATTTCCCAACAACTTAGAGCACTGATTTAGGTCATTTTGGTTTCCCAACAAATTAGAGCACTGTATAGAGCATTGATTTAGGTCATCTTGGTTTCTCAACAATTTAGATCCCTGTATAGAGCACTGTAAAAAGCACTGATTTATGTCATCTTGGTTTCTCAACAACATAGCACTGTATAGAGCAATGTATAAAGCACTTATTTAGGTAATCTTGCTTCCCAACAACTTAGAGCACTGATTTAGGTCATCTTGGTTCCAAACAACTTAGAGCACTGTATAGAGCACTGTATAGAGCCCTGTATAAAGCACAGATTTAGATCATCTTGGTTTCTCAACAATTAGAGCACTGTATTGGGTACTGTATAAAGCACTAATTTAGATCATCTTGGTTTCTCAACAACTTAGAGCACTGTATTGGGTACTGTATAAAGCACTAATTTAGGTCATCTTGGTTTCCCAACAAATTAGATCACTGTATAGAGCATTGATTTAGGTCATTTTGGTTTCTCAACAACTTAGAGCACTGTATAAATCACTGATTTAGGTCATCTTGGTTTCTCAACAACTTAGAGCACTGATTTAGGTCATCTTAATTTCCCAACAACTTAGAGCACTGATTTAGGTCATTTTGGTTTCCCAACAAATTAGAGCACTGTATAGAGCATTGATTTAGGTCATTTTGGTTTCTCAACAACTTAGAGCACTGTATAAAGCACTGATTTAGGTCATCTTGGTTTCTCAACAACTTAGAGCACTGTATAAAGCACTGGTTTAGGTCATCTTGGTTTCTCAACAACTTGGAGCACTGATTTAGGTCATCTTAATTTCCCAACAACTGAGAGCACTGATTTAGGTCATTTTGGTTTCCCAATATATTAGAGCACTGTATAGAGCATTGATTTAGGTCATTTTGGTTTCCCAACAAATTATATCACTTTATAAAGCACTGATTTATGTCATCTTGGTTTCTCAACAACTTAGAGCAATGTATAAAGCACTGATTTATGTCATCTTGGTTTCTCAAAAACTTAGAGCACTGTATAAAGCACTGATTTATGTCATCTTGGTTTCTCAACAACTTAGAGCAATGTATAAAGCACTGATTTATGTCATCTTGGTTTCTCAAAAACTTAGAGCACTGATTTAGGACATCTTGGTTTCTCAACAACTTAGAGCACTGTATAGAGCAATGTATAAAGCACTTATTTAGGTCATCTTAGTTCCCAACAACTTAGAGCACTGATTTAGGTCATCTTGGTTCCCAACAACTTAGAGCACTGATTTAGGTCATCTTGGTTCCCAACAACTTAGAGCACTGATTTAGGTCATCTTGGTTCCCAACAACTTAGAGCACTGTATAAAGCACTGTATAAAGCACTGATTTAGGTCATCTTAGTTCCCAACAACTTAGAGCACTGATTTAGGTCATCTTGGTTCCCAACAACTTAGAGCACTGTATAAAGCACTGTATAAAGCACTGATTTAGGTCATCTTAGTTCCCAACAACTTAGAGCACTGATTTAGGTCATCTTGGTTCTAAACAACTTAGAGCACTGTATTGGATACTGTATAAAGCACTAATAAAGGTCATCTTGGTTTCTCCACAGCTTAGTGCACTGTATAGAGCACTGTATAGAGCCCTGTATAAAGCACTGATTTAGGTCATCTTGGTTTCTCAACAACTTAGAGCACTGTATTGGATACTGTATAAAGCACTAATAAAGGTCATCTTGGTTTCTCCACAGATTAGAGCACTGTATAAAGCACTAATTTAGGTCATCTTGGTTTCTCCACAGCTTAGAGTACTGTATAAATCACTGATTTAGGTAATCTTGGTTTCTCCACAGCTTAGTGCACTGTATAGAGCACTGATTTAGGTAATCTTGATTTCTCAACAACTTAGAGCACTGTATTGGGTACTGTATACAGCACTAATTTAGGTCATCTTGGTTTCTCCACAGCTTAGAGCACTGTATAAAGCACTAATTTAGGTCATCTTGGTTTCTCCACAGCTTAGAGCCCTGTATAAAGCACTGATTTAGGTCATCTTGTTTTCTCAACAAATTAGAGCCCTGTATAAAGCACTGATTTAGGTCATCTTGTTTTCTCAACAAATTAGAGCCCTGTATAAAGCACTGATTTAGGTCATCTTGTTTTCTCAACAAATTAGAGCCCTGTATAAAGCACTGATTTAGGTCATCTTGTTTTCTCAACAAATTAGAGCCCTGTATAAAGCACTGATTTAGGTCATCTTGTTTTCTCAACAAATTAGAGCCCTGTATAAAGCACTGATTTAGGTCATCTTGTTTTCTCAACAAATTAGAGCCCTGTATAAAGCACTGATTTAGGTCATCTTGTTTTCTCAACAAATTAGAGCCCTGTATAAAGCACTGATTTAGGTCATCTTGTTTTCTCAACAAATTAGAGCCCTGTATAAAGCACTGATTTAGGTCATCTTGTTTTCTCAACAAATTAGAGCCCTGTATAAAGCACTGATTTAGGTCATCTTGTTTTCTCAACAAATTAGAGCCCTGTATAAAGCACTGATTTAGGTCATCTTGTTTTCTCAACAAATTAGAGCCCTGTATAAAGCACTGATTTAGGTCATCTTGGTTTCTCCACAGCTTAGAGCCCTGTATAAAGCACTAATTTAGGTCATCTTGGTTTCTCCACAGCTTAGAGCCCTGTATAAAGCACTGATTTAGGTCATCTTTTTTTCTCAACAAATTAGAGCCCTGTATAAAGCACTGATTTAGGTCATCTTGTTTTCTCAACAAATTAGAGCCCTGTATAAAGCACTGATTTAGGTCATCTTGTTTTCTCAACAAATTAGAGCCCTGTATAAAGCACTGATTTATGTCATCTTGTTTTCTCAACAAATTAGAGCCCTGTATAAAGCACTGATTTAGGTCATCTTGTTTTCTCAACAAATTAGAGCCCTGTATAAAGCACTGATTTAGGTCATCTTGTTTTCTCAACAAATTAGAGCCCTGTATAAAGCACTGATTTATGTCATCTTGTTTTCTCAACAAATTAGAGCCCTGTATAAAGCACTGATTTATGTCATCTTGGTTTCTCAACAAATTGTTTTGCAAAGAAATTCCTGTGGGCTAGATTATCGTTCCGTGAACTGTGAAACTGGGACAAGTCTGTAGTTTGCATTCTTGTTTTTGTGTTGCTGATCCACAGATGCAGGTTGCAGAGTCGCTGATACCTATCTGGTGTAAGTATGATTTTAGACAGCAGTGTCTTGTTCTCATTTGACATATTGTGACTTGTTCACTTCTTTACAATTTGTTAATGTTGTCTTGCTATAACATACATATTTCATACATCATCATGTGCCATGCTGGCTGGCGTAGGCAATCATGGCTCTCCACAGCTCTCTGTCTCCAGTATTATGTATCAAGCTTGCTGTTGTTTCCTTGCCATGCAGGCTGTCAAACTATCTAATAATTTCTCACATTGTCGCCCTCTGTCTCTGTTGCCTTCAATCTTGCATGTTGTGACTATATTCTCCAAACCTCCATGTCTCATAAAGTAGCCAAAAAATTAAGATTGTCTTTGTCTTATATTATTGATTAAGGTCCATTTTGCATTTGATTCTTTCAACACCTCCACATTAGTTTTTCTGGCAGTCCATGATATACTCAGCATTCTTCTATATCATACAAGGATTATTAAAATTATGTTTATTGAGTACATACTTACAAGAAGAAAAATTGGTAGAAACTTTGATAGATGTGACAGCACGATGAGCCATCGGTACTGGAGTTAGACACCACTAGAGATTGGAAATTCGGAAATTAAATATTGTGAGTAATAATTCAATAGTAATAAAAAAAATTAATGTGAATGCATTAAAGTCCTATGTGTATTGATTTTCACAAAATATACTTTTTATCATCCATAATAGCAATCATCATCATCATCTACAATCATAAGCCACAATCATGATCCTTAATCATAAGTCACAATCAAAATCATCATCTACCAGGGGTGCAAAGGGAACGCATTGCTCTAGGCGGACCCAGGGTTAACAGATAACCAAGATCCCAAATGTACCTCCACGTGGTGCACCCTGGAAACAGAAATACAGCAGCTCAAGCTGATTCTGGCCAAATCATTTGGGGATCGTGTCCAAGAATGTGGAGGTAGCAGATGGAAAGAGATTTGACTGCACAAGAGACAGACAATCTCCTCCAACACCACCAGCAGCACCACATATAGCGACACTTTCGACATACAGTGAAGCTAGTTAGTCCAGTCCGAACATTGGAGGGGTGGCCAATGTAAAATGCACGTAAAGGTAGATGCGAGAGACAAATAGATTTCATACCGAGTACAATGAAACAATGAAAGGGCAGAACAGCGCTAGAGGGCCGCGCGAACTGCAAATAGAAAGTGGAGTCTCTAGGAAAGGGGAACTACAAGCTCCGTCAGCTCGAGACGAGCATTTAGTTACCTGTGTTTCTTACAGGCAGAGACCCAGACCCATTCATTGGCGTCTGGTAAAGCAAGAAGACCTAATCCAACTCTAATGTCGAGCCTTCCTAAACCGGAAATATGCTCGCGAAGAGAAAAGGTTCTCTACCCGATGGGCTCAAGCACAAAAGGGACAACGATTTAGCCATGGCCCAACTCTACTGTTAGGTTTTCCTACACCGGAAATACACTTGAAGAGAGAAAGGGTTCAGTACCTGATGGGCTCAGGCGCTATTAGGACAAGGACACTCAGCTCGAGAACGCCTTGCTCTCGAACGCGTGGTGTGAGACTCGAATTTGGACAAGGGGTACACTATGTCGGTGAATGACACCTCGGCTAAGAGGGCCAGGGTCCAACTCCTCTGTTGAGTTCTTCCCCTTAAGAAACCAGGCTCACGGATGAGAAACGGTTCAGTACCCAATGGGCACAGGCACAGCACGTCCAATTACACGAGGCAAGTTCATAGACAGTGGAACACCTCGTGCGAGTCAGACGAGAGCAAAAATCGTCTGGGCGAAGAGTCGCCACTACGCGTGCCTGGAGACAGATATAGAGGCTGTCACAGGCTAAGGGTAGCCCACCCGAATTGTCAAGGCATGCCGAAATCGGATGTGCTAGGCCTACAAGGTGCATAACGGTGGCACAACTTAATCACGCTCCCGGCGGAAATCGCACGGATATCCGTGATGGTTACAATGGAGCGAACGAAAACCAAACAAACAAACAACATCATCTACCAAATATCAATCAATCATCATCATGAATTCATTTTAACTTGTATTGGTGATCAAAGATATCCACAACGCTCAACCTCCAATATCTTCAATCACAACTGTTGCTTTTACTCTGCAATGTTATAATGACTATCACATTATGAACAGATCAGAACAAGTTGTAATCCTATGCCTCAGAACGTGACACAACCGACTTCGCAGTCACATGAACACAA
This sequence comes from Meghimatium bilineatum, assembly GCA_034231615.1. Taxonomy (NCBI): domain Eukaryota; kingdom Metazoa; phylum Mollusca; class Gastropoda; order Stylommatophora; family Philomycidae; genus Meghimatium; species Meghimatium bilineatum. Next base: position 65,448,253 of record CM067304.1, on the reverse strand, counting down.
AGTTCAAGATTGGCAACAGGGCCATGTGTACATGTGGACAGGCAGCACAGAGTGCCAGACATATACTTCAAGAGTGTTCTGAGTATGAAACGCTGAGGTAGACATATTGGCCAGAGGAAACAGCAATGGAATCAAAGCTCTATGGGACACTGTATGAACTACAAAAGACAGTGAGTTTTATTCATGAGCCAGAATTATAGATATAGACATGTTTCAAGTGAATGAAAGAAGAGGTATTGGTGATCAAAGTTATCCATAACTTTAAATCTCCAGTATCTTGAAACAAAACTGTTGCTTTTACTCTGCAATGTTATAATGCTAAACTATTTGTGTCACACTAGCATCCTGTTTCTCTTATCTAGGTTGTTACTGTGCTGATTTAAATCCCTTACACCATCCCACAAAATGGAGGCTGATGATGAAATAATCATTTTAGCTGTGAGCAGGTAGGGTAGCTCTTGACAACCCACAATCTTTCTAACAAAAGCATACGTTCTTCTCAGTTGTGTAATAGACATAGACATGACGCACAGAATCATATAAAGGTCTCAAATACATAGAATTGTAAGAGGGGTTTCTTCTTTATCTTCTTATGCTTTCAGTTTCCTACACACAGCTAAGAAGTCTATACAGGTAGGAGGGTTGCCTCCATGAATTCAGTGTCAGTGAGAGTCCTCACGACTAGCCCAAGCTTCACTTCTAGGTCTGTTTCTTGGGGCCAGGATTTAGTCATGAAGTCGTTAAAGGGTGGACATATTTGCAAAATGTGTTCTGGAGACTGGATAATTTTGATATGGACCATGGTCAGATTGGACAATCTTTTTTGTGTGGAGATATGCTTGTAATCTACAGCATCTTGTATGGAGATTAAATATGGGGGTTTACTGTGATCTGTTCAGCTTTAGGATGGGGTCTTGTGGAAAGTTGCTGGATGTTCAGCTATCTGTCACATTTGTTGACGTATCCACAGTGATGACATATCTAGTATCCTTGTCAACTAGGAGTCTGCCATACAAGGACACAGGTGCAATGTACACTTACCTGCATCTCTTCATGTGGACTATTGGATAGAAAAATATGTATGAAATTTAAACAAGATGTTACAATGATGACAAACTGTCAGCCTATTCCCCAACTTTTCTTAGTTGCGTCCTATGACATGTATGGAAAGAAACAGTGTTCCTATTCTTTGCACCCTGAACTAGAATGTCAGAGTTGCCGTGCTAAAACATGCACAAAAATAAAGACTCTCTACTTGATGTTAATAATGGAGGACAGAGTACCTGGAAAGAGGAAAAAGGGCAGAAAAAGAAGACGATGGACTGATGACATCAAGATAACATGAATACATCACTGGAAAATGCAAGTCTCATTTCTCAAGACAGAAATGGGTTCAGAGAGTTCATTGGGAAGACAACTTCAAAGTTCTAGAAAGAATACATCACATGACACTTGATGTTAGCAAGTAACTTTTTTTTATTCAAACATGTCCTCAATAGTTTTTCTGTACATGGTACTCAATTTTCTTGTACAGAGCAGTTTCCTTCTATATAGCATTTTCTTTCTATAGAGCAGTTTCCTTCTATAGAGCATTTTCTTTCTATAGAGCAGTTTCCTTCTATAGAGCAGTTTTCCTCTAAAGGGCAGTTTTCTGTAGAGCAGTTTTCATATATAGAGGAGTTACAATTTATAGAGCAATTTTCACTTATATGGCAGTTTTCATCTGTAGAGCAGTTGAGAGATATACTGACAATGTATAACCTGTGAAATAATCACTTTCATTGCATTTTCTCTCTCAATTTCTTACCTTGTCTTTCATTGTACTTATCAGCTGTGGATTAGCACTGGAGTGTTTTAGGCTAAGGGGATAACCCCCTACAGAAAATCTTGAATGTGACCATAAGGCAGCTGACTATTAAATTATATTGATATCTCTTACATTTTTCATTTGTATTCATATTGGCGCTGCCTTTCCCTCGGAACTAATCAACAGAGCAGAGAGATTTCTAGGTTAGTACAGCAGAGCAGAGAGAGTGCTATGTTAGTACAGCAGAGCAGACAGAGTGCTAGGTTAGTACAGCAGAGCAGAGAGAGTGCTATGTTAGTACAGCAGAACAGAGAGAGTGCTATGTTAGTACAGCAGAGCAGAGAGAATTCTAGGTTAGTACAGCAGAGTAGAGAGAGTACTAGGTTAGTACAGCAGAGCAGACAGAGTGCTAGGTTAGTACAGCAGAGCAGAGAGAGTGCTAGGCTAGTACAGCAGAGTAGAGAGAGTGTTAGGTTAGTACAAATGGGCTAGGCACTTTCTCTATAAAACATGCCATGGTGCAAGCAATCCATTTGAAATTTTACATTGGCCTGCTTCCTGCTCATCTAAATAGTCCACTATAATGTTAGATGCCAATATTAACATATCTGTCAACTATAATGTTACATGTCAAGATGAACCTACAAGTCCACTATAATGTTACATATCAAGATGAACCTACAAGTCCACTATAATGTTACATATCAAGACAAACCTACAAGTCCACTATAATGTTACATGTCAATATAAAACTACTAGTCCACTATAAAGTTACTTACCACTAACATGCTTATCTTCCTGAATCACTATACATTTCAATGCAAAATAACTGCTAAAAATTCTGTATGCTGATCTAAAATTATGTTCATGTTATGTATACAAAGTTAGCAATAACTCAAAAGATGATGATGATGTCAGTGTTTACAAATGGCTCTGTCTGCTGTCCTGAGAAATCTGGCTGGTGTTTATTACCTAGTACAAGTGGTAAAATTATTGCCAAAGACAATGTGGCACATTGTTGGTTGGTGGTTGCTGATCCAGCAGTTCATATGCTCTTGTCCTTTGACCAAATGCCATTGTGTGATATACCAGGTATGCATGTGATTGTGAGTTATTGTTTTGTTCCATATAATGTGTACCATTTATCTGGCCCTGGAGGGAGAAACATTTTCCTGATGTCATCCAATGCTGGACATTCAAAAAGGTGGTGTCAACAGTTTCATAGAGATGTGTGCACAGCCGGTTGCATTCTGTTCCGGTGATTGTTAAGCTGTACATGTTTACATGTTGTGTGTGCAGTCAGAAGATGATACACTGGTCTTTCCTTCTCAGAAGGTTGATGTCTTTAGGAATTGAGCTGGTCAAATATTTATAGATTTCCCTCTCAGTGTTTCCTATGCCCCATCGGTGCATCCAATTTTCTTTGTTCACAGATTTCAACATCATTTTAAATGTATGCATGGTTGTTCATGTATATGGCTGTTATTTTTGTGCTCCTATCTTTGCTAGTCTGTTTACCTTGTCATTGCCAGATGTGTTTGAAATCCACTGCATAACAATGCTGACTTCATAAGATATAAGCAGCTGGTGATATATTTCAACTAACTCAGGCTTACAATGTCCATCATATTCTAGTGCTTGAAGAGCAGGCATAGAGTCTGTAAAGATTACAATGTTTTGAACTTTTGATGGAAAGGCATCAAATATGGTCTTCAGGTGGTACAAGATAGCTTCTAGTGCTGTTATTTCAACTTCATAGTTAAAACATATCTCCCCACAGGCATCAAACAACTCATCAGATGTTTTGTCTGGATATTCTACATAGACACAATAACCTGCTTTGATCGTGGCTTTGAAAGAAGACCCATCAGTATAGACATGAATCCAATGTTCTGGGTAGGTGTCTATTGTTTTATGTGTTTCTTTCATAATACTTACTGGGTCGGAACTTTTTGTTGTATTATTTCTTAATTATGTCTTGATTTCCTGAAATTTAAAACCTTCATGTGGTGGTAAATATTTTTCTAATCTATGCAGTTCTTGTCTCTTGTCTGGGAGGTATAGCGGTTTTCTATTTCATTGACATGGCTCAGGACTGACTTTTGTTTTATTCTGTGCTTTGGTTGCCAGTTTTCTACAAGTTGTTTATTTGGGTGGTCTTTGTTCATTCTTTTGCTTCTTTCACAAGCTTCCATTACAGCGATATCTCTCCTGGGAGTTCTACATCTGTATGTATTTTCACATGCAGCTGTTGGTGCAGATCTCATTGCTCCACTTATAAGGTGTAGAGCAAAAGTGTTGGTACAGACTTTGCATCTTAAAGGACTGACAGGTTTGTTCTTTCACAGAGCTCATCTATATATCTTCTTGCAGTTCCAGTAACCCAGTGGGGTGAGTGACCATTAAAGTCATCAGTAAATATTGTTTTGAGAAATTGTATTGTATGAATTTCTGGTAACTTGCATGTTGTCTGAGGAGTGCTGTATATGTTGTAGATTGTGTATTTTCCTCCAGTGTGCAAGACGGTTACTTTATGTCTGTTAGCTGGGTGACATGTCCCTGAATATCATTCTCGACATAAGTAATTATGCCACGGCAGTTGGTAAACTTACAGGCATAGCTGGTATATCCTGACAGATATGGATCAGTGTCTTTGTGTAGTCTCCTGTAAGAGGGTCACATGTCTTGCACATGTCTTCCAGGTACCAGATGTAGGCCTATCTTGTGAGTGTGTAGTAAATTAGCAAATGTGACATATAGGACAGCTACTTCCAGTGAGGATGGAGGATCAAGGCTGTTACTGGAGATCTTCAATGGATCTCTGATAGTCATTTTACTAGGGAAATCATAGATTCTCAGTTCATGCTTTGAAAGATTAGAAGCCCTCAGTATCTGTATGAGAGGATGAATTCTAAAGTCTGTTTCAACCTTATCAGTGTCACATTGATTTACTGCCCTTGACTTGCTGGCATTCACGGAAATAAAAGAACAGATATGTTAACATGAATGAAATAAAAGAACAGATATGTTAACATTGAATGAAATAAAAGAACAGATATGTTAACATGAATGAAATAAAAGAACAGATATGTTAACATGAATGAAATAAAAGAACAGATATGTTAACATGAATGAAAAAAAAGAACAGATATGTTAACATGAATGAAATAAAAGAACAGATATGTTAACATGAATGAAATAAAAGAACAGATATGTTAACATGAATGAAATAAAAGAACAGATATGTTAACATGAATGAAATAAAAGAACAGATATGTTAACATTGAATGCATATGTAGTGAATGAATTGAGATGAACTGAATTGAGATGAAAAAGGGAGACATTTTTCAGTTTCTTGTCTTGCACCTGTTGAATGTAGAAACTATTATAAATGATGCATCGAAGATACGATTGGAAAAATTTAGTATTCAGTGTGGCACACCCAGGACTGGGCATCTGAGGAGGAAAATGATGAATGTGCTCCAACAGTAAACCATGGGAACCATCAGTATGCATACATTTCGATATTTGCTTCGGGTGACACAGCACCTATGAATACTTCAGTAAAGAATAGTACTAAACATTAACATGACCATATACAATATATCTTGAATATTTTCTGTACAAAATGCAAACAAAAATGGTACAAATTACTAGGTACAAATTACTAGGTAATAGGCCTATGATTAAGCAAATTTGAAATATCCTTAACCTTTAAACTGTGGAATCATTATCCTTGTTTAACCTTTAAACTGTGGAATCATTATCCTTGTTTAACATTTAAACTGTGGAATTATTATCCTTGTTTAACCTTTAAACTGTGGAATTATTATCCTTGTTTAATCTTTAAACTGTGGAATTATTATCCTTGTTTAACCTTTAAACTGTGGAATTATTATCCTTGTTTAACCTTTAAACTGTAGAATTATTATCCTTGTTTAATCTTTAAACTGTGGAATTATTATCCTTGTTTAATCTTTAAACTGTGGAATTATTATCCTTGTTTAACTTTTAAACTGTGGAATTATTATCCTTATTTAAAAGAAGAATTACTGTAAACCACTAAATGCCAACACAAATTTACACCATGGTAACATGCAAGTGTTATTGGGACTTGAAAGGGGAGCAAAGAATACCAACTGTTGCCTGCCATGCATGTCGTAAGAGGCGACTAAGAAGTATATTGGGGTGGAGTTAGGTGTCCCATTTCATAGAGGATCAAAGTGACACAGAAGCCATGCTGAAATTGGATGTGTCAGGCTGAAAAGTGCATATTTCAAAGTAAAGCTGTAAACCATCGCATAATTCCTACCATTTTCCGTACTACACCCTGCTAATCTGCAATAGTTTGAGAATGAGAACAGAAGAAAAAACTTTAGTAACTTTTGTTATCAAACCAATTTATCATGTTATATATTAAAGTACAATGATTGAAAACATATTTTTGGCAGAGAACGGTACCATGGAAAGGTGGACATCGAAATCAATCTAGTGATATCTGATAACAATAGAGATGAGAATGTTGAGGTCTTCACAGATCAGTATGTCACAGTGATAACTCTGGAGGGGGTTTCATAGCCTCATTGGTGGTAAGACTCACCAAACACAGCAATGTCTAAAGAGCAACCACGTGACCTACAAATATATATTTGTATTGACATATACGAGCAGATAATTGTCGCTGTGTAATAATCAAACAAAGAACAATTAATGAGACAAATATGCCACAACCTATTTAGTGATTATTTATGAAGCAACTTAGGTCATGCAACTCTCAAAACATTCAACTAAAAGCACGCAAATTTAAATGTATGAAGCTCTCAATGCATGCATATCTCAGGACATGAAACTCTCAGGACATGTCTTAAGGAGATTTTCTTAACTCTCAAGACTAGCATAGTCACAAACACAACACCAACAGCCATGTGCATGGGCATCAACATTGACAGGGAGCAGACTATGAAACATCCCTAGGAGTCACATTTGATAGAAGTCTATCTTCTGCAAAATGTGAACAACGTCATTCAGAGAATTAAGCAGGGTGTCAGTGCAGTTAAAATCACACAATCTGCAGAGATACGATAACAAACCCATTTTCTGATGACGCAGGTAGTGGTATTATCTGTGTTAGATTGTGGTCTAGGTTTTCTTACACTGTCGCAAACACAGGTGGATAGACTGGTAGATACACAAGAGATAACCTATCACAGCAATGAGATTTCTCCTAGACTTTCCGAGGATTAAAGTAATACATAAAATGTCATGTGACGTATTCCTTCCAGAACGTTGTCTTCCCAATGAACTCTCTGAACCTCTCTCTGTCTTTGGCTTGCATTTTCTAGCGATGTATTCATGTTATCTTTAATGTCGTCAGTCCATCGTCTTCTTGGTCTGCCCCTTTTCCTCTTCCCAGGTACTCTTCCCTCCATTATTTGTCTTTCTAAACAGTTATGTCTCTTTATATGACCAAACAGGCATAGTTTTCATTTTGTTATTGTGTTTAGTAACCAACCATCTGGAATATTCAGTGTGTTTATAATATCTGAGTTTCTGATTTTATCCTTCCATGATATTCTAAGTATCTTCCTGTAGCATTTCAGCTCGAAGACTTGATCCTCTTTGCCGCTGTTTTACTTAGAGTCCATGTTTCACAGCCGTATGTTGCAACCAGAAAAATAAAAAGTTCGTAACATTAGCACTTTCCATTGGAAATTTCTAGGCACAATATTTCCGTAGGTTGCCATTACTTTTGGGAAGGAACAACCGTTAATCGAGCACCGTAAAGAGAAGACATAAAATAGCTCAGGTTAATGAATACTTCAAAGCCACCAACAACATCACCTCTTACACCAGGGCTATTCAATTTTTTTACTCGGGGGCCAAAATGTAGAAAATGGGGATTATCACAGGCCATAGGTCCAAATCCCAGCCTTTTTTAAAACTTTATTTCACTGTTTTAGCAATGATACGCGGGCTACTTGCTAGGCCTCTGCGGGCCGGATTTGGCCCATGGGCTGCCAATTGAATAGCCCTGTCTTACACCAATCTCCAGACAGCACAAAAGGAAGGCATATCAAGATAGGAAGGTCTTGGATGACAGAAGCAGAAGATACCCTACTCAGAGTTTGTGAGCTGGAGGACGTGGGAAAAGGCTGTGAATGAGTGGCATTTAACAAAGATAGAAAGTTATTGACAACAGAATAGATACAGCTGGAAAGAGAATGCCATGACTGGGCTGTCAACAGAACTGAGGAAATGATCCAAGAACTCATCCTGCAGCACTCGAAGCCACATGATACAATAATTTATATAGACGGCTCAGTAACGCAAAAAACAAACAGGTGTGGTTGGGGGTTTTGTGGCCTACCAAAACAGCAAGAAATTAGCAGAGATGTGAATATCACATATGAGAATGAAAAGAACAGCTCTCACTTGGCTGGCAATGAAACCACCAACAGACTCAGTGATTTTATCAGAGTCTCACAAAGTATGCTGCGCAAGATAGAAAAGGGTATGATCAAAAATGAATGGGTCACTCTTTTCAACAACATGCAAAGTATTACATGGATCTACTGTTCAGGTCATGCTGGAGTCAGGGGAAACAAAAGAGCTGATGTGTTGGCTGGTAAAGCCATGGTGAATTGCACTGAGATAAAAAGAAGAGACAGGATTGAATTAATTAGAGCAATCATGGATACCCCATGAAAAGATGAGGACAAGGTCGAACGATACAACGTACATATTCAGAGAATGGTAGAAATGGGAGGGAATAGAGGTGATGGGAAAAAGTACTTCCTCTCCGGAAGGATCAGAAAAATGCGCAATCAGCAACTGACTGGGATACTGAGCTTATACACTTTTAGATGGCTGACGGAATGGCAAGCAGAGCATGTATTGGAATGTCCCTAATGTTGTGACGCTTGTTCCTAATAAAGAATCAAGGAATCAAACTCACAAAACATGCAACTCTCAAGACTTCCAGCTTCCAAGGCATGCAACTCTCAAGATATACAAAGCATAGTTTCTGGTAGCAGGGGTAAGGGCCACCAAAGACAACGATGAGTAAGAGACATCACAGATTGTTTAAACATGATTTTTGCAGAGACAGGTCACCTTAGCAATAGTCAAAAGAAGATCAAAAGATCCACAGTGAATACTACGTTCTGGAAAGAATGCCACCTGTAGTGGAAATGCTATTGCATGTTTTAGTGACACCTAAAATATAACATTTATTTAGGAATTACTACAATAATTTTAAAGTTCATTTCTATACGAGGAATATTTCAGTTATTAATTCTTCATCTTTCATTCACTTGGAATGCGTTATATCTGAAATGTTTTTTTCCCTATAAATCTGACTGTGTTTTGTTACTTGTACAGAGATCTGTAGAGTTTTTTCAGTCCAATACTAGATCAGATGACTACATGCTTGTTTTAAGGATAATTAATCTAAATATTATATCAATAATTAATTTAACTATTAATTTATTTAGGGTTAGTGTTCTACATAACTAACCCTAACCCTCAATAAATTAATAAATGATAAATATAAACTGATCAACATAGACAAGGGAAATAATCAAATGAGGTAGGCCTCTGATCTGGGATTGGACTGCCTTTTCTTCCACAGTTGTTAATTATTAATTAGTATCTCTATTTATTTATGATTAGAAATAATGGATCCTTCATGGATCTGAATTCAGGCTTCATTGTTTCTTGCTTCACATTTCGCATTATGTTTTCCGCATAGATGTCAAACAAGTATGGAGACAAGTTACAGCCTTGTCTTATCCTTTTTTGTACATTAAACCACTCTGATCTTGCACCATCCACTTTTAACGCTGCTTCTTGGTCTTTGTACAGCTTTACAACTAGTCGTGTAATGTGTTTTGGTGAAACCCATTTTGTTCATTATTTCCAACAGTTGTTGGTGCCTCACACAATTGAATTCTTTGGTATAGTCTATGAAACATGCATATAATTCGATGTTATATCCACATTTCTCCATGATCATCCTCATGTTGAATATGTGATCTCTCGTGCCTCTTCCTGGTCTAAATCCTGGCTGCAGTTCGTGAATCTCATCTTTCATTTTGTTATGTATTGTTAGAATTATGTCCAGCTATAAATGTTGAGCTGTATATGTCCTTGGACGGTTCGGGCATGGAATGACCACTGTAGAGGGATTTTGGTCTACCTGTGACTTTCTAGCTACTCTCCACTGTTGAGCTGTTGCATTTCTCCTCTTTTCACAAGATGATGCTCTCTTTTTGATTGTAGAACGCCAGATAGATCTATTTTGTGCGTTCTTCCCATGTATCGTGGTCTATTTCAAAGGCTTTCATTGAGATATTTAACTCTTCATGTACTCTTCTCCAGCTCACCATAGAGAAGTATCTTTGGATGACGATAGTCTGGCATACATACCAAATGACCTGCCCAACAAATCTGTGTCTGCATTAGGGTACTATCAATGCTGGGGATACCAGATCTGTCAAATACAGTTCATAACTTTTCTGAGACAAGTTGTGTGAAAGTGATTGAGTGTCCTCACATGACTTCTATACACAGTCCATGTTTCACTAGCATATAACAGCACTGGAAGTACCACTGCACTGTAAACTTTCAGCTTAGTCTGTAGGTTAATGCCATTTCATGCCACACATTTGCATACAGTCTGCCGAAAGTGCTGATTGCCTTGGTGAACCTTGTATACACTTCATCATCAACGTTGGTATTTTGTGATAAAGTACTATCTAGGTATGTGAATCAATTTACAGCTTTCAGTGCAATTCAGTTACCTTTATGCATGGTTCAAGATAGCTTTTGATAGGTGCTGGTTGTAACATGTCTTCTGTTTTCTCTGTGTTTATAGTAAGTCCAAAGTTAGTACAGGCTCTCAGAGTTGGCATTTAGGGCAGTCATCAGCAACTAAGAGATCCCTGATTGTGTGTGATTTGACTTTGGGTTTTGCTCGGAGCCGCCGACGGTTGAACAATTTTCCATCTATGTGATATAGGAGCCTTTGATGTTTACTCCCAAGTCCAGATATCTGAAAGCATTATCAACATAACAGAGAATATGATGTCAAATAGGGTAGGTGCTAATACACATCCCTGTTTTACTCCATTTGACACAGGAAATGTTTCAAGAAATACTAATTCTGAAATAATACTACCAACAGAGATGACATCAGTAAATGATTAAGTGTTAACGAGTATTTAAAATATAAAATTCTACAGAATATTAGTTTTTATTAAAGTGCTAAGTCACACAGACTATTAAAAGACAGAACAGAATTGTTAGTGATAGTATTCAGTGTTTCATGAAAGGAGATAAATGGCACCTACTTCTAGATACACCAATTGTAATTTTTTTGTTTTCAACTGCCTGGTTATTGTAGAGCACAGTACATCTGAATGTGGTCTGGTCATCTCTGACTGTTACTTGTATCTTTATTTGTGATGTCCAAAGATATTGTAAACAACTGCCAGAACCAGATGGATTTGATTTACTCGAGGACAGTATATCAGCGCTATATGATACAGGATTGCAGAATGGAGTACCAACTATATCTGTAGCACATACTTCCCACTGAAATGCTATGCCGGTTTGAGGACCCTAAATAATCAACAAAATATTGTTTTAAAACATATTTGGTATATTATAAGTGATGATGACCATATTTTACATCCACTATGAAATTCAGTTAGAGTAATGTCCATGTTGATGAGTTTGAAGATGGCTGATAAGATCTATGGTAACCCAAAGGTCTTAGGGAAGCATGGGCAGAAGATGATCATTTTGATGTTTGATTTGTTTAACCAGTCTGCAGTTGATATTCTGAATTTCTAATTTTTTTTTGTTTGCACAATGCTGAACACTATTTATTATTGCAGTGCATCATGTTGAATCATACAACATGTTCCCATGTATCAAGGAGCAAATATTTTCAGTCAGATTTTTAATGAGTCCTTGTAGTGCTTACTTTACCTTGAAAACTGGAACTGTCAGCCACCAGAATCTGATGGATCTATTTGAAGGGTTAGGAGCACCTTATAGACTTCTCAAGTATGAGCTGATGATAACTTGCAGTCAAATCTAATCTCTAGTTAAGATACATTGTACAGTGGTGTAACTAATAATAGCAGTCAAAGTTGTGTTTTTAGAGAAATACAAGAGTTTCAGGGACTGTAGTGCATGTGTTAAATGTAAACATCAATCCGCTAAATCCTTACATAGGAAATCAAGAACAGGGTTGGCAAAATGATCATGTCAGTCACTAGAAGTACAAATAGGGACATGGAACGTAAAAAGTTGAAATCATGGAGAACAATATACTGTAACTAAAGAAATGACACGACTAAACATTGACATATTGGGTATGTCAGAGTACAGATGGGCAGACTAGGGATATTTTTCATTAGCATCAGGAGAAATTTGTGTGTTTTCGGCATAACCATCGGCAATAGAAGACACAACTGCTAAAAGTAAACAGGCTTTCATTTAGTACATTTTGATTAGTGTCATGCTTTCCATTGATTACTATTTATATACTTGGAGTAGCCGTGGCTATTTTTGGCATGCGATTCGAAGTAAATAAATATTGGTCAATGGAAAACATGGGAATAATCAAGAGAAGTAACAAAAGAAGGCCTCATTAATTCAGCTAGAAGGCGTGTTAGTGATGATGTTCCTCCTTCACAAGCGAAGATGAACATGGCATGAAAAAAGAAACAATAAAATGTGGTGAACAAGTAGGAAAAACAAAAACATTTATAATTGTCTATTTTGGTTTGGATTTGTGAGTTTGTAGATGTCGGATGAGTTCAATTCATGCCAGCAAAGCTCTATAGTAGTGAGCGCAGAGGGTCCCGAGTAGAAGAGCTTTTGGATTTGTCATTCTACTTCCGTCTCTTGTAAATTGCTGCAGTGTTCTCTCTTTTTCAAATTCAGTGATGTCAGCAGTGATCTGGGTGTACCAAGCTGAGCTATCAAGGGCTGCAGTGCTTTAGAGCTTTTTCTGCCCTCTGCTTGAATGTTTACCATCACACAGCTTCCCACAGAATAATCTCTTAGAATAAACAGGGCATGGATGCTTTGCACACTGGACTTTTGAAGAATTTCTGTGTCTGGTACTTGATCCTGCCAACGTACTCCCATGAGGTTTCTTAGGCAACAAAGGTGGAAAGAATTATGCTGTTGTGTCTCGCACAGACTGTCCAGGTTGATGCAGCATAAAGCATTGTTGGCAGACTGAGACCATGCCTGATCCAAACATTGGTACAAAGGCTTAAAGCCTTTGAAATAGACCACGATACATGGGAAGAACTTGCACAAAATAGATCTACATGGTGTTCTAAAATCAGTAAGAGCGCATCATCTTGTGAAAAGAGGAAAAATGCAGCAGCTCAACAGCGGAGAGCAGCTAGAAAGTCACGGATAGACCAAGATCTGTCTACTGTCGTCATTCCATATCCGTACTGTCCAAAGACATTTACAGCTCAAATAGGGCTCATTAACCATCTACGAACTCATAATCAAGGACATAACTAAAATTGAATCTTCAAAAGTGGATGAAACAAATGGTCATCATCACTTGTGATGGACGAACAACAACAACACAGGCTTCTGAATGCCGTCCTGGCGTGAGAAATATGTAGGGCAGCACCCCCGATAACCTGTTCATACTCTGTGGATAGCCACAGTTTTCGGGTAGCAAGAAAGGAGGACACCGAGGCATTGGATTTTACCTGTCAAAAGAACTACTCCTGTTCATCACATACATCGATAGCATTATGAAAAAAGCCAAGATGCAAAATGAAAATGCCACAGAGCTACTCTTTGCAGATGATCAGGCAATAAGAGCATTTGAAGAAACTGAACTACGTCATCTAACATTCATGAACATCGAGGGAAAGAAAAAAAATATGAAGATAAGCATAGGTAAAACAGAAACCATGGCAATATGAAGGGATACACACAATCTAAATATAACAGTGGAAAATCAAGTCATTAAACAAACCAACACCTTCAAATACTTAAGCGTAGCATTCTCTTCAGATGGAAAAATAGACACCGAAATAGACATTCGTTATAGCAAAGCGACTCAATTACTGGGTCAATTATCCCCTTTATTGCAACACAAAATGCTACCAATGACTACAAAAAAACATCTTATCCAAAGTATCTTCATTCCAACTCTGTGCTACCAATGTCAAACATGGTCCTTAACAACAAAACATAAGAGACAACTGGTTACAACTGAGATGAGATGTCTGAGAAAAGCCACAGGAGTGACCAGAAGACATAGAATTAGAAATGAGGTAAAAAGAGAAAGATTGGGTGTCATATCAATTCTACAATACATACAAAACCAACAGATAAAAAGGTTTGGTCATCTGGAAAGAATGCAGTGTGATTCATTAGTTTATAAAATATATGTGAAGAGAGGAGAAGCAGAAAGAAGATCCAGGGGTAGACCTAGAGTATGCTGGATTGACAACATCAAAGAGACATTACACAAACACCACATAACATTATCTGGAGCTGCCAGAAAAGCAAGAACAAGAACATTGTATCTCCCTCGACACCCGTAAAGGGTAAAAGAGGATGGAAAGAAGAAGAAGAAGAAGGGAATATAAACTTCTCTGTTAGGATACTATCCCAAAAGCGACTGTATTACAATAAGAATTAAGAGTAAAAATAAAATTACCGGTATCTGTATTGTTCAAATCTATGCACCAACAACAGCAGCAGATCACCAAAAGGTTTACACTTTGTACAAAGAATTACAGCACACTTTAGATACAATGAACTGAGAATCCATTATTATAGTAATGGGGGATTTCAATGCTAAAGTAGGGAAAGAAAGTGGAGGTCAGATGGAAAAAGGAAAAATCAAATAGAATGCATATTGATTCAACAAAGATGGAAAACAAGCATAGTTGTTAGTTAGTTAGTCGTCGCATCATCATCACTGCAAACTGGACACATCCATAGTTGCTCCGATCTCTCCTTGAGTGTATCCGCCATCACACTTCTGCTGACAGTACCGGTCCTATGCTGGTTGACCATCATTCTTCTGTGCCCTCCAAAATGTTCACCTCTAGCAACACCGCATTTCAATCCCTGATCTTTAATCCTAGCCATTGACAAGGAATCATCATCCACATTAGTCTCACTCTCGCGTGTTATATCTCTTAAGGAGTTCAAAACGTCAGCACGATCCATTGCCCCATCGCCCTTTGCCACAATCGCACACGATGCCAGTTAATCCGCTGTTTCATTGCCTCGAATGCCCACATGTCCCGGCACGAAAATAAATGTAACCGCTTTCAAGCTCGCATTTCTCAAGGCCTCAATCCACTGTTCGCGAACGAGACCCACTTGTACCTTCTTAATAATACTCATAGAGTCACTCAAGATGCAGACCTGCGTTACTTTCTGTGTGCATAGCCACTCAAATGCCTTGGTCACCGCCATAGTCTCCATGGTCATACTACTCGTAGTGACCGCAAAGGCACCACTTACTTCCTTGATCGTTTAACCTGCGCACTGAGCTGTAAAGGCCCAAGCACTGCGAACATGCCTAATTACAGATCCATCAGTGTATATAATCACATCCCCCTCTTTGGTATTCTCACTGATTAAAGCCTGCACTTCTTTCTCCACAGCTGTGGGACACCATTCTCTGCATTCCCTGCTAAGTGATATTACTACTCTCAAACATGTTTCGAAATCTGTGGGTAGACCTATCCATTCCGCACCTGCTGCCACATCCTGTAATCTGCACACGCTTTGTATTACATCCTCAGCACGTCCCATCCACGACCTTCCTCTCTTGAGTCTGCTGCCTTTAACTTTCTGTATTTCGGAATGCAACGGGTGTTCCTTATCTGCATGTATTTGAAGGTACGCCCGTGCACGGCAATACTGTAATCTATGCTCAGCTGTTGGGCAGTCAAGTAGGTATCGCATAGCTCTTGTCGATGTGTCTCTTGTGCATCCCAGAATGATACGCATTGCTGCATTCTAGACTCTATCCAGTCTTTCGATCTGAGTTTGGCTAAGAGTCAGAATTGCCAGTGCATATTCCACCACAGCCACAACCAAACCCTGGTACAAAAGAAATAACAATCTTTGCTCACAATGCGCAGCAGCCATAACCTTCATTGCTGCTAAGCCTTTGCCTGCCCTTATGATAATGTGGTCAACATGTTCCCTGAAACTCAGGCTTCTGTCAAAAAACACACCTAGATATCTCATTGTGCTAGTTCTTTCTAAACTTTTCCCAAACAACGAAACTTGTGGCATGGGTGTCTTTACCATGTGATTGTTCAAGGAAAACCACGTCACGAATGCCTTAGACAGATTAACCACTGCTCCTGTATCTCGACACCAATTTGTCAGTCTGTCCAGCTCCTTCTGTAGTTCCACGACGCACTCTTCTCGATTTCTGCCCTGTCTATACACCAGGATATCATCGGCATATGACATCGTTCTGCCAACACCTGTGATGTGATTGCCAGCGATATGTACTGTGTATACATTGAAAAGTACAGGAGATAGAGGCGATCCCTGTTGCAGGCCAGGGCTAATAACCGTTGGTGTAGATATCCAGTTACCACACTTAAGAACTACAACCCTGTGCATAAGGGCGGCGCCAACCCAACGCACGACAAAAGGATTAACTGCAAGATTTAACAGCTGGTGCATCAAGATATCCAAGGACTCCCTATTGTACGCATCCTCAAGGTCTTTTGCGACCGCACATGTCTCCATGCGAAAAGCGAACCCCTCAAAAACTTCCTGCGCAAATATGGCTGCATTCTGCCATGTCTTCTTTCCTGGAAGATATCCTCCTAACAATGTTGGAAAACAAGCATTTCTCTAAGTAACACTTAGGAGCATACTGTGACATGGACCACTAACTGTTGATGACAAAGTTTAAAGTAAAAATAAAGAAATTCAACAAGAACACCCATACCATTAGATATGACACATCAGACATACATTTTTGACACTTATAGCGACATGATTGTATCGAGAGACTGATACTGGAGGGAAAAGTACCAATTAAGAAAAGAAGAGGAAGACCAAGAAGACAATGTAACAGTGACATTGAAGAATGTATGCACATGTCTCTGGCAGATAGAGAGGCATTCAGAGTATCAAGAATGAAGACAGCATTCTTGAAAGAATATGTCACTCGATATATATTTAAGATATAATCTAGGTATATTTTTGTTTGCATTTGTTCTCAAACTCCCACCGGATTTTTCCTATAGCAGGACAATGTTCCCACAAGATTTCCAGCAGAATGTAATCCAGAGAACAAAGAATGCCCTGTGTCGCCGTTTTCTTCACGTCAATAGTCCAACACATTGGGTTTCAGCCCTAATCTAGGTATAATGAACTCAACTAAAAATTAGCTGAACATGATACAATGTAGTCTTCCTTAGTATTAGCTTCATGTCGATCTGTGTTTCTGAGGGGTTAGTGAAACAAAGAAATTATTCAGAAGGACACAACTGGTCTGGGTTTCAAAACCCTACACTAATGAGCCATTTTACTTGGTGCTGTAAATTATAATGAGCCATTTTACTTGGTGCTGTAAATTATGAGCCATTTTACTTGGTGCTGTAAATTATGAGCCATTTTACTTGACTCTGTCATGGATAATGAGCAATTTTTCTTGGCTCTGCCATGGATAATGAGCAATTTTACTTGGTGCTGCTATGGATAATGAGCCATATTACTTGATTATGCCATGGATGAGAAATTTTTCTTGACTCTGCTATGGATAATGAATGAGCCATTCTACTTGGTTCTGCTATGGATAATGAGCCATTTAATTTGATTCTGCCAAGGATAATGAACAATTTTACTTGGTTATGTCATGAATAATGAGTCATTTTACTTGGCTCTGCAATAAATAATAATTTTTCTTGAATCTATCATGGATAATGAGCCATTTTCTTTGGCTCTGCCATGGATAATGAGCCATTTTACTTGATTCTGCCATGGATAATTAATCACTTTACTTAGATCTGTCAAGGCTAATGAGCAACTTTATTTTGATCTGTTAGGCATAATAGCCATCTTTCGTGGCTCTGCCAGTCATCTTTCATTGGTCTGCATGGATAATGAAGTATGAAAGTGCCTTCTAGAAATTTCTGTAATTCTGTTGGGACTGTTCTTTCTCAAACTCCCACAATATCTCTCTTGCAACAAGATGTTCCTACAAGATTCCCAGCATGATTTAGTCCAAAAAAAGGAAATATGTTGTTTGATGGCTTTATTTGTGCCAATGTCCTGACACATCTGACGTCAATCATTTGTAACAACTACAGTCAGTGATTTTACCAGTTCCACTAAATGGATGTTGTCCTGTATCTATATCACTAGTGGTAAGTCAACCATATAAGAGAACTGGTTACCGTACTTATACAATGGTCACCAACATCAAAACTAACCATGGTCAAGCATGATGAGACACCCACCAACAGTAATTTAACATGTTAAGTATAGGATATGCTTCAATTATTATTCGCTTCGTGTAAACTGTAAACCCAGTTTAGCTTTGTGCCAACAGATACAGAGTGCATATGTGAAGGCCACGGTGCAGAAGTCAATGAAATGAATACTGACATCTGATGTAGCTGTGGCGAAAAGTGAGTATGTACCAAAAAAAATCTGATATTATTACAATTTCTAAGTGGGTCACAAATTTGTGGGCGCATATTCAATCCAAAATTAATATCAATCTTTCAAAAAGCTTTTCATCAGTAATGCAATGGTTGGAAGTAAGGGGAAGATACTATATTTGAGTACAGTATCGAAATTGTACCGGTAGACAGTGAGGCGAGACATGACATAGGCAACAAAGGATGAAATTTGTGAACTGTTACAGAATTCTGTGTTTCTGACCTCGAAGGATTTGAATGATTTTCCGTACCTGTATGTCTTTTTCCTGCTACCGGTAAGCCTATTTGACTGTATTCTGCATTTTTTATTTGACTGTTTTTTATGATTCTTCCAGTAATCATCTTGTAAAAATTTTGTTATGAGCGTACATAAGTCTGTCAAGGGTTAATGTAAAACAGTAACCTTTGCGTAGCTCACAGTTCACGCTACATATTCATGTTTACCGGTACATCACGACATGGAAAGTGATATTAAATTCCTTTGTTAGATAGAAAGTGACATTAAATTCCTTTGTTAGATAGGTCTAGGTAGTGTGTTGGTCAACGAGGAGGAAATTCATGGTAGGCCTACAAATTGTGACACAACAGATTTGGTCTAACTAATGTCATTTTCCCAATAGACTTCTGACTTTGGTGTATTTGAATGACTGTACTGGAATTGGTATTGTGTTCTCACTTTCTGTTTCTACCACTAATTTTTTTTAAATGTTTATGCATATATAAACAGATCCTCCTACATCGTTAGCAGAAATAAACACACACAAATTCTCAGCTTATACAAGGAAATATATGGTATTTGTCATTTCAGTGATAGATGGGACATTTTCAGGGAAAAAATATCTATGTCATATGCCTGATAGGTATCAGTATCATTATTCTTTTCTTCCCTTTTAGCCCTAGCAACATATGGTGTAACACTCTAACACATGGTGTAACACTCTAACTTAAATGGTGTAACACTCTAACAATGTTAAATGGCTATCATACAACTTTGATATAGAAGAGTTCACTACAGAATTCAATAGGGTAGATGGAAAAAGCAATATAAAAAGAAGTACCGCTATAGTATTTATAGTACCAACGAGGAATAAAGTAGGAACTACGCTCAATGTGTAGATACAAACAATCTCAATGCAAAAAACATGGAAAAACCTTCTGCTAGTTCTGGTAAAACTACTGAATGTATCAGTGATAGCATAAAAACCATCAACAGAAGAAAAGCAATGTTATACAGATTACATTTTTAATTATCTATATATTATTAACTGCCGTTGTATATTGCTATATGTTTAAAATATTAACTTCACTCACCGTAGCAGTACATGTGAACATGATGTTATCATATTCACTATAATATGCCTGACCACTCGGGGGTAAAGAACCAACCAAGTTCAAACCTGATACTTCAGCTGCAATGAAAATAAATGTTAACAATGATCATAATAATTACATAAAATTAATATATCAAATTCAGCATTTTGCATTTCTAATAAGTTCCCTTATTGTTGGGATAAGTTCCCTATGTATTTGCTACTGATGTGAGAGTTGGGCAAATATAGTGTAATTAGAGGTAAGAATACAGCAGGTGTGAGAGTTGGGCAATTATAGTGTAAATTGAGGTAAAAATACAGCAGGTGTGAGAGTTGGGCAATTATAGTGTACTTAGAGGTAAGAATACAGCAGGTGTGAGAGTTGGGCAAATATAGTGTAAATAGAGGTAAGAATACAGCAGGTGTGAGAGTTGGGCAAATATAGTGTAAATAGAGGTAAGAATACAGCAGGTGTGAGAGGTGGGCATTTATAGTGTAAATAGAGGTAAAAATACAGCAGGTGTGAGAGTTGGGCAAATATAGTGTAAATAGAGGTAAGAATACAGCAGGTGTGAGAGTTGGGCAAATATAGTGTAAATTGAGGTAAAAATACAGCAGGTGTGAGAGTTGGGCAATTATAGTGTAAATTGAGGTAAGAATACAGCAGGTGTGAGAGTTGGGCAATTATAGTGTAAATTGAGGTAAGAATACAGCAGGTGTGAGAGTTGGGCAATTATAGTGTAATTAGAGGTAAGAATACAGCAGGTGTGAGAGTTGGGCAAATATAGTGTAAATAGAGGTAAGAATACAGCAGGTGTGAGAGGTGGGCATTTATAGTGTAAATAGAGGTAAAAATACAGCAGGTGTGAGAGTTGGGCAAATATAGTGTAAATAGAGGTAAGAATACAGCAGGTGTGAGAGTTGGGCAAATATAGTGTAAATAGAGGTAAGAATACAGCAGGTGTGAGAGTTGGGCATTTATAGTGTAAATAGAGAAAAGAATACAGCAGGTGTGAGAGTTGGGCATTTATAGTGTAAATTGAGGTAAGAATACAGCAGGTGTGAGAGTTGGGCAATTATAGTGTAAATTGAGGTAAAAATACAGCAGGTGTGAGAATTGGGCAATTATAGAGTAAATTGAGGTAAGAATACAGCAGGTGTGAGAGTTGGGCAATTATAGTGTAATTAGAGGTAAGAATACAGCAGGTGTGAGAGTTGGGCAAATATAGTGTAAATAGAGGTAAGAATACAGAAGGTGTGACAGTTGGGCATTTATAGTGTCAATAGAGGTAAGAATACAGCAGGTGTGAGAGTTGGGCATTTATAGTGTAAATAGAGGTAAGAATACAGCAGGTGTGAGAGTTGGGCATTTATAGTGTAAATAGAGGTAAGAATACAGATCTTTCAAAATGCATTTTACACATGGATATTCTGCATTAATTATACAGAATATAAAACCAATGTTGTTAGGTGACGTAGTCATTCCAGAACGTGGTCTTTCTTATGAATCTCCTTAAATCTGAGTGGTCTTTGGCAAGCTGCCCCACCTCCTGTAGAAACATGTGCATTATTTCCTGAACATCTCTTGTCCAACAACATCTTGGTCTGCCTCTAGTGCCTTCTATCACCCTTCTTAATATGGTGTTTAAAAGCCAACCTTCTTGAATGTTGATTTTTCTTAGTATGACTTGGTTGGTCTTTCTTGCTGTCCATGGTACTTTAAGGACTCTTCTATATCAGTTCATTTCGAAAGAATCTATTCTCTTGACTGCAGTTTTATTTATTGTCCATGTTTCAGCGATGTAGGTTGTCATTGGGAACACACAGACATAATACATCCATAAGGAAATTCTTGGCACAATACTCCTGTAGTTTGCTATTGCTTTCAGGAGGAACATCCAATTATATATGACCATATGAGAACACATACATTCTCTTCGCCATCTTGGACCAGAAACCAATGTGTATGTGAGAAACAAGTGCTTTTGCAGGTCAACAAGAACATCTATCAATGGTGAACATGACAAACTTGCATGAAGAAGCATGAATCATTTTGCAAGACTGTTCCGAAGGTGACAGTTGATGATAGAAGAAAGTATGTATTGATAATATCAAAAACTGGACAGAATTATATTTCCACACTCAAACATGGCACAGAGAAAAGAGATGTATGGAGAGATTTTTGTGTTGATGTTTCCAAAGTGGCACCCCTATGACCATGAAGTGTTATGGGTTTTATGATGGGATAAAGACATAATACAAAAATGGGAATTTAGGGACTAAGATAGGAACAAATGAATTAGAAAATAAACACAATTTTATATAAATATACTTAAAATAGATTATGGGATATATCTAGTGACAGAAAATCACATGACAAAAAAAAAGCAAATCACATGACAAGGTAATTGTAAACAACAAGAATATGCAGTAATGACATTTTAAACATTTCCTTGAGAAATAAAAAAAGAGGTTGTCAACTACTGCTATCAGGTGACTTCTGTGGTTTAGAGATTAATGAAACAATAATCACAATCCTAATGAATTAGCTTAACATCAATAGATTTGTATGGATAGGAGAAAGTGGATAATAAGATAATAGAACAATAAATAACTCTATTGTTTCGATAATGTAAAGAAGATGCAATTTTTTCCATTTAAATGTGCAAAAATTATTTTAAAATCTCTTAAAAACAAAAAAGTCATTGAGTTTTTCAAACACCCAAAAAAATTATGTAAATTTTCAAAAAAGAATCTGGTGACAGGGAATCATCATCATTATGTGCCATATTCTTTCCAGAATGTTGTATTTGCAATTGATGTCCTGAACCTGACTCTATGATGTGCCAATCTGCCTGCCTCCTCCAATGATATCTTCATACAGTCTTTGATGTCATCTGTCCATCTCTTTTTAGGCCTACTCTTCTTCTACTTCTCAGAATTCTGCCCACTAAAATGCATCTTTCCATGTCATTGTGTCTTTTTATATGTCCAAAATATTTTAGTATTCTATGTAAAATTGTATTCACCAGCTATCCTTCTTCTATATTCAGCATACTCAAAACTTCACTGTTCCTTATCTTTTCTGTCCAGGAAATTCTTAATATTGTCATATAACACTACAGTTCTGAAAGCCGATATTCTTTTTGCCATTGTTCTATTTATTGTCCAAGTCTCACAGCCGCAAGTTACAAATGGAAAAATGTATGATATAAGAAGTATAACTATTATCTATTTATAACAGTTTTTCCATATGTTTTGCATTTCTTTTAATTTTTTTTTCACTGATCTTTTCCTAATTTCCATTGTACAATCACCAAACCTGTTTATATTTGTACCCAGATAATAAAATTTGCTGACGTTTTCCAGTTCCATGTTATCTATTTTAATTCTTCGTGTTAATTTGGTTTTATGGTTAGTATGTTGCTGATCCAGCGGTCCGTGGACTCATGCCCTTTGACCCAACATTATATAGCTGGGAAGTCTCTGGATTTTCGGTTCACCACAGGTCAGAGAATCACTATCACACCACCAAGAAGGTAGGTTTCAACCTATGCACTGCTCCTAGCCACTGCAGCCAAGATAGGGTTCACTGTGCTCATTCCCCACCACCAATTGACTACTGGTTATGCCAAACTTCTCTATTGCTCCAGGCATGCAACCAAATGTTAAATTCAAAAGGATTGTCATGTCCTGAGTCACTGTGCCTCTATGGTGGGCCATAGCAGTAGGAAAAACAGTGCTGTCAGTTTCCTCCTCCCCAGTGCTGTGCAGTACATCTCTGGCTCCCTCCCAACCACAGAGGGTGCATACATATATAAAAATAACAAAGCACAAACCACGTTGCAACAACAAAATACAAGCATGAGAATGAGAAGCATAAGTGTATAGATGACATGCCAGGAAGCTTCTATAACAAGATAATCTCAATATAACACATGTCATCTACTAAGGTTTTCTGTTGCATGGGTGGTTTGTCTAGTGGGCTATTAGTGAGACCAACAGACGTAACCGCATGTGTACTTTGGTTTTATCTGTTGTCATTATCTTGATTTTTTTCTAAATATTTAATTTAAAGTTTTGTTCTTCGCTGTATGTTTTTGTTTTACCGTAATTATCATCTTTTCTAGACCCACCATGTGTGTAGTTAGAAGTACTGAATCATCTGAGAATCTTATATCTGATATTTCATACTCTCCTATATTTAGGGGATGGAAATTGGCAGTGAATAGATAGTGTTACCTAATTGAATTCTGCTTGCTAAACGTTAAATTACAGGTAACTATGGGAAGACTCACAACAGAATATGGTACCTAATGAAACAAGTAAAAATTGCAACTCTCTGTGAAAAATGGTTCAACACTTTACTAATTTAACACTTTGACAGACGCCGAATTTCCATTATAAAACATTGGTCACCAATTTCAATGATCGTTGAAACTACTTTGTTCATCCATAGCTACTTCGCTGTTCATTTATCGCAGGCCTCAGTACATCGCGGAATTCTCTAAACATATTTACAGTATGTACACTTTAGTTACATCTACGTAAGTTATACACACAAATAACATATCTATTTTATTTATACATTATTTTATGTATGTTATTTATACTATTAATATTTTATTTACATGTTTGAAACTATTCTTTAATGTTCTAATGATAACATATACGCATGGGGTTGCGTTTGTGGGTCTCACCAATGGCCCACTAGACAACCACCCACGCAACAGAAAACCTTAGTGGATGACATGCCGATATATTGAGGTTATCTTCTTAGAGAGGATTCATGGCACGTCATCTATACAATTATGCTTTTATTTTTATTGTTGAAATGTGTTTCATGTTTACCTGAATATATATGTATGCAACCTCTATGGTTGGGAGGGAGCCAGAGATGTACTGTGCAGCACTGGGGAGGAGGAAACTGACAGCACTGTTTTTTCCTATTGCTAAAACCCATCATAGAGGCACAGTGACTCAGGATGTGACAATTCTTTTGACTTGAACATTTGGTTGCATGACTGAAGCAATAGAGAAGTTCTGCATAACCAGTAGTCAATTGGTGGCGGGGAATGAGCACAGTGAACCCTATCTTGGCTACAGTGGCTAGGAGCAGTGTATAGGTTGAAACCTACATTCCTGGAGGTGTGATAGTTATTCTCTGGCTTTTCCTGGGGTGGGCCAAAACTCCAGACTTCCCAGCAATATACCGCCATTTAATGGCATTAGTTCAATGGGCATGAGCCCATGGACCGCTGGATCAGCAACCAACCAACCAACCAACCATCAATATTTATTTAATGGAGCTCCTGATGGAAAATATTAGCAAATGTTTATTCCTATCGGCTTGCAAAACTAGACACAGACTTTAGGTGGCCATGAATATTTTCACATCATGACCACCATGTTGATCAGATTTTATTACCCTTCATCATTAACAATGGCATTTTGTGATAGTATACTGCCAAGATATATAAAATGATTCATTACTTTCAATGTCACACCATTCACGCAAGTGTGAAAATGACTGCAACGAAGATTTGGATTTAAGTGAGGAAAAGGTGCGTAAAGTGTTGAAAAACTCACTCTTTTGTAGCATAGCACTTCCTTTTAAACTAATGGCGATGCAAATCGAGATGCGAAATAGACATAAGTGAAATAATAGCATACACGACGATGCAGATATATTCAATAGGATAATACCGAAAAGTAAACAAAAGCATTTAATAACGTGATAATAAAACATCAATGTGTAACGTGTTTGCTGAAACAATAAGTTGCAATAATAGACGAAAACTTACAGAAGAAGTTTTAGGAATGCCAGTTAAGATAGTATAACGATAACTTGCAGGAACTGATTCACGACCACTGGCTGCTACATTATAGATGGTCAGTGAGACTATGCCGATGACATTAGGATCTCTGATCACCACACGTTTTGCGTCACAAGTGACATTTACAGATTGTCCACTATTTACTTGATTTTCTGACAAAACTGGAGACTGGCAACTCACTGTGGAGTAATAAATAACATGGATTAGAATAGAATATATTGTGTATTTCTTTCTTTCTTTTTTTCACTACTTGATGTCTACACCGTTAGACATTCTATTTTTATTCTTGGAGTAGGTACTTGATAGAAAAGATGAGGTACACAATGTAAATTACCAATAAATTTTAAAATTATGTGTGATCAAAAATGTAAAACATGATTCAAGTTATGACACAAGCAGACCCAGTACACATCGCTTTTCCTTAATGTTTCTATATTACTGTATTTTATTTATTTATGCAAGTACACAACGAATGGGTCAAATGGTTCCCAAACACCCCCTCACAGAAATACTAAACTGCAGCACACTGTGCTGTAGAAAAATGTATCTAAGTGCACAAATATCCTCTGTGCAACACAAGTGTCTTTAACATTGACATTGCAACACTCTGTACAAAAGAGTGTCTACCAAACTCTTGAGATTCAGGAGAAAAGTTATCTCCAAAGCAAGCAGCACTTTCATTAGACTTTATACAACAGACTAAACTAGAGATACATTCTCAGTGTTAGGGAACACAATGCATTAAAGATATGAGGGTCAGTTGGTGCAACACAGAAGCAATAAGGGGGAAAAACAGAGATAAGTAAGGAGTGTTGCAACAAAATATATAACACAATAACATTAACAAAAACAGGTGACGTTTAAACTATAGTCTTCATCAGGATGAAGACAACAACAAAATTACAAAAAAAGAGAATCATAATGTGAAGGAGAAAAACAAGATAAGGTAGAGAAGATGGAGAGAAAGAAACAGAAGAGGATAGATGCAAAAACAAAAAAAAGAGTAAAAGGAAAAGCAAATAAGTATAATATAAAAATAAAAGAGAAATCAAAGAAAAATCTACTTATCTTAAATGTGTTAATCAGTGTAGTTGAATTGTAAGGTAGAACTTAATGATGCTTAAAGTAATAGTCAGTTGAATATTGATTGTGAATGCTCACTCACAAACACAGGGAGTATGGGGAGGAAAATAAAATGTACAATGGGATACATACCACCACCCCCAACTTGTATCAAAACCCTACAACAACCCTCAAAGACTACCACCACTATACATTCTAAAGGCAAAATATCAAACATTAAAATATACAGAATGCAATCCAGAGAAGAGAAGAAGATCTCAAAAGGACTATCAATCCCAAAAAAAAGACTTGATGGGACAAGGTACAATTGGTTCGCTGCAATAAATAGCCCTAGGAAGGACTGATTCTACCAAGAGGAGACTGCAAGAAATCCCTGGCGCAGATCACTAGATACACTGACGATATCCCCAACAAGGAAATAGGTGGTAGTCCTAGCAATGGCATTAGGATCTCTTGTGAGGTGGAGCCCTGAAAACGATTAACAACCCAATTTATGATTAGTAGAGATTGTAGTACTGTCTAGTTTGTATGTTTGGAGTTATAAGGACTGACAATCTCAATCAAACAAGGGAATTCCTCTTCTAGTACTGATTGATTATAAGTCCTAAAAAGTACTAGTGAATTTCAAGGTAATGAAATCTGTAAAGTAAGAGACAAAAAGTCCTGCGAAGGCTATACAAGGACTGCTACTTCAGGTTCGAGTTAGTTGAGTAGGATGATGAAACCCTAAGAATGACTGGCAATCCCAACAAGGACTGGTAAAAGTGTTGGCAATGACAATAGTAAAGATTTGGTGTCATGTGTCATTGTAGGCCTGTGGGTGTGTCGCAAGGTTGGTTTGTTGGCCTTGGCATGATGAAGTTTTTCGGTGTGCCTGAACTGTAATGGGCGAGCCTCTATTTGCCTGATGAGCCTTTGCCATGCCGTTTTTCATGTTTGATGGTAGTGTTTGATTGGAATCTTGGCATTTTCTGTAGTTTTTTAGAAACCTCGATATGGCTACAGGGGCTGATGTCGACTATCTATAGAGCATATATCAGTACATTGTGTGTTTATCAATCCTACTCAGGGTTTTTCACCTAAAGAATCAAGCACCCTTAGTCCTTACCAGTGCTTCTACCAGTTCTTGATGGGATTGCCAGTCCTTCTGAGGAGTGTTAGGCTGTGGATATAACCCGCAGAACATTTTTTAATTTCTCCTCCCCATCCTGCAATACCATTTATTGTGGATGTTCAAAATTGGTATTCAACTGATCATTACTTTAAGTGTCACTAAGTTCTTCATTCAATCCTCTACACTGGATAACAAATTTCAGATACAGGTAGGTAGATTTTTCTTCGACTTCGCTTAGTTTTTCTTTTGTTATACTTGCTCATTTGCTTTTCCTTTCACTCTTCTGTTCTTGTGTGTCTTCTTTTTCTTTGATCTTCTCACCCTTATTATCTACCTTTGCTCCTCTCTTATGAATCTTTTTTTGTAATATTCAGTTTTTGTTGTTTGTCTTTGTCCTGATGAAGACTTAGTCAAAATGTCATCTGTTTCTGTTGTGATTTATGCATTTTGCTACAAAACTCCTTACTTATCTCTGTAGTGTGTGCTGTTCTTATTCAAAGCATGGTGATCCATCCCTGCCGATTTAGGTAGTGGTAGGTGTCTTTTGATATGCTATCTTCATTTCTGATGATTTATATAGCTCTGTTCTTTACTTGACATGAGACTTCATTATGTTCCTGCACTCTCCTCCCTCTTTGGCGGACTCATCGGCCCATTTGTTTCCTGTGACAACAGAGTGTCATGGTACCCACTCAATTAGTTTTTTTGCTGACTGCATTGTTCTTTTTTGCTTCAGTTTGTCTCTTGGGTGTTGTATTTTACCACCAATATTAGCCTGCAAAACAGATAGTGCATCTATGAAGATGACCACTTGTTAACATTCTGAGTTTTATGACAGTGTCCTATTGCTTGAACCTCAGAGTTGTAGATTTTAGTAGAACCTTCCAGTAGGGATGGACTTTTGTTTCAAGGCAATGATCAGAATATGTTATAAAGATGACAGCCCTTCCATTTCTGATTGCATTTGTAGCTGATCCACCTGTAAATATATGTATCCATCATTGTAGCTGATCCACCTGTAAATGTATGTATCCATGATTGTAGCTGATCCATCTGTTAATGTATGTATCCATGATTGTAGCTGATCCACCTGTTAATGTATGTATCCATGATTGTAGCTGATCCATCTGTTAATGTATGTATCCATGATTGTAGCTGATCCACCTGTTAATGTATGTATCCATGATTGTAGCTGATCCATCTGTTAATGTATGTATCCATGATTGTAGCTGATCCACCTGTTAATGTATGTATCCATGATTGTAGCTGATCCACCTGTAAATGTATGTATCCATGATTGTAGCTGATCCACCTGTAAATTTATGTATCCATGATTGTAGCTGATCCATCTGTTAATGTATGTATCCATGATTGTAGCTGATCCACCTGTTAATGTATGTATCCATGATTGTAGCTGATCCACCTGTAAATGTATGTATCCATGATTGTAGCTGATCCACCTGTAAATTTATGTATCCATGATTGTAGCTGATCCATCTGTAAATGTATGTATCCATGATTGTTGCAGATCCACCTGTAAATTTATGTATCCATGATTGTAGCTGATCCACCTGTAAATGTATGTATCCATGATTGTAGCTGATCCACCTGTAAATTAATGTATCCATGATTGTAGCTGATCCATCTGTTAATGTATGTATCCATGATTGTAGCTGATCCACCTGTAAATGTATGTATCCATGATTGTAGCTGATCCATCTGTTAATGTATGTATCCATGATTGTAGCTGATCCACCTGTTAATGTATGTATCCATGATTGTAGCTGATCCACCTGTAAATGTATGTATCCATGATTGTAGCTGATCCACCTGTAAATGTATGTATCCATGATTGTAGCAGATCCACCTGTAAATTTATGTATCTATGATTGTAGCTGATCCACCTGTAAATTTATGTATCCATGATTGTAGCTGATCCACATGTAATTGTATGTATCCATGATTGTAGCTGATTCACTTGTAAATGTATGTATCCATAATTGTAGCTAATCCACCTGTAAATTTATGTATCCATGATTGTAGCTGATCCACCTGTAAATTTATGTATCCATGATTGTAGCTGATCTACCTGTAAATTTATGTATCCATGATTGTAGCTGATCCACCTGTAAATTTATGTATCCATGATTGTAGCTGATCCACCTGTAAATGTATGTATCCATAATTGTAGCTGATCCACCTGTAAATGTATGTATCCATGATTGTAGCTGATCCACCTGTAAATTTATGTATCCATGATTGTAGCTGATCCACCTGTAAATGTATGTATCCATAATTGTAGCTGATCCACCTGTAAATGTATGTATCCATGATTGTAGCTGATCCACCTGTAAATGTATGTATCCATAATTGTAGCTGATCCACCTGTAAATGTATGTATCCATGATTGTAGCTGATCCACCTGTAAATGTATGTATCCATAATTGTAGCTGATCCACCTGTAAATGTATGTATTCATGATTGTAGCTGATCCACCTGTAAATGTATGTATTCATGATTGTAGCTGATCCATCTGTAAATTTATGTATTCATGATTTTAGCTGATCCATCTGTAAATGTATGTATCCATGATTGTAGCTGATCCACCTGTAAATGTATGTATCCATGATTGTAGCTGATCCACCTGTAAATGTATGTATCCATGATTGCTGAGGAAATTCTACATGGATCATGCTCGTTGTGGCTGTTCATTTGTGCAAATCATTTGCTAATTTTTGGGAGATTGCTGATTGATATGAGTTTATTTGTAGAGGATCAATTGTTTGCTTCTATGATACAGAGTAAAAGGTATGCAACAGGAGTGATGCTGTTATGGGTAGATCTGCTTGATCCTATCTCCCTAGCATTTCTCCATCATGGATAAATCTACTGTGTTTTAAGTGTTGCAATGCAAGATCATCCAGTATTTCCTTCATGGGGTGTGTTATCATACTGCTATACTCCTTTATCTGAATTAGGTTTTTAGTATCTTTTCTTTATGTTAGTGGCTGCAGCTCTGTAACTTTTGGCATTTCTAGCATTGGCAGTCTTTATATATTACTCCTGGGATGAATCTGAGTGTTCGATGTTGCACAGTATCCAAATTCTGGTAATTGGTATTTGCAGCCAATGATCAAGCTGTTGAGTCAAATTCAGGCGTGGGGTGAGGGGTGGTGGTGTGTGTGGTTGCTGCACCTTTGTTTATCTTAAGAATATTCTCATTCGCACCTCAACTTTTACCTGCTAGTTTTCTGAGTTTGCCTAATCATCTGCGGACTTTCCCTTCTGCCTTTTCTACTTGCTTCTTCTAAATGAGCCTTTGACACCAAGATATGTGGGGTAATCTTCCATGATGATGGTAGTTCCTAAAAATATTCTGGCCTTCTTTTCTACAGGCCTTTGGTACAGGGAGAATAAAGCTGTGGAAGTATTTTCTGTGTTTATTATGACATGCCTTCTCTCAGACCAGGGTTTTGCAAGATCAACTTTCCACACCCTGTCAAAGGTCTGCTTAAAGAAACCCATATTGTGAGAACCTTTTCTCCTGAAAGCATCTTCAATTTATTGGAAAATGTAGGTGACTTGTAACATTCCCTAAACCCAGCTTGCTCCTGTACTGGAAGTTGTTCATTTTCTATATAGCACTTCAATCTTTGATTGACTATTCTCCAAAGACTTCCCAACACAACTTGTAAGACTGATCAGTCAGTAGGTAGATGCATTGGTCTTGCATTTTCCTTTTTCTAAGATGGACTTTGTGATGGACTCTCTCCATATTTGAGAAACTGTTGTTTTCTCCCAGCTGAGGTTGAAAATCTCTAGCAATTTATGTTTTGCACGTCCATTCAGATTGATTAAAATTAATTCTATCATGCTGGGATCCTTCTTTGGAGCAAGGATGTGTGTCTTCTCCTTGTATTTCTCTTTTGTATCTCAGATGACTTATGCTACTACTCAGATTAATTTCAGAAAAATATATTTGTAGCAATCAGATGTACAGCTTATTTCCCCAGGAAAATTTTGCCTTCATCTTCTAGAGTTATTGTCTGTTGGGGCAAGAAGCATTCTTCATTCAGGGATTTAACTAGCATCCACAATTTTTTCCATATTTGTCCAGGTTGAGTTTTACTGTTTTGTTTCTAAAGCTTTTTCGAGTTCATTTTATTTTGGTTCTTTAAAATTCTGCTATCTGCCAAAGATGGATGTGTTGGGCCATTGGCACAAATAAAATGGTGACATTTTGGACTATATCTATATTCTTTGGACTATATCCTGCTGGAAATCTAGTAGGGCCATTGTTCTGCTGCAAGAGAGATCCAATGGAAGTTTGAGAATGAACACTGAAGAAGAAGAAACTCTGCTATAATCGTTACCATTTACTGTGTGCATCAGTTGCTGACTGTGTTTCTGCATCCCTTCTGGCTTTGTTCATTTCTTTCTGTCGCTCTTGAAGTGTGCAGGACCAAAATGGTGTACATATTCTTTGGCAATTGGTAGCAGACATAGACCACAACATTTATGTCTCTATCCCCACAGCTCAAAGGAGCTGAAATGCAAGGAGCATATTTGTTCCATCTGAATATGCCCAGGTTGGCTATTTTGTAGTTCCATCTTGGTTGTCTACAAGCCTCTAAATAGTTATGTCTGCTATTAAAATGAATTCCCATTAACTGATCTCATGTCAGCTATGTCTTGATAATGACTATGTAAAATTCTTGGTACACACAGAAGTAAGGTGTCTTTCTAAAATGTATTGTCTGCAGCATCTTTTCTCTCTTTATGACAGCACCATTGAATTTTTTAGATCAGTGATTCTCCTATTGGTCAACAACTTGCAGTTAAGCATCCAACTATATATATTGTTATTGTCTTTTCTCTGCTGTAAGACATAACAGCATTGAACAAATATCGGTTTTCTGGCTAATGTAGGTGTGGTCGCTTGATTAAAAAAATTAAAACTTTCATTACTGCATGTTGTTCTGCTAAAGAGTGCCGGGGGGGCTTTTTTGATGTGGAATAGCTCCCACGCCTACACGCAACAGCATGTGTGAATACGAGCAACCATTGTTCACATGGGGACAGACAATTGACAATGTTAAGTTTTCTAAAAATTCCTATCTAGTCGGAAAATGTAACATCACGGCTTCTATCGATTTCATTGGTGTTCCACGAAAAACAGTGACGTCAACTAGTTGAAAAATGTGCTATTTATAGCGCAGTGAGTTTCCACAACACACTTCCAGACTTCCAACAGATAGCATGCCACAAATGGCCATGACACGTGGACATCACGACTATAAAGCCGGAGGCAACCCATGTAAAAGATGGATCAAATAAGTCAAAGCAACAGGAACAAACTTACAAACAGCACACAGGAAAGTCATCTCCAGAAAACTGTTCTACCCCTGACGCCGTACGACAAACAAAGGCTTCTACAGCGTATAAATAGTAAAAACCTTAATTTTTTTAGGCTAAAATAAACTAGTCAAAAAATTATGTCCTACCTGTGGTAAGCAACATGCAGCCGATAAGAAGAGAATTAATGCCAAGAGAAGCCATACTCTTGACTGGTAGTCTGCAGTGTATCTCTCAACAAAGTGTCCTTTCAATTTTTTTGTTATGTTTACAGCTATAACTCAGCTAAAATATTGGTATATTGGCGGTACAATTTTCACTTCTACTAACTTCTGCGATTAACTTTGCAAACTACATATATGGATCTACTTTTCCGGACTGTCGTGTGTGTGAAGTAATACACACTATTACTCATGGATGTCGCAATCACAAGTTGACACACAACCACACTATTGGACTTTATTTTTGTCCCATTCATATATGCGTGCACCGGTTAAAATGATGCGCTCAGGACACATACATAATCGAGGTTTCTATCCAACCCCCGTATAGCAACCATAACTTCTCTTTTCTAGTTCAGGAAGCAAAGAATAGGACCGATGTCTTATTCCAGACATGCCATATGAGACGACTAAGCAAGATGGGTGATGGTCTGACAAAACTGTGGAAAAATCATTGTCATTAAATGTCATGTTTGATTTCTTACTTTTGCTTACCGTGAAATTGTCCCCATGGATAATGAGATGCCGGTCAGTGACATTGCATCTTTGTCCTTTTGTAGCTGACTCCTGGGTGGCGGAGAATACTAGGTCTACCATTACTGCAGATGGACCTACAAAACTGACAGAAGGATGATGAACTAGTTGGCCAAGAAGCTACGCTCCTGGCAGAACTTGATGATACTGAGGCACTGTCGCATTGTGGGACTAAACAGGCATCCATAAAAACCCCCGTTATTAATGCAGCCACGCCTTTTAGTCAAGTAAAGATATGTTTACATAAAGTAAACATGGCCTGAAAAGTAAAGCTTGAACGGGGTAATGAAGTTTTGCTAATCACTGGAAACAAACACAATATCACGCAAGAATCGACGTTTCGACCAAACGGCCTTTATCAATATTACATACACATGAAAAGGCGACGAGTAAAAACGACACAGTTGACGTTCCCATGGCAAAATGTGGAGATAACGGGAAGGCTGGAGACTATGTCAAAAGTGAAAATACACAAACA
This sequence comes from Meghimatium bilineatum, assembly GCA_034231615.1. Lineage (NCBI taxonomy): Eukaryota > Metazoa > Mollusca > Gastropoda > Stylommatophora > Philomycidae > Meghimatium > Meghimatium bilineatum. The sequence goes on along the minus strand of CM067304.1, from coordinate 65,413,805 downwards.
GGAAATTTACGAAACGCACCCATATACATGTAAAACGAGAAAAACAGATCAATGACAAGAAATACTGATTTTGATAATGTTCGTGCATTTTGTTAGTAGGTCTTGGATTTTTGTGATTTTCTTTGCATACGACTCCAAGTTTATAAATATTAACAAACGACAGTCACGAATCGATTCAAGTTTTGTTTACTTTCTGTACATAGGCTTATATCTTAATTACACTTGTTTGGTCATATAAAGAGCATAACTGTTTATAAAGACAAATAATGGAGGACATAGCACTTGGGAGTGGAGAAAGGATAGAGCAATAAAAAAAAATACGTTGAACTGACGACATTAAAGATAACATGAATACGTCGTTGAAAAATGCAAGCCGCATGGCCCAAGACAGAGATTGGTTCAGAGAGTTCAGCGGGCAGACAACGTTGTGAAGAGAGTACATCACATGATACACATAAATCTTCACTGCCGACGGTCTTGTGTTCATCTTGGAAATAGATTGCTCAGACGTTTCTGCGAATAAATCTGGCTTTACAGATAGTTTTTGGCAGTCTAGATAGAAATTCAATGAAAACTAATTGAACAAGACAAACAACTACTTTGAATACCGTCTCTTGGTTCCCATTGCCACAACACAGTCCCATTACTACGTGCTGCGACGTCTTACCAGGACTGTCGTGTCTTAAAGAACCCCCAAAACGAGACTTGTGAGTTACGTCTTCCGAGAAACAAAGATCGTCTAATGAGTACATGCGAAGGCGTCTAGTGAATGAGCAGCGCCATGTACAAGCACAAGAGAGACAATTCTTATTTTGTGATTCCGTGTCCGTGTTGATAGTTTCCGCTTAATACAAGATAATTTAACACTTTCATTACTGCGTGTTGTTCTGTTAAGGAGTGCCGGGAGGCTTTTTGGATCTCAGCTACAAAATAATGAGACTTGAAAACATTTCATTGAAGATAAATTTCCGTTTAATATATAAGACTATTGAATTAAGTACTTGATACAGGTTTTACTATATTTTTTTTAACTAATTCGATAACTGTACAGAAGTAGCTATTTAATCCGACAGGCGAATCGTGAAAATACAGTGCATGTTTTCAGAATCACTGTAAGCACACAGGAAAACACACACAATTCAAGGTTCCGACCTAAGATTTTTATCGAGAACACGACATATGTTCTTGGTTCTTATCACGACTGTTTGTGAAAGTTGTATTGTAATTGACTTACAATTGCATGCACATGTATGTCTCTGACACCAATATTTAATTCATCCTTCCACATTCTAGTCATTTCTTTGATTACGCAACCATCGAATGCTACAAATGAAATATATCCTAAAGAAAGCAATTCCGTTTAGTGACATGTTTTATGTTTGATGAAGACCCTTTAGTCAAAGCGTCCATTTGTATGTGATATCCCAGTTAGTTAGTTAATTAATTAGTTAGTTTAGTTGGTTGGTTGAGTGATTGCTTTTTCGGTTGGTCGGTTTGTTAGTTAGTTAGTTAGTTAGTTAGTTAGTCTGTCGTAAAATTATCATTATGGCACTACAGAAAGGCCACGAGATGCTCCGATTTGATATTCAGTGATAATCCGTGTACTTCCAGTGAATCTGAAAATGCCTTACCCCGTGCTTTTTCCTTTTCGGGATTCCTAATTAAGGTTGTTTTGTCTTCTGGGACATATTTAGTCCGTTATTCAAGCTGCTTTTATACATCTGTTGTTTAAATATATCTGTCTATGTTCCTTAAGCGTCGAACATAGTGATAGGAAAGAGATCAGAGCTCTCCAGTTCGTGCGACGCGATGTTACTGTGTGCAATTCTTGCATGTTATTAAGACATAGTCATACCCTATTTCATGGTTGATCTGCTGAATAGTCTCCCTTTGTTCTCCTCTTTTTTATTTTGCTATTTGGTAACCATTTTAATGCTTATAGTGGCAGTTTGTTTTCATTCCTTTTAAGTAAATGTCCGTACCAGTCCATAGTTTGCGTCTTATTGTTGTAGAAATATATTGCTACGTTGTGTCTTCTCTTGCTTGTTTGACTTGAATTCTTCCTAATTAATATTTAAGAGTTTTCCAATCCATTTATTTTTCATTGAATTAAGTTTCTTCTCCGGTGCTTTTGTTATTTTCCAACTTTCACAAGCATTTATTAATGTTAATATTACATTGGAGGTGAACAGTCTCTTTTTATATATTCACTTAATATTTTATTTCCAGATGTTTATTAGGTGGGTTAACGCACTTAATTACAACGTAATTCTGGTATAGAAATATCTTTTGTTGCATCCCCATCTTTTGTCATTATTCAAATGTTTTAAAAAACCAAGGTAAAAATAAAATTAGGAAGACAATTATTTTTAAGCCAGCTAAAGTCGAAATGAATTCTGTATCGGATTTCTGTAATTTATATATGAAATATCAATATGGCAACCCTGATTATGAGCACCTTTGCAAGCAAAATATATGAGGGATCTACTTTTCAAACAGTATCATATGTATCAATCCGCACAAGAAAGGTCGAAGTATTCCTCCAGTATTTACATCAAGCAAACATTTCAGTACTGGCAGTTTTTGTTTGATTCACGTTCACTATTTTGTAAAGTGCGTATATCATCAGAAAGGGTACACATTAAATTACCTTCATATGTGTGTCCCATTTAGACATTAGTGCACATCAGAACTAAGACATTCTGATGACACAACATTATTGACACACAGTAAAGCAGGTCTCGTACACCCCATAAACTCTACTAAAGAACAATGTGAAAAACAAAACTTATTTTTGAATGGAAACAAGATCTAGATTAGTACAAGCGACAAAACCACTAACACGTTCTCAATCAGTATCAACAACAGCGAATTAGAGAGAGTCAACAGTTTCGAATACATTGGTTCTCTTATAATTATCAACAGTACCGGTGATTGCTATGAAGAAGTTAGAAGGCGGTTGGCTATCGCAATAAAGAAGCTGGTACAAATGAAAAACATATGGCTGAGCTGCTGCCATACCACAAAAGTGACATTACCAAGAGCTTGCATATTTCCAGTGGTAATATACAGGTGTGAATCCTGAACAATCACAAACAAAGTGAAAAATAAAATAGCAGCATTTGAAACAAATTATTACAGAAAAATTCTCAGAATACCACGGACCAAAAAGATCACCACCATAGCCATCCTGAGAGAAATGAATGTAAAAGAAAACTGGCTAAACAGCAAGATTCTTTCCAAAAATACTACAATATTTTGGCCATATCAAACACCATGACAGCCTAAGTAAAACCATAATGGAGGGAATGATGCCATGGATGAACAATATGCAAACCAAGAAGAAGAATGGTAGCAGGATATCAAAGATCACCTGAACATTACAGTAACAGAAGCAGGAAGACTAGCTTAAGTTGGACAGAAGTTTCGAAAACCTGTAATGACTTTTACATCCTGTTTAGGATACGCTACCCGAAGAAATTAATACGCTGGTAGGATGAACTATTCATGACATAGGGACTTTAATAGTCAATTAGTAATTGTCATAGCATTACCTGAACTTTGATCTTCATTTTATAAGGTTACTATCATTGTGGCGCATGGCCAAGAGGTTAGATCGTCGGTATCACACCCGTAAAGTCCATAAATCGATCTCCGGTAAGAACTGGGTTTTTTTCCTGTCGGAGTGTGTCGTGTGATGTATTCTTTCCAGAACGTTGTTTTCCCAATGAACTCCATGAACCCTTCATTGTCTTGAACCATGCGGCTTACATTTTCCAACGACATATTCATGTTATCTTTAATGTCGTCACTCCATCGCCTTCTTGGTCTGCCCTTTATCCTCAACCCAGTTGCTCTGCCATCTAATATGTGTATTTCTAAACAGTTGTGTCTCTTTATATGACCAACCAAGTTCTGTAGTAAATTTAAAAACTTGTTTTTTTGTTGTTGTTTTTTTCGTGGCGACAGCAAGAGCATGCGGACTTTATCACACAAGCCACTTGAATACTTCATGTAACTCCCTAACGGAAATAAATACAGCACAACAGTTGTTTTTTTTTACTGTCTTTACCATCAGGTGCCGTGTCAATAATAAATCTTTATTATGTCTTGATGTTAAACATCAAATATTTTCCCACGATTTCAGCCGTTGTCTCTCTTGCAGGTTGTAGCTATGTGTTCCAGACCTTGTTTCATAAAAAAATTGGTAGCATATCTTATCCAGGACGTAGCTATCAACCCAGCATTTGTTGACTGTGGTGATTTTCTAGGCAATATAAATACGATCAGTAGGTTGCCATTGCTTTCTGAACGGTACGGATGAACAATTGCCTGTGGTGAGGATCGAACTCTGTATCTTTGCCGTCACAGACGCGCTTTGTACCACTTCGCCACAGAGCCGGACTTGTTTCATGACGTGACTAAAACAAAATATTATCTCTTTTTATATGGAGGACAACCACATTTATATGGGGGACATCCACATTTACATGGGCGACATCCACATTTATATGAGGGACATCCACACTTATATGGTGGAAACCCACATTTATATTCTATGCGTTTCAGAACATTTTATTTCAGACAAACTGTGTCCTACCCTGAACTGTTGTTTTGGACGACCACATATGACTATAAGTAAACCCTCTGGTATAACTAAATTGGTCTCCCGTGCGACAACATGGATTGGACGTCATGTTCAATTAATAGAAATATTGGTGTTTTTTTCCAGAGATGTCGTGGGTAGCGACTAAGGAGAGTTGGGAGAGGGGGGAGAGGTGTTGTCTTGACAATCTGTTACCTGTGAAAAATCATCATTATCACTGCACCTCTTCTGTCCGAATTTCTTACTTTTGTCTTCTATTGTCCGAACCGATAACAAAGAAATAATAATAAGATCCATAACCCGTGAAAGTCGCCGATCGCCGTGCCACACTGATCAGCACAAAAAGCTCTTCAAACAGAATAGATTCTCAGTTCATTGTATCTAAAGTGTGCTGTAATTGTTTGTAAAAAGTGTAAACCTTTTGGTCATCTGCTGCTGTTGTCGGTGCATAGATTTGAACAATACAGATAATTTTATTTTTACTCTTAATTCTGATTGTAATAATACAGTCGCTTTTGGGATAGTATCCTAACAGAGAAGGTTATATTCCCTTATTCTTCTTCTTCTTTCCATCCTCTTTTACCCTTTACAGGTGTCGAGGGAGATACAATGTTCTTGTTCTTGCTTTTCTGGCAGCTCCAGATAATGTTATGTGGTGTTTGTGTATTGTCTCTTTGATGTTGTCAATCCAGCCTACTCTAGGTCTACCCCTGGATCTTCTTTCTGCTTCTCCCCTCTTCACATATATTTTATAAACTAATGAATCACACTGAATTCTTTCCAGATGACCAAACCTTTTTATCTGTTGGTTTTGTATGTATTGTAGAATTGATATGACTTTCTCTTTTGACCTCATTTCCAATTCTGTGTCTTCTGGTCACTCCTGTGGCTTTTCTCAGACATCTCATCTCTGTTGTAACCAGTTGTCTCTTATGTTTTGTTGTTAAGGACCATGTTTGACATTGGTAGCACAGAGTTGGAATGAAGATACTTTGGATAAGATGTTTTTTGTTTTCATTGGTAGCATTTTTGTAGCATAAAGGGGATAATTGACCCAGTATTTGATTCGCTTTGCTATAACAAATGTCTATTTCGGTGTCAATTTTTCCACCTGAAGAGAATGCTACGCCTAAGTATTTGAAGGTGTTGGTTTGTTTAATGACTTGATTTTCCACTGTTATATTTAGATTGTGTGTATCCCTTCCTATTGCCATGGTTTCTGTTTTACCTATGCTTATCTTCATATTTTTGTTCTTGCACTCGATGTTCATGGATGTTAGATGACGTAGTTCAGTTTCTTCAAATGCTCTTATTGCCTGATCATCTGCAAAGAGTAGCTCTGTGGCATTTTCATTTTGCATCTTGGCTTTTTTCATAATGCTATCGATGTATGTGATGAACAGGAGTGGTTCTTTTGACAGGTAAAAACCAATGCCTTTGTGACCTCCTTTCTTGCTACCCGAAAACTGTGGCTATCCACCGAGTATGAACAGGTTATCTGGGGTGCTGCCCTGTGTATTGCTCACGCCAGGACGGCATTCAGAAGCCTTTGTTGTTGTTGTTCGTCCATCACAAGTGATGATGACCATTTGTTTCATCCACTTTGGAAAATTCAATTTTAGTTATGTCCTTGATTATAAGTTCGTAGATGGCTAATGAGCCCTATTCACGCTGTAAATGTCCTTGGACAGGTCGGACATGGAATGACAACAGTAGCCAGACCTTGGTCTATCCGTGACTTTCTAGCTGCTCTCCGCTGTTGAGCTGCTACATTTTTCCTCTTTTCACAAGATGATGCGCTCTTATTGATTTTAGAACACCATGTAGATCTATTTTATGCAAGTTCTTCCCGTGTATCGTGGTCTATTTCAAAGGATTTAAGCCTTTGTACCAATGTTTGGATCAGGCGTGGTCTCAGTCTGCCAACAATGCTTTATGTTGCATCAACCTGGACAGTCTATGCGAGACACAACAGCTTAACTCTTTCCACCTTTGTTGCCTAAGAAACCTCATGGGAGTACGTTGGCAGGATCAAGTACCAGACACAGAAATTCTTCAAAAGTCAAGTGTGCAAAGCATCCATGCCCTGTTTATTCTAAGAGATTATTCTATGGGAAGCTGTGTGATGGTAAACATTTAAGCGGAGGGCAGAAAAGCACTTCAAGGTTTACCTAAAAAACTCTAATGCACTGCAGCATCGGTCCTAGCTCCTAAGACTACAGCCCTTGATAGCTCAGCTTGGTACACCCAGATCACTGCGGACATCACTGAATTTGAAAAAGAGAGACTGACATGATAATTTTGCGAACCCTGTTCTTGATTTCCTATGTAAGGATTTAGCGGATTGATGTTTACATTTAACACATGCACTACAGTCCCTGAAACTCTTGTATTTCTCTAAAAACACAACTTTGACTGCTATTATTAGTTACACCACTGTACAATGTATCTTAACTAGAGATTAGATTTGACTGCAAGTTATCATCAGCTCATACTTGAGAAGTCTATAAGGTGCTCCTAACCCTTCAAATAGATCCATCAGATTCTGGTGGCTGACAGTTCCAGTTTTCAAGGTAAAGTAAGCACTACAAGGACTCATTAAAAATCTGACTGATCGTTCCATGCCCCAATTATCAATGGAAATTTTATGGCAGAATAGGACTTATTAGCCATCCACTAACATATATTAAAGGACATAAATCTAACTGAATTTCAAAGGACGATGTAACTAACGGTCATGATCATTTATGATGAACGAACATCAAGCGTCAGAAATTATACAGGTAATGTACCGAGGCACTATTAGGTGCCCCTGGAGGATTATGAGTCATCCAATATGTTTTTAAAATTAGACGTATATATATATATATATTCATTCATTCAATTTCATTTTGCACTGAAGTTAGCGCATAGGGCAGAGGTCAGATCTCTCCAATTCTGTCTGTTCAAAGTTATTCTGTGCAGTTCTTGAATAGTATGACTATTGATTGTTTTACTTTCTCTAAGTTTTGTTCTTCTGAGTGTTTCTTTTGGTCTACAACTTGCTCTTTTGCCTGTAGGTATCCATTCAAGAGATTGGTGGTATTTGGTGTCTGCGCGTAGGACATGCCCGATGTAGGACCAACGGCGTTTTCTGATAACATCTGTGATGAAATTTTGATGTGTATCTTCTCTGATTTTATCATTCGATTTTAATTCACTCCAATGGGTGTTAGTTATCCTACGAAGACATTTGTTCTCGAAACTCAGTAATTTCTTTTCTGAAGATAACGAGCTTTTCCAGCTCTCACATCCATATGATAGCACCGGAATAACGCAGGAATTAAATAAGCGCATTTTCGTGCGTGTGCTGATTGACTTTGACTTCCAGATATTAGGCAGTCTGTTCAATGCACTTGATGCTAGGGCAATGCGAGTTGTAATTTCTGGCATTACATCACCGTTTAGTGTTAGTTTGCTTCCTAGATAGGAGAATTTCTGTACTTTTTCAAGTTGTTGCCCATTTTAAGTAATTTCGTTAGGTGAATTGGTGAAGTCCATAATTTTTGTTTTTTGATGAATTGATTTGGAGACCTATTTGTCCTGCAATGATTTTTAATCTATCAGTTTTTGTTTTTGCATCTTGATGGTTTTCACTGAATATTACACAATCTATTTGTATCATAATGTATGTAAATTTTGACCATAAATAATATCATGACGACGGATCGGGTCTTAACAGTTTTGTAAGATGTTGGCAATGGGGGAGGGTGACAAAAATTGACGTCAACAATACTATTTCCTAAATCCCTAAACAAAATTTCTTAAAATTTCCTAAAACAAAATGTCAGATGCTGGAGTGTTAACGGGTTTTGTACAGAAATCTGAAAAAAATTAAATATGTGTTTTCGCACTTCTTTTTCTGGGAAAAAAAAGGTTCGTGGGAGGGTAAATGTTTTTGGACATGGTTAAGCATGGGGTATCCCTGAATTCTGGACAAGTTGTTGACCGGGGGGGGGGGAATTTATACAATTGTCAAACATTTGTTGACGTAATTTATGACAGTCCCTAAGTTGTAAGTAATAATTTTTTGTTTTACTTTTATATTGTTGCAGCGACCGGCCAGTATAATATTTCAGTGGGAGTCATGTCGTATGAACGCGTATAACTTCACATGCTGCTACACTATACAGAGCCGCGTTAGCGCAGTGGTTAGCGCACTGGCTTAGCATATGAGTGGTCTTGGGTTCATTCCCCAGCTGAGGCGGAAATGTTTTCAGATCGCAACGGCTCCCAGGTCGACCCAGCCTTAAATGGGTACCGGATTAATCCGGGAAGTAAAGACTGCGAGGGAGAGGAGATGGCTACCGCCCTCATTTGCAGAGCCTGTGAAATGTGAGATCGCTAACATCTCACACCCCTACGGCATTAATTAATGCTATGGGTTACTTTACTTTTTTTTTACTTACACTATACAGAATAGCCCTGATATAAAGACCCTAAGTCCCTCAAATCCATCTGGAACTGGCAATTGTGTACAATACGAGATGTGGTCAACATTGAATGTACAAGTAGCCGTTAGAAATGACGATACCACATTCAAATGTACTGTTGTGTACATGAACCAGGCAGCTGACAGCAGGAACTTTACAATTGGTATATCTGAAAGTAAGTGTCCTGTATATATGTGTATCATTAGCCACATAATGTAAATCCCATTACTTGAAACCTTTTTTATAAAAACAAATATGTGCATCTCTTTTATATTTTAATAGTTGATGTATTTCGTATCATTTTAAGATACTTATGCAATGTTAATTCAGAATATTTTATTAAATATTTAAATAATGTGGTGTTCAGGAGCCATTGTTTTCAATAGTGAAACGACGAAAACTAGCATGGTTCTGACATGTATGCAGGCACGATTCCTTGTCAAAAACAATACTGCAAGGAACGATCGAGGGTGGAAGACATGGCAAATAAAGACATGGACAGACAACATCAAGGAATGGACAGGGCAAGATATTTCCACACTCATCCGCATCGCTGAGGATATAATTCGCTGGAGGACTCTGTGTGCTGAAGCATCCAATGTGGTACCCCTACGACCCTGAAGGGTTATGGGTTTATTGATTGATTTGATGATTAAATATTTCAATTTGTCTCTTTTAACACTTTGTTAGCCAAATGTACATTAAATTATTCAAAGTTGAATGTTTTTCTAAACTTAAATAACCAATAAATAAATCAAAATATATTTTCTGTTGAATGTTTTATTACATTATTACGCTTGCTGATTACATTAATTATAATTTACTTCAATTACTCGCTGTTCTGAAACCCACAGAAACACGATAAATTAAGTTATTCTTGTTTTTGTATAATGGCTGAGTCCTTTATAATCTATCTAATTATATATATATGTATAAAATGTAGAAACGACTGCGTTCAGATGGTGGGTTTATCGAAAAATAGGTCATTTATTATTACATGCTGTAATTAGGCATGTTCGCAGTGCTTGGGCCTTTACAGCTCAGTGCGCAGGTAAAGCGATCAAGAAGGAAAGTGGTGCCTTTGTGGTCACTACGAGTAGTATGACCATGGAGACTATGGCGGTGACCAAGGCATTTGAGTGGCTACGAACACAGAAGGCAACGCAGGTCTGCATCTTGAGTGACTCTATGAGTATGATTAAGAAGGTACAAGTGGGTCTCGTTCGCGAACACTGGATTGAGGCCCTGAGAAAGGCGAGCTTGAAAGTGGTTACAAAATTTTCGTGCTGGGACATGTGGGCGTTCAAGACAATGAAATAGCAGATCAACTGGCATCGTGCGCGATTGTGGCACAGGTCGATGGGGCAATGGATCGCGCTGACGTTTTGAACTCCTTAAGAGATATAACACTCCAGAGTGAGACTGACTAATGTGGATGATGATTCCTTTTCAATGGCTAGGATTAAAGATCAGGGATTGAAATGCGGTGTTGCAAGAGGTGAACATTATGGAGGGAGCAGAAGAATGATGGTCAACCAGCATAGGACCGGTACTGTCAGCAGAAGTGTAATGGCGGATACACTCAAGGAGAGATCGGAGCAACTATGGATGTGTCCAGTTTGCAGTGATGATGATCCGACGACTAACTAACTAACTAACTAACTAACTAACTAGGTCATTTATTAATTTTCGTGGGTTATTTCAACATTTAAAAAACTTTGGGTGACATATAAAGGCCATCTTTTATGGAAAATGGATCGTGTTTTGTGTCTTATATATATATATATATATATACGCTGCAATTCTGTAAGCTTCTTAATCCTGTGCAACCGTGTCCAGCATTTTCCTGTGTCATATTCAGAAGGTCATCTATATCGTGTGTCCGTCGTAGCCTTAGTCTGTCTCTTGTTCTTTTTATCTGAGAAGTTTCCCTCGGTGATTAATATTTATATATCATTGCGTCTTTTTATGCCTTCAAAATATATGAGCTTCTGCATTTTTTGTGTGGATAGTTTTAATGAGTCAATCTTCTTCAATGATCAGGTCATTTAGGATACCCATCTGTATACAGATATAGACATGTTTCAAGTGAACGAAAGAAGAAAATAAGAATCCATCTGTCTTTTACCATTTTCACCTGTGCTGTTAAGCATCGTCGAGGAAAGTTGGAGTTTTCTGTCTTTGGCCATTTGGGTCGCACTTGTCATGGTCAGTTAGTGTCCCTTTGAGGTTTCTTTGATTGTCTCTACCCATCTAGTTCTTGATCTTCGTGGATCCGATCTTCTGATGTTGTATGCACCGAGGGCTGTTTGCATTGGTTCCATTCGCATGACATGACCAAATAAACTGGTTTTCTGTCTTTCAATGTAGTCTTGGCTTGAGATGGAAAGTATTTCTTTCCTGATAATTTCATTTCTCCTGCGGTTTCTTCTAGTGACATTTATAGATTTCCTCAAACATCTAATTTCACATACTGTAATCTTTCTTGCTAATGTCTTTGTCAAGTTGTCCATGTTTGACATTGGTAACACAAAATTGATATAAAAAGGGTTCAAAAGTCTTGCAGGATTGACTTCACTTTTCTCTGCTTCCCATAAGTACTCCGTCATTCTCAACGAAGCGGCACTCCACCTGCCGACAGAGAGTTCCACTTATATCACGTAATTCGGTAGCTTCAAGCGATAATCCACAAGAAAAATCCACCTTGTAAACAAGACAACACTATTTGGATTTGAACCGATTACTTCTTGATCACAAGTCGCACAATGTATCCACTACACTAGGGAGATCCCTGCTGTAAAATACTGTTTATCGTTTTGCAGCCATACAGATTGATGTGTATTTGAATAATCCTTTTACACAAATTATCGCTAAGAATTCACACTATCACAGTCCACCATCTTGAAAAAAAAGCGATTCAGACAGAGTTACGACATTTTCAAAGTGTGTGAATTACTGACATCTTCGGGGTGCAAAGGGAACGCATTGCTCTAGGCGGACCCAGGGTTAGCAAATAACCAAGATCCCAAATGTACCTCCATGCGGTGCACCCTGGAAACAGAAATACAGCAGCTCGAGTTGATTCTGGCCAAATAATTTGGGGATCGTGTCCGAGAATGTGGAGGTAGCAGATGGAAAGAGATTTGACTGCACAAGAGACAGACAATATCTTTGACACCACCAGCATCACCATATATAGCGACACTGTCGACATACAGTGAAGCTAGTCAGTCCAGTCCGAACATTGGAGGGGCGGCCAATGTAAAATGCACGTAAAGGTAGATGCATGGCGAGAGACAAATAGATTTCATACCGAGTACAATGAAACAATGAAAGGGCAGAACAGCGCTAGAGGGCAGCGTGAACTGCAAATAGAAAGTGAAAAGTCCCTAGGAAAGAGGAACTACAAGCTCCGTCAGCTCTAGTTACCTGTGTTCCTTACAGGCATAGACCCAGACCCATTCATTGGCGTTTGGTAAAGCAAAAAGACCTAACCCAACTCTTATGTCGAGAGCCTTCCTAAACCGGAAATATGCTAGCGAAGAGAAAGGGTTCTGTACCCGATGGGCTTAGGCAAGAAAGGGACAACGATGGTAGTCCTGGCCCAACTCTACTGTCAAGGTTTCCTATAACGGAAGTACACTTGCAGAGAGAAAGGGTTCCGTACCCGATGGGCTCAGGCACAAAAGGGACAACGATTTAGCCCTGGCCCAACTCTACTGTCAGGTTTTCCTACATCGGAAATACACTTGAAGAGATAAAGGGTTCAGTACCTGATGGGCTCAGGCGCTATTGGGACAAGGACACTCATTCGAGAACGCATTGCTCTCAAACGCGTGGTGTGAGACTCGAACTTGGACAAGGGTACACGGTGTCGGTGAACGACACATCGGCTAAGAGGGCGAAAGAGCCAGGGTCCAACTCCTCTGTTGAGTTCTTCCCCTTAAGGAACCAGGCTCACGGATGAGAAACGGTTCGGTACCCAATGGGCACAGGCACAGCACGTCCAATTACACGAGGCAAGTTCATAGACAGTGGAACACCTCTTGCAAGTCAGACGAGAGCAAAAATCGTCTGGGCGAAGAGTCGCCACTACGCGTGCCTGGAGACCGATATAGAGGCTGTCACAGGCTAAGGGTAGCCAACCTAAATTGTCAAGGAATGCCGAAATCGGATGTGCTAGGCCTACAAGGCGCATAACGGTGGCACAACGGAAAGCGCACGGATATCCGTGATGGTTAAATGGAGCGAACGAAAAACAAACAAACAAACTGACATCTTCTAGTTCTTGGTTTTCATTTATAACTTTTAGTCTGGTTTTTTTTTACTAAGGATCATTTACTCTGTTGATGATATTGATCCAAGAACAGTTATTATCTCTAACCATAACTTCCTGGTCATGTTTCAGCTCCCGACACTACCAAGAACTCAGCATGCTGTGACATGTATCAAAGTTTCTATCAATTTTGATTCTCGTAAGTATGCACTCTAATAAAAAAAACACAATTTAGATACTCATTTATGATATATTTGTTGAAGATCATTTATTTCTGTGAAGAACAGTTCTGGAATCGTTGACTAGATCTAGCATCTGTTGAATGACTGAAAAAACACAACAGTTGGACAGCTAAGAACAGTTATGTAATCATTGACTAGATCTAGCATCTGTTGAATGACTGAAAGAACACAACAGTTGGACAGCTAAGAACGGTTCTGGAATCGTTGACTAGATCTAGCATCTGTTGAATGACTGAAAGAACACAACAGTTGGACAGCTAAGAACAGTTATGGAATCGTTGACTAGATCTAGCATCTGTTGAATGACTGAAAGAATACAACAGTTGGACAGTTAAGAACAGTTATGGAATCATTGACTAGATATAACATCTGTTCAATGACTGAAAGAACACAACAGTTGGACAAGAAAGAACTCATTTTTAGTTTTTATAAAGATCACATCCGGAAGTTGCGTTTTCTAATGAATTTTGCATATCACTTTCAGATACTAAATTAACAATGTATAAATAGGACTGTATTCCGTGGAAGTTGGATGTGCCAGGCCATTATCGCAAGTAGAACTGCAAGTCAACCAACCTCTAGTTTTTGTGGGGACTTCTTCGTTTGTGTTCGTTCTCAAACCTCTGCAGATTAGCTTGATGTAGTCTGCAGAACGGAATGTGTTGTCATGGATAAAAGCTACGCTGCGATATATGTGTCTTTGTGTTTGATACTTTTGAATTAAGCATACCTTCTGTATCATTCGATTCTGCATGGGATGGGACAGCCGACTCCACCTTTAAACCTCAGTAGTTGTCTCTTAGGACATGCATTGCATGTTACATTTCCGTTATTTGTTCATCTTTTATAGACCTCCCAAAATAAGGCGTTCATGGATCTCTGATGTAATTCATGCAGTAAATTTAGTAGACCCGTTGTTCTGCTACAAGAGATATCCAGTGGCGAAATTGTGAGCATAAATAATTCAGTATAGAACTGTAATAATGTATCTCTGGTTTCTTTTAGCTTTATGCCCCTTTTTGCCTTGAAGAGTCCGTCAGCGTCAGACGGTCTTTTGTGTGCTTCATATAGGCCTACATGTATGTTTGTTTTCGTATGCTTTAATTTCTGTAATCATTTTTTTGCATAGTCTGTCCCTGACTTTGTATGTATCCATCGTGTCTGTATAGGAATGCTTTTTGAGGGACACTGTCTGATGGTAGTTTGAAAGCATGTGAAAAGTACTTAATATGTATCTGATGTAATCCAGAATTGACATTGTATTTGTCAGTCTTCTGACGTTTTCATTTCTGACTCTGTCTTATTGTAACTCCAAGAATACTACGTTACGATTAAAGTCATTTCTAATGTAACAAGTTGTTTTTGTCTTTTGTTGTTAGTGTCCACGTTTGACATTGGTAGCATGGTGATGGTATATGACGGACATTTTATATAGTGCAGTTTTTATGTTCGTATTCACATGTTTCTTTTTTTTTATAATAGGAGACATCTTGTCAAATATCTGGTATGTTATTGTTACATCTATATTGTATTTATTTGTTTGCTCGTGATTAATGCATTATGTTTTGTTATATGAATCCCCATCGAGGCCAGCTCCTTGGCGTGGAGATGGGGCTTAGTCCAGCCAGCAGAGCCTGGAAACTAAGACTGGCCGGGCCCTCCCACATTTGGGCAGGACCACAGTCTTGCCTAGCAGCGACATTTGGCCAGAAGGCGCACCGCAACAATCAGAATGGCATGCATTATCGCACATGAATGTCTATATCTGCATTACCCCGTTATGGTGCTAACCCTGTGACGACTCACCAGGCAGGAGTAGCACCGGGCCCTATACCTCGAAAGGGCCCACCCCATACGACTGGAGGTCCTCTTCGATTGCCTTGTGGAGCAGGGAGGCACAAGAGTAATATCACTGACCAACAAATATTACCAACCAATGAGACACCACTTACAATAATGCACTGGAATGCTGAGGGTGTAAATAGCAAAAAAGATGGCTTTAGCAAGAAATTAGAATTAGAAAACACCCTTCTTAAGGAACAGGTCAGCATTTGTTGCATACAAGAGACACACCTCAGCAAAGATGTAGCCTTTAAAATTGCAGGTTATCAGTGCTTTAGAGCTGATCGAATATACAGAAGAAAAGGAGGTATACTAACTCTAGTCAAAAATAATATCAGCGCACATCAAACTGAGCTATACATGGAAGGAGCAGAATATCAGGTCCTTCAACTAAAGACCAAGAACACAGACTTCAACCTACTAAATTATTATTGCCCAAATGACCAGTCCTTTTCCCTGGACACAATACCGTACAGAGGAAGACTGATAGTATGTGGAGATTTTAATAGTCACTCACAAAGCTGGGGTTATGACCACATGGATAACAGAGGAGAAGAACTTGAAAGCTGGCAAGACGATAAATGTCTTCTATTGCTTAATAAGCCAAAAGATCCTCCAACATACTACTCAAGAGCATGGCAAACCACTTCCACGCCAGACTTGGCATTGTACTCAGCAGACCTAAACTGGGAAATCAATAGAACAGTGGGGAAGCAACTTGGAGGTAGCGACCATCGACCAGTCCTCCTTAGTATTAAAAATGAACTCACAGGAAATGCATGTAGCCTTCCAACATGGAATTATAAAAAAGCAAATTGGGGACTATTTAAACACCGCAGTAGTGTTTTAGCTGGACAAATAGATATGGAAGGAAAAGACATAAATTCCATAGTCAAAGAGTTCAATAAATGTATTCATCAAGCTGCCAAGGAAGCAATACCAAGAGGAGCACGCAAACAATACAAGCCATACTGGAGTGAACAACTGGAACTGCTGCAAGAGGAATTAGAAAAAGCACGGACGGAAGTGGAAAATAATCCAAGCCAGGAACATCACAACAAACATCAACACGCAAAAGCTAAATTCCAAAGAGCCAAACTAGAAGCTAGAAGAAAGAGCTGGAAAGAGAAAACAGAATCCTTAAATTTTGAAAAGGATGGAAGAAAACTGTGGAAACTGGTCAAACAACTAAATTATGAGGGAACAGGAAAAAGCACAAACATAACACTCGTACAGAATGGCAAAATGATTACAGGAAAGCAAGCAGTAGATAATTTCGCTAGGATATTTGCTCAAGACTGCAATATTGAAATTAGTCCAGAGAAACAGCATACAGTGCGGAGCGACCAAAAAAGTAAATTGGAACATGCTCAGACTAGAATCAGTGATGAAAACAGCGCAGATGAAATTATGGATACATTGTTCACATATAGTGAATTGGAATTAGCAGTCTCTAAACTAAAGATAAATAAGTCCCCATGAATTGATGAAATATCAAATGAAATGATAAAGAATCTAGGAACAACAGCCAGAAGGAAACTATTGGACATCCTAAATATTAGCTGGACTACTGGGAAAATACCACAAATCTGGAGAGAATCAATTATGGTCCCTTTGCTTAAACCTGGAAAAGATGGAACAACACCAACTAGCTACAGACCAATTAGTCTTACAAGTTGCCTGTGCAAAACAATGGAGCGCATCATAAACCTAAGACTAAAATTTCACCTGGAAAGTAGAAAATTCCTTGCACCACAGCAGGCAGGTTTCAGGCAATGCTACTCCACAGAGGATCAAACCACATACCTCTCACAGGAAATTGAGGATGCTTTCCAAGACAAAAAATCAGTTTTAGTGGCATGGATTGATTTACAGAAGACATTTGATAAAGTATGGAAAGAAGGATTGCTTCAAAAAATGAGAAACTACAAGATATGTGGACATATGTATAGATGGACGAAAGCCTTTCTTCACAATAGAAGAGCCAGAGTACAAGTAAATGGCAAAAAAGTAGGAAAGTATTACTACGTCATGGAGTGCCTCAAGGAGGAGTTCTATCACCTACTCTTATTCTCATATTTATCAATGATCTAATTGAAGAAATACCCTGTGGAACTAAGGCAGCACTATATGCAGATGACTTGGTTCTATGGTGCACACATGAGAGCGCCATGGTTACCACAAAAATGCTTCAGAGAGCCATGGACATTTTGACTAAATGGGCTGACAAATGGTGTGTAAGTATCAATATAGAGAAGTCAGCAACAACCCTTTTTACACTTTCACCAAAACAAAGAGCAGGAAACATCTATGTAAATAAAACTATCTTAAAGGTAGATGATCAACCCACATATCTTGGTGTAACATTTGATGCCAAAATGACATGGAAACATCATATCAGCAAAGCAGAAACAAAGGCTAGAAGGAAGATAGCTATACTAAGAAAACTGAGTGGGACAACTTGGGGAGCTAATGAAAGAATTCTAAAAAATGTATACCAACAAGCCATTCGACCACACTTGGAATATGGTTCTACAGCATGGAGTTCATCATCAAACACTACACTACAAAACCTAGATAGAGTACAGAACCCAGCACTTAGAATCATTACAGGCGCAATGAGATCCACACCAATCATAGAAATGCAGAATATCGAAGGGATGCAGTCATTGAAAGAGCGTAGAGATACTAAAATTATAATTCATGGAGAAAAGTTTCTTTCCCACCATAGTCACCCAATGAAGGAAAGATTCCAGAATCTATCACAAGGACGGCTTAAAAGAAGCAGCTTCATACACCAGGCCAAGCGTCTACGTAGACAGGTATCGGATCTACCAGAGGTAACAATACCACTGACATCTCAACCAGAACACACCCCATGGGAAAAACGGACATGCCTACCAGTGACTATCCAAACAACAGTAGCAGGTGTGCATGGTGATGAACATCAGAATAATCTGCAGAAAAGAGTAGCAGCTCTCAGTTTCCTTGATGATGTTTACCCAAGTGATCTATGGACCAGAGTATATACAGATGGATCAGCACAGAATGCAGTAAAAAATGGAGGAAGTGGTGTATATGTAGAATACCCAGATGGCACCACTGATACCACTTGTATACCAACAGGGAATTACTGCAACAACTATGACTCTGAAGTCAAAGCTATTTATACAGCTGCAGAGAAACTGTTAACATTGGACAGGACCTCACACCCTATTGTAATACTTACAGATGCAAGGTCAGTACTAGAGGCATTACAATCCAATAAACTTCCAGAGTTAAAAGAGGTATTGTCCATAGTACAAAATAGGTGTAGAGTTATACTGCAATGGATTCCATCACACTGTGGAATAGCAGGAAATGAGAGAGCTGATCAACTCGCCAAGGAAGGTGCTAACATGCAGCAACCGGATGTACCAATCAGCTATCACCAAAAGAAATCCATGATAAAGGCACAACGAAAGCCTAACTTACCTCCACGGGATGACTACCACCTACTTAACAGACAAGAACAGGTCATCATATTTCGACTGAGAACTGGACACAATAGACTAAACAGCCATATGTATACAAAATTTAAAATTGGTACAACAGCAAAGTGTAATTGTGGACAAGTCAACCAGACTTCAGAACATATCCTTCAAGAATGTGCAAACTATGACACATTAAGATGCACATACTGGCCTTCTGATACACCAATGAATGTTAAACTTTATGGTACAAAACAAGAAATGGAAAACACTGTCCAATTTATACAAGAAACAACACTGCAGATATATACATTATTAGCGAACGAAAGAAGAAGAAGTTATATGAATATTACAAGACATAGCAACATTCGTATATATGCAAGGAGATTATGGACACTCGGCTGACTAGTAATAACGTAAGTAGAGATTTTATAGAAGAATATTAAGAACCCCATTAACAGATAAACATATAATGAAGATATCTTGGAAGAAATTATTTCAAAAAGAGAATTGCTCAACTGTATCAGAAGACGACTGCACTTTCTCCAGACACACAATGAGAAGAGGAAAATGTATCGCTTTGTGACAACAGGTAACTTAAATATCAAGAAAAATATGAGAGATTAAGAGGATATGATGGACAGCTTAACACTGTGGCATGGGGGAACATCAGTATCGGAAATAATTTGGAGCGTATAGTGCAGAAATTACAACTCACCTTGCACTAGCATCAAGTGCCTTTAACAGACTGTCTAATATCTGGATGTCAAAGTCAATCAGCACACGCATGAAAATGCGCTTATTTAATTCCTGCGTTATTCCCGTGCTATCATATGGATGTGAGATCTGGAAAAGCTATTTATCTTCAGAAAAGAAATTGCCTAGTTTTGAGAACAAATGTCTTCGTAGGATAACTAACACCCATTGGAGTGAAATCAAATCGAATGATAAAATCAGAGAAGAGACACATCAAAATTTCATCACAGATGTTATCAGAAAACGCTGTTTGTGCTACATCGGGCATGTCCTACGCGCAGACACCAACAGAATACATCACCAATCTCTTGAATGGATACCTACAGGCAAAAGAGCAAGGGATAGACCAAAAGAAACACTCAGAAGAACAATACATAGAGAAATTAAAACTACCAATATTCATACTATTCAAGAACTGCACAGAATAGCTTTGAACAGACAGAATTGGATAGATCTGACCTCTGCCCTATGCGCTAACTTCAGCACAAAAGAAAATTAAATGAATGAATATAGTGCAGAAGGCTTTGGATAGATATAATAAACAACGCCACATGACATGGACTATAAGAAGAAAAAGATAGCCATAGTATAACATTTTGAGAATGTATAAAATCAAAATCAAGAAGTGTTAAGATCAATAAACGTCGAAGAGAGTTTACACCAACATCATAACAGGAAAACTGAGTTGTTTTGGTCATATAAAGAAACATAATAGCATGGACAGACTAATATCTGAATATAGAGATAACCGCAACAGGGGAAGAGGGTTCCCAAAACGACGATGGTGCATTGATATATAAGATTATTTAAACATGTCTCTCGTCCAGAAACCGCGAGGTATTTACAGAATCCATAAAGAAGACTACGGTCTGGAAAGAATATGCCACATGATGATGATGTGATAGTCTATTTAACATAATTCCAACTTTATATGTTGCAGGTTCATCTGTTGTATTATTTTTCAACTGGTGTAGAATTACAACACAACAGAAGATGGGGATGCTTCACTGATTGTTAAATTTATGTTAATATCATAACTCATTATGACAATAAGTTATGAATGTCTACAAATATATATGTTTTAGTACAGAAATGCACTTTAAAAAAACATAATTATGTTCAGACTTGCTATCAGACCTACAAGCTCTTGATAACTGATATGCCAAAATATATATTTTTTTTAAAACAACAATATATTGCAATCTACGAGGCATGTGAAACGTTTGTAAACTAAAAAAATGGAGAGTGTATGCCCATATCATGCATTTCCATTAACCATA
This sequence comes from Meghimatium bilineatum, assembly GCA_034231615.1. Taxonomy (NCBI): domain Eukaryota; kingdom Metazoa; phylum Mollusca; class Gastropoda; order Stylommatophora; family Philomycidae; genus Meghimatium; species Meghimatium bilineatum. Next base: position 65,392,861 of record CM067304.1, on the reverse strand, counting down.
AAACATTAAAACATATAGTCCACACCAAATGTAAGCAAGAATTTATTCATTGCTTTGAGATATGGTGCGTGCTTAACTCTTACTATATTCACTTTTTACTTTTGTTCTCCTAGAATGTGCTTAAATCGGATGTTTTGTCTCTTCTATAAACTTGACTGTGTTTTACAACTCACACAGAGGTCCGTAGAATTATTCTTCCACTGTTTGATTCTGTGACCCATACATCATTTAATACTTCCTTTACACAAGATGAATGTGATAGAAAAAAAGTTATTTATTGGGTAAATAGTAGAACAAAGTTAACTTCAGTGCCTATTAAATAGATGTGCAGCACACTAGCAGTTAATTAAATTGTGCCTACGTTAATCATGGCTGATAAATCTAAAAGAAGTGTTAAATTTATATTATAAATATATGTTATACCATTTTGTATTATATAATTTCACATGAAATTAATTACACACATGTATTAAATAATTGATGTGTGAATAGTGTGTAATGAAAAATCAGTTCCAATAGTTATTTAATGTTATAGTATCTCCTTGTTCAGTGATGACATTAAACAGTTTAAATGTGCGGACACATTGTACCTATAAAGTATATAAGCTGCAATATTATAATGGTTTATGATAATTTATTATCTGATTCTGATTAAACTATCATTAAAATCGTTTAAATATTAATGTTCAATAGTTCAAGTGTTACCATTTTCTATATTATATTATCAAACTGTATTCATTTTAATTATATTATCCTTCACACAATATACACAAATGTCTGAATTATTTTATACTTCATTTCTGTACTGTACTGTGAACTATGTGATTTCTTTTATGAATTGGATAGATTAGAACACGGTTAACCATTTGGAGTCACTGAAACGACTCTGTGACTGACTTAGCGACCTGACAGTGTAGAAACTAGTACTAGTAATATCACTCGTAGGAAACAGATATGAGAAGTTCTCAGAGTTGGCATATACAGAGAACTCTTCTACCCCTGACGCCACAAGGCAAACAAGGGATACAGCATATAGATAGATAGATAGATGGATGGATGGATGGATGGATAGACTGTTTAGCTTGGCTAATAGACTGGTTATGAGAAACTGCGCCCATAATGAACATTTTACCATACAATAGTCAGATGATGAATCTATTAGTGATTTAGATTTAGCAGACGACTTTGTGTTATCAAGTCTAACTCCTGATAATGCACACTATATGTCGAATGGTGAGACACGTAGAAAACCATGGTCATCCACTGCATCGTACTTCACTTCCAGTCGTCTCGATTCGTCTTGCCACTGGTTTCAAATGAGGTCCGACAAGAGAGTGAGGGCGACGCTTTGCACAACTCTTCCTCACTTTAATCAAAATCCCCAGTGCAAGTCATTTTCACATTCACGAAAATTCACCCGAAGGGAAAAGCTTTTCCCACTGACTTATCGTCTGCCAAAGATACTTCTCTATGGTGAGCTAGAGAAGGGTATACGATCTCAAGGTAGCCAAAGGAAGCGCTACAAGGACTCGTTAAAGAACTCACTGAAAGCTTTTGAAATAGACCACAATACATGGGAAGAACTTCCACAAAATAGATCTACATGGCGTTCTAAAATAAAAAAGAGCGCATCATCTTGTGAAAATAAAAGAAATACAGCAGCTCAACAGCGGAGAGCATCTAGAAAGTCACGGATAGACCAAGATCCGTCTACAGTCGTCATTCCATGTCCAAACTGTCCAAGGACATTTACAGCTCGAATAGGGCTAATTAGCCATCTACGAACTCATAATCAAGGACATAACTAAAATTGAATTTTCAAAATTGTATGTAACAAATGGTCATCATCACTTGTGATGGACGAACAACACATATGTCGAATCAACATTGTCAGTTTTCAAAACAAATTGATCTTGAAGGAAATTTTCAAAAGAGAAACAATACAAGCAGCTGACAACTTGTCCTACTTAAGCAGCAAAATGACACACAGGAAATACAACAAAAGATATTTCTACCAGAACTGCATTCAACCACCTAACAAACATCCGGAAATAAAAAAAACAATAACTTAATATACCAGAATACTACTGTTTAATTCTTCTTCAGCGTTCATTCTCAAACTCCTGCTGGATCTCTCTTTAAGCAGGATCATGATCCATTCTAGATTTCCAGCAGGATGTAGTCCAGAGAAAACAGATGCGTTGTGTCGCCGTTTTATTTGCACCAATGGTCCGAGACATTCCTCGTAGGAGGTTTAATTCAAAAATGTATTAACATATGGCTGTGGAAGCTGGAAAAATATCGAAATTACTGGCGAAGACAGTAAATTCTTGTAAAAATAAATGTCTAAGAAAACTTAAATATTTGCTTGGAAGAAACACGAACTCCATGACCTCGTGGTTATGTCGTTCACTTTGTTCTCAAGAGGTCGCGGGTTCGAATCCTGCACACGACTTCTTGTTTATAAAGTGGATTTATTCTGAGGTCTCCTAGGATTATCACTTGAAGCTACGGAGTTACTTACTATGAGTGGCACTCTCGGCAGGCGACGTGTCGCTTCGTTGAGAGGGACGGAGTACATATTGGGTACCCGAGTACAAGGAAGTCAATAATTTATGCGTTTTGAGCGCTTTTTTGAAGCAAATAAAAGAAAACACAAGAGATTTCTTTCTACAAGAATAAGAACAATACGATAGGTTGATATCGGACATAACTTAGAATTAATGGAAAACAGACTGCCATTACAAGCATTAAAATGGTTACCAGATTGCAAGAGAAAAAAGAGAAAGACCAACAGAATCCCTACTCAGAATAACAATCAAAGAGCGTATGACTACGTGTCTCAACAACATACAGGAACCACACAAAGTAGCATCACATCGCTCGAACTGGATAGCACTGGTTTCTGCCACATGCACCGTATTAATGGCTGAATGTACAAAGATAGACTATACATTTAGCATCTCACGTTTTCTCTAAAGTTACTTTGCATCATTTATCAAATATGGTTACTAAACTAGATACAAACAAATGAAGAAATTAGAAGAGTAGATATACTATCATGTATTGAACATATAAACAAACAAGTAAAATGGTTCGGTCATCTTATGACAATGAACCTAAACCAAATAGACCTACCAATAAGAGCGTATTAACAGAAGAGTATCCGGTCTCAGAACAACGGGTAGACCAAGGAAACACTGGATAGAAACATTAAGATTTCGTTAAAAAATATGAACTTAATGCAACCAAGGCGACACATCTGGCCTTGAAACGACAATTGACACTCCCACCCCTACGACTAATGGCAAGTGTGAATACTATCAACGATCATTCACCTGGGTAAAGATAATAGACAATCGAATATCATTTAATATTAATATCTATCTATTTATTTATCTACCTTTCTACCTATCGTTGAATCTACCTGTCTGTCTGTCTGTCTATATGCTCGTTTCTTTCAACGTCAAGCTTAATTCACAGGCCCTTCTTTCTAGCCACATATATGGGTGAAGAAATACACACCATATCTTACAACCGGTCCAACTCTATGACTGAATTCAAAATATCAGCACATTCCATTGAACTGCCACTAATCACTGTGATCACTTGGTAGATCTGTCTGCTCTTTCATTTTTCAGAACACCCACGTGTCCATGTACAAACATGAAGGTTACTCTTCAGCACAGATTCCATTATCGCATCCAAGCATTGACAGCGTAGGTAGCACGACTGAAGTTTTTACAAAACATACTCATGCATCAATAAGAAAATAGACCATGTGGCACTCAGGGACTCGAACCATATCATTGCCTCTGTCACTGCCATCACCTCCATCATCATACTACTAGTGGTTGTACAGAAAGAACATCACAGAACTCTGGGCATTCTCATATATGCTCTGCTTGCCGTTCCCTTGTTCCCATATATGCTCTAAATATAGGTGCAACGAAGATTCAATCTTGAACAAGTTGCGACAACTGGCATGGTAAAGAAATACAAATACAAACGGACTGGTTCAAACCCCGTTAGACTCAAGAATGTTTAATTTATCTTCTGGCTTCCTTCTTGAATTTACTTGTATAAGCAAAGAAATACAATGATGTCAAACATACGGTGATTTGAAGAGATAGTCTGCATGAGTAAAAAAAGAAGCAAATTGTCAGGGAGTGGCAACATAAGAGACGACAGACACATGTCACCAAGGAAAGCAAAAAAAAAAGAGTCTGAGAATACTATGAACATGACCACTTAATCTTTTAAACAAATTGTAAAGGAAGCCAAGAAAGAACGCTGGGATAATTGTTAGGACATGTGATGAGGAAACTAATATTTGAACATTTAATAACCACAGGAAAGATCAAGGGAAGAAGATACAGAGAAAGACAACCGGAGAAATCTCTGGATGGGCTGTCAATGAGGCACACAAAGAAGTAAACAACCTAACTTACCAACAACACAAAGACAGAGAGTTGTGGACAAGTATAAGCGCCTACGCCAATCGGCATGGCACTTGATTGATTGATATTCCTCTACTTTCTTTCTTTTCTAGCCATGTGAGGCGTCATGTGGAGCCGGAGATTCAAGTTCTTTACATTTAGGATGTTTCTGTGGTATTTCGATTGTGTCTCTTTTAAATGTCTTTGATGTTATAGATCCACCAACATCTAGGACGGCCTTCTGCTTAATAACCGGATATTTTTCCTGTTGTAAGCAGCCGCCGGGAGTTAACTTGAGCTCATTCTTGTGAGATGGCCACACCACTTTATCTGTTGTCTCTCTCTCTATATTGTATACATGACTCAGTAACCACCATTGTTCTTATGGGGTCATTGGGGACTTTATCTCTACGTGTTATTCCCTCAGAGATTGTTATTGTTATTTCCAAGACATTTCATCTAGCATACTGTGAATTTTCTCCATAGTTCTTTGTCAGAATCCACGTCTGACATTGGTAACACAGGATTGATATAAAAATCGAGTTGATCAACGATCGCTTGGTTACCATATCCATATGTTTGTGTGTAAGTAGTCAGTTGGCAAAGACTACATTTGCTTTCTGGCAACGTGTCTCTATTTCTCGTTCACATTTTATTTTCAGTAAATCTACTTCCTATGTATCCAAATTCTTGTACTTGATTTAGAGTGTTATCTTCCATTTAGAGTGTTATATTTCATTTAGAGTTTCAACTTCAATTTAGAGTGTTATCTTCCATGTAGAGTGTTATCTTCCAATTGTATGTTTAACGCTTCTGATGTCCTAATAAAATTCCAAAACGCTTGCGTATTCCCAGTGACAATATATGGGTGTGAATCCTGGACAATGTCCAACAAATTGAACAATAAAATAACAGCACGTAAAGCAAAATATTACAGAAAAATCCTCACAATACCATAGACCATAAATACCACCAATGTAGATATCCTGAGAGAAAAGAATGTAAACGAAAACTGGCTAAACAACGTGGTTCTTTACAGAAAACTACAATATTTTTGCCATATCAAACGATTTGCTACCACACGCACTAGTGCGAAATAAGGAGATGCTAACACGGAAATGGATTTGAATTTGAAGGAGACAGAAGCAAGAAACAGAGCACATCTCAGGAACATCAAAAGACCTATGTAACATTCTGGACCTATGTAACATTTGATCTACTCTACTTTTCGCAGATGATCAAAGTCTAATACATAAAACTGAAGATGAACTATATAAAGACACGCAAATTCACTACAGGCAGCGTACGAAGAATACAATATGATATTAAACACATAAAAAACAGAAATTATGAAAACATGCAGAACAAAAGAACAACTAAATGTATATGTTAACGGCACAAAACTAAAACAGACATCAGAATTTCAATATCGAGGAAGCGTTTTTACAGAAGACGGCAAAACTGATTTTGAAATTGAGATGATGTGCCAAAAACCACTCGTTTTAACATTATTGAGACTAACGGGAATTGAATTCCTGTTATTCTCAAGAATTTTTAAAAATTGTCTTTTGGCTTCCTACTTAAATATTTATTCGTTTTAACATATGAATTATCACCGCTTTTAAAAAAAATCAAGCGATCGACATGGCGACTAAAAAACAGATAATAAACACCATCTTTATTCCAACGTTATGTTACAAGTGCCATACAAGACCCCTGACAAAAACACTCTTGGGAAAAATTAAAACATGCGAGATGAAATGCCCGAGAAAGGCTATGAACGTCACCAGAAGCGGCAGAATGAGAAATGAAGACATCAGAAATATAGTAAATATTAGATTATGCAGACAATATATAGAAAGACATCAGAAATATAGTAAAGACTAGATTATGCAGACAATATATAGAAAGACAACAGAAATATAGTAAAGACTAGATTATGCAGACAATATATAGAAAGACAACAGATCAGCGGCATCCAGATACCTGATGCGAATGGAACCAACACGACCAGCCATTCATGTGTACAATAGCAGAACGAACAGCTGCAAGACAAGAGGAAGACCAATAACAAGATGGGATCATTCAATCAGACGAACAGCTGCAAGACAAGAGGAAGACCAATAGCAAGATGGGATCATTCAATCTGACGAACAGCTGCAAGACAAGAGGAAGACCAAGAACAAGATGGGATGATTCAATCAGAAAGATGCCTGACTCCATTTGTGGAAAAGTCAATACATAAATTGTCTATTGTCTTTCCCCAGGTGGATTGTGATCCACTCTTGCCGTTAAGGGTAGGGGTGATTGGAGCTCGAGCTTGCGTTCTAAATCCAGATGTGTAGCCTCGGCTGTGCTATGACCGTGTCCTTTCAGGATGTACATGACGTTTTCTATCCATCTTTCCCTTGTCTTCATCTAGCTTTGTACCCTGATCTCATTTGGTTATATGCTTGTATGGGCAACTTTTCGTGATGCATTCTCATAATGTGGCCAAACGCTTGATCAGTTCTCTCTCTATAGATAAATAGATAAATAGATAGATCAAACACAATGATGGCCTAGAGAAAACCCTAATGAAGGGGATGATGGCTCGGATACGAATAAGAAGCAGAAGAAGAAGAAGATGGACGCAAGTCATCAAAGACCACCAGAACAAGACAATAACAGAATTGGCTCAAGATAGAGAGAATTTTTGAAATGCTATGATGATTGTTACATCCTGCTCAGGATATGCTACATGATGATGATGACGATGATGTCCTACTAATTCGTATTGCATCAGTTTTTGTGTTGCTTATTTTCATATTATAATTTCCGCATACTTTGTTAAGAGCTGTGATGTGACTTTGAATTGTATTGACATCATCGTAAATCAATGCCTGATCATCTGAGCATCATATTCCTATACTCGTTATAGGAATAAACTAATAATAACTGTCCGTGATAGAGCTGGTATCCCAAGGATTGACACGATCCTGATGCAGACACAGATTCGTTGGGCAGGTCATTTGGTGCGTATGCCAGACCATCGTCTGCCAAAGATACTTCTCTATGATGAGCTAGAGAAGGGTATACGATCTCAAGGTGGCCAAAGGAAGCGCTACAAGGACTCGTTAAAGGACTCACTGAAATCCTTTTAAATAGACCACGATACATGGGAAGAACTTGCACAAAATAGATCTACATGGCGTTCTAAAATAAAAAAGAGCGCATCATCTTGTGAAAAGAAGAGAAATGTAGCAGCTCTACAGCGGAGAGCAGCTAGAAAGTCACGGATAGACCAGGATCCGTCTACAGTCGTTATTCCATGTCGAAACTGTCCAAGGACATTTACAGCTCGAATAGGGCTCATTAGTTATCTACGAACTCATAATCAAGGACATAACTAAAATTGAATTTTCAAAAGTGGATGTAACAAATGGTCATCATCACTTGTGATGGACGAACAACATCATCTATACTCGTTATTTATATTCGGTGCGCAATTCCTTTACAGTGCGCACTTTTCTCAAATATCCTGTCCTGATTGCACCAATTATGTACTACACGTCAGTATTTATCAGTGTCAAGGCAGTTTCACGAATTACACCTATTTCCAACCATTATTTTTATAATTAATATTGTGCTTTAGTTAGTTAGTTTAGTCGTCGGATCATCGTAACTGCAAATCGGACACGTCCATAGTTTCTCCGATCTCTCACTGAGTGTATTCGCCATTATACTTCTGCTGACAGTACCGGCCCTATGCTGGTTGACCATCATTCTTCTGCGTCCTCTAAAATGTTCATTTTCTAGCAATACCACATCTCAAACCCTGATCTTTACTCCTGGACATTGAAAAGGAATCATCATCCACACTAATCTCACTCTCTTGTGCTATATCCCTTATTGTGATTTTTGCCTATGTATTAAATAATATTAGTATATCATTATTCTTCTGACGAGGGTCTTATCCCTAGATGTTAATCTGTTTCGTCTTTATTCATTTTTACCATTCTATCATTTGTATTATCTTATTACTAATAGAAAAATTTTGTAATATTAACTTATCTTATATATATCTTATTTGTTTTTGTAATTGCGTTACTACGGACAACACCTGATTGTCGGATATTCTTTGTATCTCTAATAGTTTTCGATAATGTGTATACACATGTGGTAAATGTAATCAAACTTTTAACAAAAAACTGTTTGAGGACTATCACTTTTGGAGAAACAAACCAGTAAAGACAATGTTACTATTTCTCGTCTCCTTGCTTCTTACCACAGGTGAGGTATCATTTATTTTCTATTTTGGTATCAGAAATCATACCTCTTGTATGCTATAATGTCCAGCTTAATCACATGACGTGCCCTTCGATGTCAGATCCACGACAAGGGGATAAAGATTAGCTCAGCCGTGGCTCGTAACAATACAGGCCTTCTAGCTGAATTAATTTAGACCCTTTTCGTTACGTTTTTTATTATTGTTGGATGTTTAATTGGTCGCTATTTGCATACCTGGAGTTACATGCTAAAAATAGCCAAGACAACCAATAGATTTCACGCAAATCAGAAACTAGTTCATTTATACATTATAGTTGACATGTCTCCTATACAGCCGACGGTCGCAGTTCAGCCGACATAGACTGAAAACTAAGACTTACGAGTCCCCCCCCCCTCTCCTGTAATCCATCAATCACAATCTGCCCTAGCAAGTACATGCGCTGAACACGGAGACAACTAGCCATCACAACTAACAGGATGTCACACTCAAACGCAATTGTTTAAAAATATCTCTGTTTTTTGTTATATATTATCTGTGACGGACACCCAGGCATGAACGGTGCCGGGTCCTACGCCTGGAAAGAACAGGAAATATTTCAAACAATTTCAACCACATTCAGTATATGGAAATATATGGATGAAAGTCATAATAAAAATGTGCTGCCCTTCTAATGAGAAACTTCTCTTTCAACCTCAGACGTTAGTCCAATTTGGTTATTTCAAACATGTGATGCAGATGTTAAAGCATATTATAAGTTCCTTCTTTTTTAACATCAGTGACACAAGAGATGTATGCTGATGGTTCCCGTAGCCATTTGATTGTTTATATTCCTTACCCTATCCCTCAATTTCTCTTCTTTATCTTCCATGGTAATGAGACTGCTGACAATACTGGTCCCAAAAGGCATAGAGGATTATCTTCGTTGTATTGATATTTTCCGTTGTACCTGTCCTTCTAAAAAATAACACCACACACTGGTCACAGAGAATTCCTCTCATGGGCGTAGCGCCGTACTGACGTAACTTCATAGCTTCAAACGTTACTACCCTACAGAGATCTCTAAAAAAATGCACTTGTAATTAAGCTGTCACTGGCCTGCATCGAACCCTCGACCTCTTGGAAAAATATGGCTTATCTACTATCTTCTACGATCTTCGTGGCAGGTAATAATGTTCTATTCTTTATTCCTTTCGCGGGCTACGACCACACACAGTCCCACGCAATAATTGTTGAAGTAATTTGTTTCCTTTTTACGTATTGTTAGTCACCAAACATCCCCCTCCTCTTTCCAGATCAGTCTATTCATAATACGGCTCTTATTCGTGATAAGTACCGAACTTTATAACTTCGTCGTTCCAGACACGCTCTGTGCCACACCACCCCAGTGCGCTCTGTACCGCACCGCCACAGTGTGCTCTGTAGCACACCGCCACAGTGTGCTCTGTAGCACACCGTCACAGTGAGCTCTGTACCACACCGTCACAGTCCGGGTAGTTGTCAAACAACATTACACATTCTGTCTATTCATATTCTATTTCAATAAGGGAGAGATACAAATGTAATGTTTGTTTGTCATCTCGCGACACAGCATATCAAGATCAATTACGTCATGAGTGACGAAACATCACACATACACAAACAGTCAAATTAATTATCTAAGAATAAGATCTTAAAATTGTGCCTACATATTGTAAGATTTGCACATCATTCGTAGGCTTTTACTACCTCTATCTATCTATCTATTGTCATTTTAAAAAATTGACAATATGCTTATGCTGTGAGACGTCTCAGGATTAAATGACGATCGGTTTTCGGGATTTGCACGTCTGGTCGCATGATATGCAGTAATATTGTACCGTGTCAGAATTTTGATAACTCCTTCAGTCCACTTTATTATTGGTCTTCTTCTGTGTTTTGCTGTTTCCATTTTCATGCCGTATGCTTTTGCCGATGGCCAGTAAGGGTTCATTCTCATTAAGTGACCGAACCATTTCAATCTCTATCTTCTAATATATGTGACCACTGATGTTGTTCCAACAGTTTTTGTAATCTCTTCATTTCTCACATGATCTCTTCTTGTTCTGTTTGCTGCTTTTCTTAGACATCTCATTTCACATGTAGTAAGCTTTCTCTCTTGTTCTCTAATTAGAGTCCATGTGTGACATTGAAAACATATTGTTAAAATACATATTGAATTTATGATTTGCCTTTTGGTTTCCATCTGGATAGATGGATTATTATATTCATTTTCTATTCACATTTCATTCTAATGCTACCTCTTGCATTCATTTCAAAATTGGTTCATACTTTACGTACTTAGCTTTTTCAATTCTTGTTTCGAGCTCTCTGTCCATTCTTCCGTCGGCTGTAAAAATGCTCCCTAGATACTTAAATTTCTGCACTTGTTTCTGTAGATCATTTATTTTTATGTTGATTGTTTTTACTACTTTACTGTAACAAAGGTTCCGGGAAAATAGCTCGAAGTGACGGCTGTGTTTTTTCTTGTGACCACAAATGGAAGTCCATTTCAATGTTCGGAACTCTTCACATAGAATATGTGGTGTTTTCTGTATGCGTTAGTTGGCGATCGTAGTGTAGTTATGTGAATTCCAAGTTACAATGCTTAGACACGATTAAGAAACTGACAGTGAGAACAAAACGGATACTAGTAAAATGCAGAGTTTTCTGAAGAGACCTACTAACATTAAACAACGAAGAAAATAAGATATAAAATTCGTACAATCATCATCTGTGGAATAAAAAAAACAAGTCCTGATGAAATGAAAAGGAGAAACATCAAAATCCTAGGACTAGCAGATACGAGGATTAGAGACAGAAACTGTGAGAAACTATATTCAAATTACACGTTCCTATGCAGTGAACCAATTTCAAGAGAAAAGCACGAGTGGGCTTTTTCGTGTATTCGATACTGGCTAAGAACATAGTTCAAGTTACACATCAGAATGAACGATCAATGTCAGTCACCATTACATGTAATGTAACGTGATGTAAACACGGCATTTATACAGGCCCGCACTCCACGTTAAACACCAAACAAGGAAAATGAATGAGAGGAATTGAATTTTTTTGGGATGTAAAACAGATTAATAAATAACAGCAACAATGATGACGACTTATACATTTTGGGAGATGTTAACGCACATCTTTGCGCAAATAGAGAAGGAATCGAGGAATATTAAGGACCATTCGGCGGCACAAGAGACAAAATAAACGATAATGATATAAACTAATAAATACATTGCATAACATCTTTATAACTAACACCTACTTTAAACATAGACAACCACAAGCGTACACATGGTATAAATGGAACAGCTTGGAATGCAAGAACCAGATATACTTTATACTCGCAGAAAGAAACAGTAGACTAAAAATAATAGACGCACAAGTAATACCTAAAATGTGTGCAGACACTGACCATAAGGCAGTAATAATAACAGTAATCAATAATAATCAAAACAAACATAACGAAAAATAACAAGAAAAGCACAAAGAACCAAGAGCATATAGATATACAGAAATTTAAAGAAAACACAAACAAACATGCGAGAAAAATATATCCAGGAAGTTAACGAAGAATTCACAAGTTGCCAGAAAATAACCAGCACATAGAAGAAGAATAGAAACAGTTCAAAAATGCCATCATACAAACAGCAGGAAATATATGTGGATATAAAAACCATAAAGGCATGAAAACAAAAATAACAGTTTGGTGGACAGACGACGTAAAGAACGCAACGAAAGATAAAAAACGAACATATAAGAAATGGACATCACGCGAAACCCATGAAGAGTACTTAGCATACTTCTTCTTCTTCTTCAGCGTTCATTCTCAAACTCCCGCTGGATCTCTTTTGTAGCAGGACCATGGTCCTACTAGATTTCCAGCAGGATGTAGTCCAGAGAACGGAAATGCGTTGTATCGCTGTTTTATTTGCGCCAATGGCCTGACACATCCGTCTTAGGCAGAACTTAGCATACAATACAGCAACGAATAACACCAAGAAAATCATCAAATGTGTAAAAATTAAGGCGTGGAAAGAACATGGAGAAATGGTTAACAAAGATAGATAAAACACACCGAAGATGTTCTATAACAAAGTACAAAATAAGAGAAGTAAAAAAGACATGTATGAACCAACAGAAATAATCAACGATTAAACAAAACGGCAACGTACTAAATAGGCTCCCAAGAAATCATGAAAAGATGGAAAACTACTTCAAGCAACTGTAAAATTTACAGGAAGGAGAAGCGATAACAACAATAAATACAATAGAAGAAGACTTGGAACCACACATCTTGACATCCGAAATTGAAGACGCAGTTAAACATGTACCAAATAACAAAGCACAGGAATAGATGGAATACCTATAGAACTAAGAAAAATGCAAATAGTGACAGATATAAAATAGTTACAGAAACTGTTCTTCTTCTTCTTCTTCAGCGTACATTCTCAAACTCCTGCTGAATTCTCTTGTAGCAGGACATGTCCTACTTGTGTGGTAACCAGTTACTTAAGTGTGGTAACTGGATATCTACACCAACGGTTATTAGCCCTGGCCTGCCACAGGGATCGCCTCTATCTCCTGTACTTTTCAATGTATACACAGTACATATCGCTGGCAATCAAATCACAGGTGTTGGCAGAACGATGTCATATGCCGATGGTATCCTGGTGTATAGACAGTGCAGAAATCGAGAAGAGTGCGTCGTGGAACTACAGAAGGAGCTGGACAGACTGACAAATTGGTGTCGAGATACGGGAGAAGTGGTTAATCCGTCTAAGGCATTCGTGACGTGGTTTTCCTTGAACAATCACATGGTAAAGACACCCATGCCACAAGTTTCGTTGTCCGGGAAAAGTTTAGAAAGAACTAGCACAATGAGATATCTGGGTGTGTTTTTTGACAGAAGCCTGAGTTTCAGGGAACATGTTGACCACATTATCATAAGGGCAGGCAAAGGCTTAGCAGCAATGAAGGTTGCTGCGCAGTGTCAGCAAAGATTATTATTTCTTTTGTACCAGGGTTTGGTTGTGGCTGTGGTGGAATATGCACTGGCAATTCTGACTCTTAGCCAAACTCAGATCGAAAGACTGGATAGAGTCCAGAATGCAGCAATGCGTATCATTCTGGGATGCACAAGAGACACATCGACAAGAGCTATGCGATACCTACTTGACTGCCCAACAGCTGAGAATAGATTACAGTATTGCCGTGCACGGGCGTACCTTCAAATACATGCAGATAAGGAACACCCGTTGCATTCCGAAATACAGAAAGTTAAAGGCAGCAGACTCAAGAGAGGAAGGTCGTGGATGGGACGTGCTGAGGATGTAATACAAAGCGTGTGCAGATTACATGATGTGGCAGCTGGTGCGGAATGGATAGGTCTACCCACAGATTTCGAAACTTGTTTGAGAGTAGTAATATCACTCAGCAGGGAATGCAGAGAATGGTGTCCCACAGCTGTGGAGAAAGAAGTGCAGGCTTTAATCAGTGAGAATACCAAAGAAGGGGATGTGATTATATACACTGATGGATCTGTAATTAGGCATGTTCGCAGTGCTTGGGCCTTTACAGCTCAGTGCGCAGGTAAAACGATCAAGGAGGAAAGTGGTGCCTTTGCGGTCACTACGAGTAGTATGACCATGGAGACTATGGCGGTGACCAAGGCATTTGAGTGGCTAAGCACACAGAAAGTAACGCAGGTCTGCATCTTGAGTGACTCTATGAGTATGATTAAGAAGGTACAAGTGGGTCTCGTTCGCGAACAGTGGATTGAGGCCTTGAGAAATGCGAGCTTGAAAGCGGTTACATTTATTTTCGTGCCGGGACATGTGGGCGTTCGAGGCAATGAAAGAGCGGATCAACTGGCATCGTGTGCGATTATGGCAAAGGGCGATGGGGCAATGGATCGCGCTGACGTTTTGAACTCATTAAGAGATATAACACGCGAGAGTGAGACTAATGTGGATGATGATTCCTTTTCAATGGCTAGGATTAAAGATCAGGGATTGAGATGCGGTGTTGCTAGAGGTGAACATTTTGGAGGGCACAGAAGAATGATGGTCAACCAGTATAGGACCGGTACTGTCAGCAGAAGTGTGATGGCGGATACACTCAAGGAGAGATCGGAGCAACTATGGATGTGTCCAGTTTCAGTGATGATGATCCGACGACTAACTAACTAACTAACTATGTCCTACTAGATTTCCAGCAGAATGTAGTACAGAGAATGGAAATGCGTTGTGTCGCCGTTAAATTTGTGCCAATGGCACGACACATCCGTCTTCGGTGGAGACACAAACTGTTCAATGTGATATTGAAGACACAAAAGACACGACAGGAGTGGAATACAGCGGTGATTGCACCAATATGGAAGAAATAGGCAGTAAGAGGGACTGCACTAAGTATAGAAGCATATCATTCTTAAGCCAATTAGGACAAATTTTCAGCAAAATACTAGAGAGAAGGATGCCAGCATATACAGAACCACAGCTCAACAACACACAATTAGGTTTTCAGAAAAATAAAAACTGCACAGATGCAATCTTCGCCCTGAAACAACTTTCAGAAAGAGCGACAGAACATAACCAAGACTTATATTTATCTTTTGTCGACCAAAAAATGTTTTCCACACAATGGAAAGAGCACAGCTATGGATAACACAACAGACATATGGAGTTCCCCAACATCTGATAAAACCTTTTGTCAGAGCATATACGCCGATAGTCAAAGAGCAGTAAGAACGAGAACGTGTACATCGGATAATTTCCAAATTGACTCGGGTGTGAGACAGGGAAGTACTATCCACCCATTGTTCATAGCATACGTAGATCACATCTGCAAAATAGTAAAATTCAACGGAAAAATACAACATGAAGGACAACTTAAACTAATTGCTATTTTCAGACGACCAAGCACTAGTAGCATCATCAGAAGAGCAACTACAAAGACAAATAGACATATTACATCAAACATGCCAAACTTTTAACATGAAGATAAATATAGAAAAGACTGAAGTAATGTAGGTAGGAAGACCAGATAGACACACCAATACACACACACACACACACACGCACACATACACACACGTACGCACGCTGGAAACCACAGTTTTTCTACAAATAAGGGTGGTAGCCATCGCCTCTCCCTCCTTGTATTTACTGGGAGTGAACCCAGGACCACACATATACGAAGCCAGTGCGCTGACCACTGCGCTACGCGGCTCCCTATGATATTGTATATACGGATGAAACGTGGATTAACGCTCATAACACTAATAAAAAGGAGTGACCATCTGTAGATGGAACTATTACAAGATATGCACCAAGCAGCAAAGGTCAAAGATTAATAATGGCATATGCAGGTAGCAGACAAAATGTTCTTTTGAAGAATGGTGAACTCATTTTCATTTCCAAATCTACCGATAATCGAGACTACCATTCTGAGATGAATGGTCATATATTCAGAGAGTGGATAGAAAAGACTGTATTTCCATTTCTAGATAGACCATCCTGTCTGGTTATGGACAATCTTCCTACCATAATGTTATTGCATGTGAAGATAAGATCCTTACAACCACATCTACTAATGAAGATATTAACATATGGCTTAGAATAGAACATAATCCATTTACTGAAATGCACTTGAAACCGGAGTTACTGTTATTGTTAAAGAATGTACACAGAGCGAAGACTTTCCACAATTATACAAATATATACACGTTTAACTGTTAAATGTATATATCGCTACATATAATCTCAATGCAACGAAAGAACAATATTACATTCGGAATACTGTACTTCATTTTTACCCATGCTATGACATGTTAACGATACGCCTATACCAGCAATTACTGTAAAATTTCTTTTCCACATACAATAAAATCAACACTACCTTAAAAACAACATTCTTAGCGACTGTTGCGATAATACCTTCAATGTTCTTTATGTCATTGTTATCTTGTTAAGGAATAATGCATTCATGCAAAATATGAAGCCTATTCGTTCTGTAATTACGGAGAAAATAGACAATATCGGTGGACAACTATTTATGAACGCACTATAGTAAGCAATAAAACAACAAAGGAAAGAGCAGTAAAGAAATACGCAATATGTGAAGTAAGACTTATGATGCCCTAGGGCAAATTACACCAATCTTCAGAAACAAAAATTTAGACTTAAACACCACAATAAAACTGTTCAAAGTGAGTATTATGCCAACGTTATGCTTCCAATGCCAAACGTGGACAACAAAACAACAGCACAGTATAAACTCATAGTTGTGACAGCTGAAATGGCATGTTTGCGCAGAATCTTAGGGATATCTCCAAAATATAGTATGAAGAATGAGGATATTAGACAAAGAACAGGCACCGTCTCAATACTAGAGCATATTAAGAGACAACAGATCAAATGGTTTCATACATTAGCAGATTACCATCAAACAGCATACCACTGCAAGCTATGCTACACAGATACAGTTAAGGCAGACCTAGAGACCGGCCTCGAAATCGATTGACCAGCGAGATGCATGAAGCAAAAAATTCCACAACATACTCCGCACAAACTCGTCTACCCCTGACGCTGAAAGGCAACAAAGGGTTTAGCGAATAGATTGTAATAATTTTCGTCTAACTTTAATATAATTTCTGAGATTATCCGTATTATCTATTTATTCTCAGTGATTTCTATGCCGCCACTTTTGTCAACACACCAAGCAAAACCAGGAGATAATGTAACCGTCCGTTGTGACGCAAGTCGTATACCAATCACAGAATCTAATTTTCTGGGCATAGCCTCAATCACGATCCTCAGAACAACTTTCAACGCAAATGAAACCCTCATGGCATTATATCGCACATTTACCAATGATAAAATAGAGAAGACTGGTTCGGTAAATTTCTACTAATATTTAAAAAACTAATTTTTTGCTGTCATTTTAGTAAAGACTTTTTGTTCATTTTTCAGATTTATCCATCTGAATGTATTTGTAACAGGTTGCATATGTATAACCAAGTGATAATAAGATGTCATGTTCTATATAGGCATAGTTTGTACTTAGACAAATTAAGCCCTACTATTTTTTCATCGATGACCAACAACTGACACAGGTGAAAGAAAACCACCACATAAACCCAACATAGACACAACAAGCATAACAGATTTTAGGGCAGATGTCTTCTATTTTCAGAAACAAACATATGAAAATAAATACCAACACTGCAGCATATAAAACAATCAATTACATCACTATTTTACCAATGTCAAAAGTGGACACTAACAACAAAAACCAAAAGAAAACTTGTTACAACAGTAATGACTTGCCTACGTAGAATTCTCAGAGTAACAATAAGAGATAAAATCAGAAACGAAAACATCAGTAGACTAACAAACACGATGCTAATCCTGGATTACATCAAAAGACATTAAGTGGTTTTCTCATGTTTCCAGACTACTATAAGACAGTGTCCCTCAAAAATCATTAGTATACAGACACGATGGTACAAAGCGAGGGGCAGACCATGCAAACGATGGATTACAGAAATAAATGAATCAACGAAAACAAACATATATGAAGCACACATAAATGCATCACTAGATAACTCTTCTACCCCTGACGCTGCAAGGCAAAGGGGTATACAACGAAATGAAGAAAGAAAATAAGATAGTGAAACATAAAATATAATATTTTACTTTGTACAAAATATTTAGGTTTCATTACTTTAAATGTCATTACTTTCATGTCTAGAGGAAGCTCAGGATCTCAAAATAATTTTATAAGTGCTAAGCGTAAGTTATAAATAACATATATTTGGCATTATGAAATTAATATTGATAAATGGAGAGAGGTAATTCAAGTATAGAAAGATGACATTCTTGAAAATCCATAATAATTATTGTAGTTATACACAATTTAGAAATATTTACAATTTTTTAAATAACAATCTGGTCGTAAATAGCTCTAGCCTTCTGGCTACCCTGGACAAACATTTCAACAATCGTAGAGCCAGTTATGACGTATGATTGCATAAGGATGATTCCAGTTCCACAGCATATTATTTGCTGCTCACTACAGAAGGTCCAAAACATCCGTTTTCGGCATACCTTTAATACGAGTGGGCTTCCCTAGCCTGTGACAGCACTCCTATCTATCGTAAAAAAAGATTGTCTTTTTCTTATATTATGGATTAAGGTCCGTTTAACATTTGACTCTTTCATCACCTTCACATTAGTCCATGGTATTCTCAGTATTCTTCTATCGAACCACATCTCTATTGCCTCTAATTTCCCACTTCCATGTTTGTTTATTGTCCAAGACTCGCATTTGAGTGTATATGATTACATAAACTAGACAAGAGATTCTCCCACCATGTCTGCCTGTATTAAAGTCGGTATATGTAAATCTATCCCAACAGTTGAAAACCCGGACAGTAATAAGTGAAAGTGCAGTAAAACTATATAACCAATAAGGTATTTTTTCAGAACATAAGGGGTTGAGCTTTATTGTTCACGCGCAAACTATCAGACTAACGGACACAAACATATAGATGACAGTAGACAATACAGAATAAATCAACATTTCGACAATAATATCTTTCTCAAGTAAAATAGAGAGAGAGAGCAAACGATAAATGTAGTAGTAATATACAAAAATATAAATGTGCGTGTCTATTAGTCTGATAATGAAATGTAAAACTCACAACCCTGTGCTGTTCTTAAGTACCAGTTTTACCACAGACATTCTATGAGTAGCCCCTAATCGCCATTTTGAGCCCCACAGATAAACCCTGACATAAAAATTAAAACATAAAATATCATTCGTGAATGTACGAGCAATTTATATGAGCAATTTCATCATTATCATGAGCCGTATGTTGGCCATTTTGAATATCGTTTAACTCTTGAAGAATTTAGCCGTCTCCTGAATAATTCCTAGAATTTCATTAAAAAAACAATCTATCGATCTATCTATCTATCTATCTATCTATCTATCTATCTATCTATCTATCTATCTATCTATCTATCTATCTATCTATCTATCTATCTATCTATCTATCTATCTATCTATCTATCTATCTATCTATCTATCTATCTCTCTATCTATCTATCTATCTATCTATCTATCTATCTATCTATCTATCTATCTATCTATCTATCTATCTATCTATCTATCTATCTATCTATCTATCTATCTATCTATCTATCTATCTATCTATCTATCTATCTATCTATCTGTCTGTCAGTCTGTCTGTCTGTCTATCTATCTATCTAATCTATCTGTCTGTCAGTCTGTCTGTCTGCCTGTCTGCCTGCTTGCCTGCCTGCCTGTCTGTCTGCCTGTCTGTCTGTCTGCCTGTCTGTTTGTCTGTCTGTCTGTCTGTCTGTCTGTCTATCTGTCTGTCTGTCTGTCTGTATGTCTGTCTGTCGTCTATCAATCTGTCTGTCTATCTATCTATCTATCTATCTATCTATCTATCTATCTATCTATCTATCTATCTATCTATCTATCTATCTATCTATCTATCTATCTATCTAATCTAATCTAATCTAATCTAATCTAATCTAATCTAATCTAATCTAATCTAATCTAATCTAATCTAATCTAATCTATCTATCTAATCTAATCTAATCTAATCTAATCTAATCTAATCTAATCTAATCTAATCTAATCTAATCTAATCTAATCTAATCTAATCTAATCTAATCTAATCTAATCTAATCTAATCTAATCTAATCTAATCTAATCTAATCTAATCTATCTATCTATCTATCTATCTATCTATCTAACTTTCTGTCAGTCTGTCTATCTTTCTGCCTGTCTGTCTATCTATCTGTCTTCATGTCTGTCTGTCTGTCTGTCTATGTGTCTGTCTGTCTATCTATCTATATATCTATATTTCTTTCTATGTTTCTTCATCGCCGAAGGCGGTGCATAGGGCAGAAAGCAAAGCTCTTCAGTTTGAGTAATGTGAAGCTACTGTGTATAATTCTTGTATGTTGTGTGACACATAATTATATCATCTATGGTGAGTGGTCTGCAAAGAGTCTTTTTTGGTCTTCCTTATTTTATTTTTCATCTTGTACCCATTTTAATGCATGTAGTGGCAGTCTGTTTTCATTAATATTAAGTACATGTCCGATATGTCCATCGTTTTCTTCTTATTGTTGTAGAAACATATCGCTGTTGGGCGTCTTATTTTACTTGTATATTTGACTTGAATTCTTCCCAACCAATATTTAAGAGTCTAGTCTTCTAAGACATTCATATTTTTTCAATTTATACTAAAAAAAACCCAAACTCACATTAAAGCAAATTTGTTAAACAATAGACCAGCACCCCAGACGACAGGCGAAAATTCCAGTTATAGTAAAAATACCTAAACCCTAAGTGTAGCATGTTGGTTTTACAGAGCACCATGTTCTAGTTACGAGTTTAAAACTCAAGAGTACTGTATAGAAGAGACCAAAAAAACAACATGTGAATACATGTCAAATTTCTACTTCACGTATTTCAGCGAATTCCTCCAGGTAGAAGATGGCGCATATTTTTCTCTGGTGATCAAGACGGTCACAACAATAGGGATACAATGGAGATTATAATCAATATACTGGACAGCACGTGTCGCGATACTGGTACATATCGATGTGAAATCAATTATTTTTTGAGAAATGGTATTGCTCTATTTGCTAGTATTTCCAGAAATTTGACAGTTGCGTGTAAGTATACATTGCTTTTAATGTACATGAAAGCATTAATGTATGTGTCTTGTTTGTGTTGTACCTGCTATCATTAATGATTGTGTCTGAATTGTATTGTACCTGCTAGCTTTAATGATGTTGTCTGGATTGTTTTGTTCTGCCAGTTATCATTATTGAGCCTTGATTGTGTTATACTTGTTAAAATTAAGGATTATGTCTTGATTGTGTTATACATGCTAGAATTAAGGATTATGTGATTGTGTTATACCTGCAAGAATTAAGGATTATGTCTTGATTGTGTTATACTTGCTAGAATTAAGGATTCGCACACACTAGAGAGATGCAACACCGCAAGTCTTTCATACACATTCTAATACATCTATGTTATTGTGACAACATTCATACATCGTTTGGGGATCTCCCTGGCGTAGTGGTTAAACTTCTCGCCTTGTGTTCAAGAAATCATGAGTTCGAATCGTGTCGTCTTGTACAAGGTAGATGTTTCGGACTCTCCGCAGACACGTGCTGCTTCGTTGAGAGTGACAGAGTACATATGGGAAACCGTGTACAGTGAAGTCAATCCTCTACGACTTTTAAACTTTTAAACTCTATTATGAACTGAAATCATGCGGTTGTCACAACATTAATAAACGCTCTAACACAACCATGCTATTGTGACAACAAAACGTATACGAGGTCAGATGTCACTAAGATTGCTCAACTAAGATGAACCTATGACCAAAAGAGGACATTCTATCATCAGATGTCACCACGGTTGCTCAAGTGAGGAAATTATATCATCAGATGTCACCACGGCTGCGCAAGTGAGGAAATTCTATCATCAGATGTCACCACGGTTGCTCAAGTGAGGAAATTCTATCATCAGATGTCACCACGGTTGCTCAAGTGAGGAAATTCTATCATAAGATGTCACCACGGTTGCTCAAGTCAGGACAACATGTGATCAGATGTCACCACGGCTGCTCAAGTGAGGACAACATGTGATCAGATGTCACCACGGCTGCTCAAGTGAGGACAACATGTGATCAGATGTCACCACGGTTGCTCAAGTGAGGAAATTCTATCATCAGATGTCACCACGGTTGCTCAAGTGAGGAAATTCTAGCATCAGATGTCACCACGGCTGCTCAAGTGAGGAAATTCTATCATCAGATGTCATCGCGGCTGCTCAAGTGAGGAAATTCTATCATCAGATGTCACCACGGCTGCTCAAGTGAGGAAAAGTTGTGATCAGATGTCACCACGGCTGCTCAAGGGAGGACAACCTATGCTAACGATGTCAGAAAGGTTATGGGCCATCCCGTGCTACCTGCTAACAGCTTCTTCTTCTGGTTCGCATAAAATTTCCTCATGCAGACATGTTAACTAGATGGGTTGCATCATACATTGGTTGCTGATGCCCTTCGCGTCCTGGTAGCTCCGACTTCAGCACTTTTCCTTGCTTCGGCAGTTCCTGTAATCGGGATCGATATTGAGGATGGTCCGACATATCTTAGTTTTCAGCCTCTGGTAATTTAGCTGAATCCCACCTCCACTTCAAGGGATTGGCATCGACTGGGCTTATAGTTAAATAGATTACTTCATCATTGTAACCCGTTCCAGAATTTTATTTGATGCACCCCTACACTATTACCACACAAATCTTCCCATCTTTCATGAGAAAAATGTATACATTAAGTTTAGTTTCTGTAAACTTTCGTATACTCTTGTACCTAGTCTATTCACTAATCTCCTTCTATATTGTTTCTTTAACAATAGAATATTCAGGAATGTCAAATACAGAATTTACAATCAATTTCATTATAAGCCGACATTTAAAAATAAGTAATAATGCATCAAAAGTGTTACATTGACTTTCATTGCAGCGGAAATAACAGATGTTATCTTGTATAATTACATCTCCCCTGATGGCTACCAACGTTACAACGAATATATAAACATCACCATCATATGCTCTGCCAACGTGAGTGAAACTATGTTTTGTATATAGCTATGTACAAGTCTTTATATCTAAACAGCAACAATGTATAGTTAGTTAGTTAGTTAGTTAGTTAGTTAGTTAGTTAGTTAGTTAGTTAGTTAGTTAGTTAGTTAGTTAGTTAGTTAGTTAGTTAGTTAGTCGCGCAATCATCATCACTTTAAACTGGACATAGATTGAGCAACAATCTATACATCTACCTACCTGCTGATCTATCTATCTATCTATCTATCTATCTATCTATCTATCTATCTATCTATCTATCTATCTATCTATCTATCTATCTATCTATCTATCTATCTATCTATCTATCTATCTATCTATCTATCTATCTATCTATCTATCTATCTATCTATCTATCTATCTATCTATCTATCTATCTATCTATCTATCTATCTATTTATCTATCTATCTACCTATCTACCTACCTACCTACCTACCTACCTACCTATCTATCTATCTATCTATCTATCTATCTATCTATCTATCTATCTATCTATCTATCTATCTATCTATCTATCTATCTATCTATATATCTATCTATCTATCTATCTATCTATCTATCTATCTATCTATCTATCTATCTATCTATCTATCTATCTATCTATCTATCTATCTATCTATCTATCTATTTATCTATCTATCTACCTATCTACCTACCTACCTACCTACCTACCTACCTATCTATCTATCTATCTATCTATCTATCTATCTATCTATCTATCTATCTATCTATCTATCTATCTATCTATCTATCTATCTATCTATCTATCTATATATCTATCTATCTATCTATCTATCTATCTATCTATCTATCTATCTATCTATCTATCTATCTATCTATCTATCTATCTATCTATCTATCTATCTATCATGTTTCTATCTATCTATCTATCTATCTATCTATCTATCTATCTATCTATCTATCTATCTATCTATCTATCTATCTATCTATCTATCTATCTATCTATCTATCTATCTATCTATCTATCTATCTATCTATCTATCTATCTATCTATCTATCTATCTATCTATCTATCTATCTATCATGTATCTATCTATCTATCTATCTAACTATCTATCTATCTATCTATCTCTATCTATCTATCTATCTATCTATCTATCTATCTATCTATCTATCTATCTATCTATCTATCTATCTATCTATCTATCTATCTATCTATCTCTATCTATCTATCTATCTATCTATCTATCTATCTATCTATCTATCTATCTATCTATCTATCTATCTATCTATCTATCTATCTATCTATCTAGCTACCTATCTATCTATCTACCTACCTACCTACCTACCTACCTATCTACCTATCTATCTAGCTATCTATCTATCTATCTATCTATCTATCTATCTATCTATCTATCTATCTATCTATCTATCTATCTATCTATCTATCTATCTATCTATCTATCTATCTATCTATCTATCTATCTATCTATCTATCTATCTATCTATCTATCTATCTATCTACTTATCTACATATCTACCTACCTACGTATCTACCTATCTACCTATCTATCTATCTATCTATCTATCTATCTATCTATCTATCTATCTATCTATCTATCTATCTATCTATCTATCTATCTATCTATCTATGTGCTTGTTTGTCTGTTTTTATGACTGGCTTTCTCTAATGCGTGACAAAAGGGGCTGCCAGGAAATCTAATCAAGGGTGTTTCAGCATTCAGTTTAATCCTGAATTTAACTTCACGCTGATCAGTTAATCCTGAAATTAACTTCACGCTGATAAGTCAAATGAGCTCCAATAACATCGTTCTAACTGGCAACATTTACATAGTTGTCCGGCTATGACCAGGTAGCACATGGATGTGTTGAAAAGAAACTATACGCAGAATGTGACAAATCCTTGGGAGTGTCCAGAATATTTAGAGAGATCTTTCGGATGGCGAGAAATGCATAACTGGTTGACCCATCCATACCAGTAAGCATATTTCAGAGATTAGATTCTGAAAAGTACAAGAGACTCCTGAACCATCCTATGCACCAAATAATTAATGTTTATGGCAGAATAAGGCTGGAGAGGAGCAACTTCTCAGCAAACGCAAAGAATTGATACAGAAGACACCGACTCTATGACAAGCGAAACCAAATCCCATACAACCGGTCAGTACTACCCCCTTTGGGAATATACATACTCCCAGAACTAAAAGAACAAATAGAAGGCTTAGAAAGGAAAGGAACGCAGACAGACTTGAAGAGAAAGCGTATTACAGAACATCACATCGCAGTTAATTACCCACAGAATGCATGGGCTCATGTCTATACAGATGGCCACAAATGCTATTGAGAATATAGGAGGATATAGAATATAGGCCCTCAGACTGAAACACGCGGAAGATGTTACTTTAGCCATAGCTACAGGCAAGCTTTCAAACAATATTAAGGCATAAATCGAAGCTCTCAAGAAAGCAGCAGAAATGATCTTACAACATAAAGAATACGCGCACAGGAATATTGTACTATTAACAGATGCACTCTCTGATATAACAGCACAAGTTACACAGGAACACCGAACTCAATGAACTGAGGGCAGTTCTAGTTCAGCTGCACACTAATTTCCGGAGAGTAGTGATACAGTGGATACCGTAACACTGTAACATCGAAGCGATTGAAGTTACATATAGACTGGCCAAAGAAGGAATGAAGTTACCTCACGAAGACTATCAATGAAGTAGTGAAGGCTATCATTAAAGGGAATTGTAAGAAAAAGTGGAAAGAAGACCATCCCAAATATAATGCAGATAATGGGTATTGCCAGCTATCCAGATGAGACCAGGTTATCTTGCTGCACCTCAGAACTGGTCACAACAAAATGAGTCATCACATGTACATCAAAGGTACAACTGTTGCCATTGAAGCCTTACAGGAATGTCCTAGTATACAGACCTAATGAACACAATATGACCCACCTCAATCAGCGTCGAAGAGAAACTGTATGGCACAGTGGACACTCTATCTAAAACAGACAGCAGCCTATATCATAGAATCCGGAATCACAACCTGACTGAGTGATGATCTATATCATAGAATCCGGAATCCCAACCTGACTGAGTGATGATCGCCGAAGAAGAAGATGAGATGCTGTTGGCACCTCGAAGTGATGCTTAACAGGAGAACTGAAACTCATGACTCCAACCCTGCATATTCCGGAAAGGTAGAAAACCCACAAAACCCATTAGTAAAGTTTAGACGCTCTGAGTAGACGTCTCAAATCATTGCGTACCACTCACTGAGAATATAAAATAAACTTACTTTCTCAGTATAAAATAAAGAACTAGAGAAACTACCACATTCTACATAGGAAGTCAGATATATTCTGTTTAATCGATGATAATTCCGGGACATCAATACAGTAACAACAACAACCTATATATCTACCTACCTGCCTGATTTTCTACCTACCTACATATATATATATATATATATATATATATAAATATATAAATATTGAAATTCTATGACATACATGGAAATAAGACAGTGACTATTCTTTTCACCCTCATATATATATCCCATGTGGGACAAAGGGGTCCTGTATTTCTAGATGAGGGTGCAAAGAATAGTCACTGTCTTCTTTCCATGTATGTCATAGAAGGCGACTAGGAAAAGTTGAGCGATGTGCTGACAACCTATCTATTTATCTCTATCTCTACGCTGTATTCTTTGTTTGCCTTGCGGCGTCAGGGGTGGAAGAGTTCTCTGGAGATGGCCTTCACTTGAGCTGTTTGTAAGCTTGTTCCTGTTACTTCTTTGATTTCTATGATCCATTTTTTACATGGTCTGTCTCTGACTTTATAACCGTTATGTCTATGTGTCATGGCCATTTGTGGCATGCTATATGTCGGTAGTCTGTAAGCGTGTGAAAACCACTTGATCAGTTGTATTTTGATGTGTTCCAATACTGGTAATGTTTTGGTTATATGTCTGATGTTATCGTTTCTAATTCTATCTCTTAATGACACTCCGAGTATTCTTTGTAGACAGGTCATTTCTGTTGCCGCTATTTTTCTTTTGTCTTGTGCTGTCATTGTCCATGTTTGGCACTGGTAGCATAGTGATGGAATAATAATAGTCTTGTATAATGCAACTTTAGTGTCTATGTTTACATTTTTGTTCTTAAAAATATGTGTCATCTATCCTAGAATGTGGTATGTTTTGTTGCATCTATTTTGTATCTCTTTACTGGTTTTCCCTTCACTCGATATAATGTTTCCTAAGTAAGTGAACTCATTTACCTGTTTAAGGTGTTTAAGGCCTATCATCGATGGAGATAGTGATATTTCTTTCTTTGCTATTGCCATTATTTCGGTCTTTTCAATATTGATCTTCATGTTGAATTTTTAACATTTTGTGTGGAGTTTGTTCGTATGGTCTTGCAACTGTTCTTCTGATGTTGCTATTAGTACTTGGTCATCTGCAAAGAGTAGTTCGTTCAATTTGTCTTTTATATTATATTCTTGGTTGGTACTTGTTAGTTTACAGATGTGGTCGATATATGTTATAAAAAGTAGAGGGGATAGGACACACCCCTGGCGAACTCCTGATTGAATTTGGAACTTATTGGACACACCTGCATTTGTTCTTACTGCACATTGGCTATTAGCATAAATGCCCTTGCATATGTTGATTAAATGTTCTGGTATATCGATAGTGTTTTCCGTAGTTGTTGTCTGTCTACTCTGTCGAATGCCTTTTCTTGATCTACGAATGCGATATATAATTCTTTGTTGCTTTCTGTGGCTCTTTCTGTTAGCTAAGTGTAAATATAGTCTCCGTATATCTTTTGTTCTTACGGAAGCCCATTTGGGTGTTTTGAAGTTGTGGTTCAATGTATGATCGTAATCGTTGCTCTAATATTTTGTTAAAAATATTTCTTGTGTGGCTTAGTAAAGAGATCCCTCTGTATTTTTTGCAGTCTCTCTTACTACCTTTTTTCTTCCATATGGGAATGATTGTCGTGTTCCTCCAGTCTTCTGGTGTTTCTAGTTTCTTCCATATTACATTCAAAAGTCTGTGTAACCATTTTTTCCCGCTCTCTACTGCTGCTTTGATAAGTTTTGTATGTATGTTATCAGAGCCTTCTGCTTTGTTTATTGGTGCTCTGTTTAATGCATTTTCTATTTCCGATAGTAGTATATTTGGTTCTAGGTTCGCTGCTGTAGTGTTTGTTGTTGTGTCGTCATCTCCTTCTTTTATATTTAGCAGTTCCTTGAAATATTGTTGCCATCTTTCCATTATTTGCTTCGGTTCTTTTAGTGCATTACCGTTTTCATCATTTATTATTTCTGTCGGTTCATATGTATCTTCTTTGTTTCTCATGTTCTTGATGTTCTTGTAGAACCTCTTTTGTGCATTTTTATAATCTGCGTTGAGCATGTCTCCATATTCTATCCATGAGTTCATTTTGACAGTTTTAATAACTTTCTTGGCATTTGTTTTTGCTGTCTTGTATTCTATGTAATCTACTTGGTTTTTGATTTTGACCCATTTCTTATATTTGTTTCTTTTCTTTTATGATTTTTTTGACTACTTCATTCTACCATGCTGTTATTTTTGGTTTCTTTACACTATTGTTCTTGTATCCGCATGCTTCTTCTGCTGCTTGTGTTATAGCTTCTTTGAATAGATTCCATTCTTCTTCTGTTGTTGTTGTATCTACTGGTAATTTTTCTGTGATTTTTTGTGCGTATTACTCACGAACTGTGTCGTCTTTAAGCTTGTGTATTTTAATTGTTGTTGGTTTGTTATCTTTGTTGGTGTCTTTCTTCTTTCTCTTTCTGTTTTTTTTACATGTACTATTACTGCTGTTGTGTGGTCGGTGTCTACACACATGTTTGGTATGGCTCTTGCGTCTGTTATTTTTCTTCTGTTGGTTCTTCTTGTTAATATAAAGTCTATCTGGCTTTTGCAGTCTAAATCGTTCCACTTGTACCAGGTGTGAACTTGGGATTCTCTGTGCTTGAAAAATGTGTTTGTTATAAATACGTTGTTCTGAATGCACATTTCAATTAAGCTGTATCTGTTGTCATTTATCTTGTTTATTTTATCTCCGACGGTCCAATGTACTCTTCTATTCCATATCTTTCTGGTCCCAAGTGGGAGTTAAAGTCTCCAAATAAAAATAAGTTTTCTTCTGTGTTATTCTTGTTTATTATATTATTTACGGTTTCAAAAAATTCTTCCCTTTCCGTTTCGTTGTTGTGTGCATGACATGGTGCGTATGTTTGGATGAATGATGACAATCTATCACCTGTAAAAATCAAATCATCATTGTCGGTGCATGTCTTGTCTCGATTTCTTACTTTTGTCTTCTGTCACAAGTTGCAGGTGAATAATGAAGATATGCCGGTTAGTGGACATTGCACCTTTGTTCTTTCGAGGCATACTCCCATGTGGTGGGGAATTATACGCGTACTATTACTCCACATGGGCCGACAGAAAAATGATGAACTAGTTAGCCCAGACGTGCATGCTACACTCCTGGCAGGTCATACTCCTGGATGCACTACACTCGAAATTTTCCCTTCGGGGACTATACATGCATCCATAAATCTCCCTAAAACAGCCATGTCCTTGAGACAAAAATCGCAACGCACGTTCCAGCTCACCTCTGTTAATTGGGGATGACCTGTAGTTTATATAGAAAGGCAATGGCTGTCAAGAGATATTTTCTTACAGCAAAATGGATTACTTTATCATTATTATCATCACATACATTGTTCTTTCCAAAATCAGATTCTCTTACCATTGTTGAACTTAAGGCAACCTGGTTCAGCATGAAACTAAATATTATATATACAGATTTGTTAAAAACCGAAACTTTTTTGGAGTTTTATTTATAAAAAGTATTCGTTGATTAATTAGTTAATTATTTAATTAAATCCATATTTACAGAATTACCAAATGCATGAGGTTGCGTCTGTGGATTCCTCCAATGGTCCACTAGACAAACCACCCATGCAACAAAAAACCTTAGTAGATGACATTCTGTTATACTGAGGCTTTCTTATGGAGACTGTGTAGCATGTCATCTATACAATTATAGACCCACTCTGAGTAGACTGCTCCTTTAATAGGTATTGCACTAGCCACAAGCTGGGGTCTCCCGAGTAAGAAAGAAAACTCCGAAAAACCACCCCAAAGCACATAGGAAGTGATAGCTAATCGCTCACAATTCATGGGGTTCTTAAACATACAATAAACAATAGCCTTACCAAAGACACCAGGGATCACCGAATGTGAAGAATGCCGTGGAATCAGTCTTATTAGCCAGATAACAAAAAATACTTCTCAGTATCAAATAGAGGGAGAAACAAAATAAAGCCAGAAATAAGTCCAGAACAATGTGACTTCGTAGAAGACAAAAGATACCAGCAGTAAGAGTAGGAAACCAATTTGACAATAAATAAAACAAGGAGTTAGACAGGGATGTATACTTTCACCAGATCTTTTCTCTTTATACAGTGAAAACATAATGATATCCAAGGAATATCAATGGGAGGACGTAACATAAATAATTTACGATTTGCAGATGACACTGTTCTGATTGCTAAAATTTAGGAAAACCTTCAAGAATTCATTAATGTAGTAGTGACAGAAAGTAAAGAGAAAGTCCTCTTCTTAAATATCAAGAAAACAGAAGTACTGTTTATTTCAAAGACAAAAAATACCAAAAACTAGCAAGATCAAAGTGAATGATACGATTTTAAAACAGGTCCACCATTTCAAGTATTTTCATTCATTCATTTATTCATTCATTTTCCTTTCGCGCTGAAGTTAGGTATAGGTCAGAGGTCAGATCTCTCCAATTCTGTCTTTTCAAAACTATTCTGTGCAGTTCTTTAATAGTATGAATATTGATTGTTTTACTTTCTCTAAGTATTGTTTTTCTGAGTGTTTCTTTAGGTCTACCCCTGGCTCTTTCGCCTGTATGTATCCATTCAAGAGATTGGTGGTGTATTCTGTTGATGTCTGCGCGTAGGACATGCCCGATGTAGGACCAACGGTGTTTTCTGATAACATCTGTGATGAAGTGTTGATGTGTCACTCCAATGCGTGTTAGTTATCCTACGAAGACATTTGTTCTCGAAACTCAATAATTTCTTTTCTGAAGATAAATAGCTTTTCCAGCTCTCACATCCATATGATAGCACCGGAATAACGCAGGAATTAAATAAGCGCATTTTGTGCGAGTGCTGATTGACTTTGACCTCCAGATATTAGACAGTCTATTAAGGGCACTAGATGCTAGTGCAATGCGAGTTGTAATTTCTGCCATAACATCACCGTCGAGTGCTAATTTTCTTCCTAGAAAGGTAAATTTGTGGAATTTTGCAAGTTGCTTGCCATTTAAAGTAATTGCGTTAGGTGAATTGGTGGTCCATAATTTTTGTTTTTGATGAATTGATTTGGAGACCTATTTGTCCTGCGATGAGTTTCAATCTATCAGTTTGTGTTTGTGCATCTTGATGGCTTTCACTCAATAGTGCAAAATCATCGGCAAAATCCAGGTATTCTATTGTTGTTTTATTTATCCAATTTATTCCTAAATTTGCGTTGGATGTGTTTTTTCTCATAGCGCAGTCAATTGCGATATTGAATATATTTTTAGTAGTGGTGACATATGGCAGCCTTATTTAACATCAGTAATCACAGGAAACCATTCTGAAATGCCTTTTTCTGTTTTAACACAGCATTTTTAGTTGGTATAGAATGATTTTATTACATTTATATATTTGTTTTGGAATCCATATGTTTTTAAAATTTCCCAAAGCGATGGTTGATGGATGCAGTAGAAAGCCTTTTGAAAATCATCGAAGTTTATTCTGAGATTAGATCTAAATTCTAGACATTCTTCAATTATTCTTCTAAGAGTGAATATATGGTCGAGGCAGAAACGACCTTGTCTAAAGCCTGTCTGTTCTTCTCTAAGTCTTTTGAATAAGGATGACTTTACTCTTTCAAGCATCATATTACAAAGAATTTTACCAGGTACAGATAACAGTGTGGTTCCCCTCCAATTATCACAGTTTGTTAGATATCCTTTTTTTTTTGGTAGTTTGATAATGATACAAGTATTTAGGCACAACTATTAAAGCAGATGGAAGAAGTTCAATACAAATAAGAAGCAGAATAGGGAAGGCAGAAACAACATTGGATGAAGTTCAACAGAAATAAGAAGCAGAATAGGGAAGGCAAAAACAACATTGTAAGGGGGTGCAAAGGGAACGCATTGCTCTAGGCGGACCCAGGGTTGGCAGATAACCAAGATCCCAAATGTACCTCCACGCGGTGCACCCTGGAAACAGAAATACAGCAGCTCGAGCTGATTCTAGCCAAATCATTTAGGGATCGTGTCCGAGAATGTGGAGGTAGCAGATGGAAAGAGATTTGCCTGCACAAGAGACAGACAATATCTCCGACACCACCAGCATCGCCACATATAGCGACACTGTCGACATACAGTGAAGCTAGTCAGTCCAGTCCGAACATTGGAGGGGCGGCCAATGTAAAATGCACGTAAAGGTAGATGCATGGCGAGAGACATAGATTTCATACCGAGTACAATGAAACAATGAAAGGGCAGAACAGCGCTAGAGGGCAGCGCGAACTGCAAATAGAGAGTGAAAAGTCCCTAGGAATGGAGAACTACAAGCTCCGTCAGCTCGAGACGAGCTTCTAGTTACCTGTGTTCCTTACAGGCAGAGACACAGACCCATTCATTGGCGTTTGGTAAAGCAAGAAGACCTAATCCAACTCTAATGTCGAGCCTTCCTAAACCGGAAATATGCTCGCGAAGAGAAAGGGTTCCGTACTCGATGCGCTCAGGCACAAAAGGGACAACGATTTAGCCCTGGCCCAACTCTACTGTCAGGTTTTCCTACACCGGAAATACACTTGAAGAGAGAAAGGGTTCAGTACCTGATGGGCTCAGGCGATATTGGGACAAGGACGCTCAGCTCGAGAACGCCTTTCTCTCAAACGCGTGGTGTGAGACTCGAACTTGGACAAGGGGTACACGATGTCGGTGAATGACACCTCGGCTAAGAGGGCGAAAGAGCCAGGGTCCAACTCCTCTGTTGAGTTCTTCCCCTTAAGGAACCAGGCTCACGGATGAGAAACGGTTCAGTACCCAATGGGCACAGGCACAGCACGTCCAATTACACGAGGCAAGTTCATAGACAGTGGAACACCTCGTTCGAGTCAGACGAGAGCAAAAAAATCGTCTGGGCGAAGAGTCTCCACTACGCTTGCCTGGAGACAGATATAGAGGCTGTCACAGGCTAAGGGTAGATCTCCTGAATTGTCAATGCATGCCGAAATCGGATGTGCTAGGCCTACAAGGCGCATAACGGTGGCACAACGTAATCACGCTCCCGGCGGAAATCGCACGGATATCCGTGATGGTTACAATGGAGCGAACGCAAAACAAACAAACAACATTGTAAGATGTTCAACAGAAATAAGAAGCAGAATAGGAATTTGAAATAGTGTTACGTTTCACCTTTTTTGAACAGTATATAAATAGTATAATATTTATTACACAGAACTGCATCAAATAAAATAATGCTAAAATAATAAAATTAATTATAATAATATTGGTGAAGTTCCTTTTTAAAATTTATTAACATTCTAGATTATTTACATAGCCAGAAAAAAGTTCATATTTCTATCCATTATTTTCAACATAGCATTGCATAGCATTGTTTTTCAAGCAAGATATAGTAAGTTGGTTTTTTAGGGCATTGTATGGCACTGTTAGCATAACTTTGGAATAAAGATGGTGTTTATTATATGTCGTTTGGTCGCTATGTTGATCGCTGGGTTTCTAAGCAGCGGTTACAGCGTTTGCTTTTTTTGCCACCTCATCTCAATTTGCGTATCAATTTTGTCGTCTTCTGTGCACATATTTCCTAGATATTTAGATAATAGATGTAGTAAAGCTTACCAAGCCCTAGGTCAAATTACACCAATCTTCAGAATCAAATACGTAGATTTAAACACCAAAATAACACTATTCAAAACGATTATTATGTCAACGCTGTGCTACCATTTCCAAACATGGACAACAACAGCGCAAGACAAACGTAAACTTTTGACAGCTGAAATGGCATGCTTACGCAGAATCCTAGGAATATCGCTAAGAAACAGAGAGAGGATTAAGATCATCCGACAAAAAAACCGGTACCGCCCCAATCTTAGAATACATCAAGAGATCATTTGATTACAACAGATCAAATGGTTTGCACACATCAGCAGACTACCATCAGACAGCATACCACAGCAATCTATGCTACACAGATACAACGAAGACAGACCTAGAGGCCGACCACGAAAACAATAGTCAGCACACAATAGGGCCGTCTCCAGAAAACTCTTCTACCCCTAATGCCTAAAGGCAACAAAGGACTTCAGCGAATAGATAGATAGCTAGATAGATAGCTAGATAGATAGATAGATAGATAGATAGATAGATAGATAGATAGATAGATAGATAGATAGATAGATAGATAGATAGATAGATAGATAGATAGATAGATAGATAGATAGATAGATAGATAGATAGATAGATAGATAGATAGATAGATAGATAGATAGATAGATAGATAGATAGATAGATAGATAGATAGATAGATAGATAGATAGATAGATAGATAGATAGATAGATAGATAGATAGATAGATAGATAGATAGATAGATAGATAGATAGATAGATAGATAGATAGATAGATAGATAGATAGATAGATAGATAGATAGATAGATAGATAGATAGATAGATAGATAGATAGATAGATAGATAGATAGATAGATAGATAGATAGATAGATAGATAGATAGATAGATAGATAGATAGATAGATAGATAGATAGATAGATAGATAGATAGATAGATAGATAGATAGATAGATAGATAGATAGATAGATAGATAGATAGATAGATAGATAGATAGATAGATAGATAGATAGATAGATAGATAGATAGATAGATAGATAGATAGATAGATAGATAGATAGATAGATAGATAGATAGATAGATAGATAGATAGATAGATAGATAGATAGATAGATAGATAGATAGATAGATAGATAGATAGATAGATAGATAGATAGATAGATAGATAGATAGATAGATAGATAGATAGATAGATAGATAGATAGATAGATAGATAGATAGATAGATAGATAGATAGATAGATAGATAGATAGATAGATAGATAGATAGATAGATAGATAGATAGATAGATAGATAGATAGATAGATAGATAGATAGATAGATAGATAGATAGATAGATAGATAGATAGATAGATAGATAGATAGATAGATAGATAGATAGATAGATAGATAGATAGATAGATAGATAGATAGATAGATAGATAGATAGATAGATAGATAGATAGATAGATAGATAGATAGATAGATAGATAGATAGATAGATAGATAGATAGATAGATAGATAGATAGATAGATAGATAGATAGATTGTTTTTTTAATGAAATTCTAGGAATTATTCAGGAGACGGCTAAATTCTTCAAGAGTTAAACGATATTCAAAATGGCCAACAAACGGATGGATGGATGGATGGATGGATGGATGGATGGATGGATGGATGGATGGATGGATGGATGGATGGATGGATGGATGGATGGATGGATGTATGGATGGATAGATGGATGGATGGATGGATGGATGGATGGATGGATGGATGGATGGATGTATGGATGGATGGATGGATGGATGGATATTTAGATTCTGATGTCTATTTTAGTGATACGAGTAATAGCCTATCACGTATAAAGTTATTTCTCATACATGGATATATTTCATACTACAGTTGGTGTTATCAGTTTCTGATACAACCGCACAAATATACGAGTAACACATTTACATTAATTTAGTAGTTGGCATATTTCTGTCGTTCCAGACTAGAGTGTTTTTGTGTTATTATATCAGTGAC
Organism: Meghimatium bilineatum; assembly: GCA_034231615.1. Taxonomy (NCBI): domain Eukaryota; kingdom Metazoa; phylum Mollusca; class Gastropoda; order Stylommatophora; family Philomycidae; genus Meghimatium; species Meghimatium bilineatum. The sequence continues at coordinate 65,356,427 of CM067304.1, read as the reverse complement.
TTAACAACACGGGTTGCCAAGCCCTGAAAGAGTGGCAAAGACTAGCAACACTTTACTCTGCCATGCTTGTCGTAAGAGGCAATTAAGGAGATTATGGAGGGAAGTTGGTTGTCCCATCCGATAGAGTCTAAGTGATCCATAATCCATGCTGAAGTCGGATGTGTCAGGCATAAATGCGCAAATATCGCGAAGTTGTAAACTATGAAACAACGTATTCCTTTTCCCGAACTACATCCTGCTAATCTGCAGGAGGTTGAGAAGAAAGAAGAAGAAGTGGATTGAAAACCTGGCATTGGATTAACATCTGGTGAACTAAATGTGTGCGAAGTGTATGCATCACAGTTACTATCAACGTTTTAGAAAAAGCCATGTCTGTATCGAGACCGTTGGAAGTAAAAAAAAAAGACTATACGGAAAGTCAACAGGATTTTATTCGTTACGTTTTTGATTATTGTCATACTATTCTTTGGTCAATAGTTATATGAGGTATACCTATACTAGCGGTCGCATGCAAAAAACAAAAAGAGTTAAGACTAACCAACAAAATAATCAAAAACGGCCTTTCAGGTCATGTTTATCTCTCTGTCACTCTATGTTCAACTTTAAACACAGGTCACTCTAATTATACTGGTGTCCAGCCATGGCTGTGACATCACTAGTATATTTCTATAATATGTGTATGTGACTGCACTTCCATTATTTTTTATGATGCCTAGCAGATTATAATTTGTGTTATATCGTTTATTTAGGGTCCAGCCGGTATAATATTTCGATGGGAAGTATGTGCCAAGGAAGGGACTGTTACTCAAACCTGCTCTCCTCTAGAAAATTTTGAATATATAATAACGACTAACATTTCAAATCCAACTGGTACTGGAAGCTGTTTGAAATACGTACAGATGTCAAAAATGTCAACATATATTGAATACCAGAAAAAATTCAGATGTACTGTTGTATTCAAAAATGAGTCAGTTTACAGCAGAGATATCTTAACAACTGGTATATACATGAATATAAATGTCATGTTTGTTTTCTTTCGTTAAGAATTTAATGTGCCCATTATCATTGAAATATCACTTTTTCATTCCCTTTAATTTTTCTGTAGCTCTTTAGCATTGGTTTTTTCTTTAATATATATTCATAATAATACTAGTGAGGCTTTCCTTGATCTTTTTGTGACATCTTTTGGTATATTTAAATTAAATTTTAAATTATTTACAATTTTGTTACCAATCATGAACAATCAGTAGGCCAGTAATTAAATAACATCAAGGTCTATAAACTATTCATATTTTATGCTCAATGCTTTGTTTCATGCATACATTATTAGTTTGAATTATAATTTACAAACCTGTGTAAGCAATCCATGTCAATGGTTGCCATACTAGCTTTGCTAAAAGACACATTTTAAGAATATGGGTTCTTTTAAAAGATTACTTGAACTCTAAGATTTAGCCTACTTGGCCTAATCTTGATTTAAAAAAAATATGTTGCAGAAACTAATCTGTACTAATAATAATAACCAAGTATTTAAATAAGAACACATAATATTAACTCAAACATCATTATATAGAGATTACAAGATAACATTATGTCAAAATTACATGATAAATATTATGACAAGATTGCATGATAATATTATAACATGATTACAAGATAAACATTATGACTAGATTATAAAATAAACATTATGACAAAATTTCAAGATAAACATTATGACAAGATTACAGGATAAACAGTATGACAAGATTATAAGATAAATATTATGACAAAATTACAATATAAACATTATGACAAGATTACAAGATAAACATTATGACCAGATTACAAGATAAACATTATGACAAGGTTAAAAGATAAACATTATGAAAGGATTACAAAATAAACATTATGACAAGATTTCAAGATAAATATTATAACAAGATTACAAGATAAATATTATAACAAGATTACAAGATAAATATTATAACAAGATTACAAGATAAATATTATAACAAGATTACAAGATAAATATTATAACAAGACTACAAGATAAATATTATAACAAGATTACAAGATAAATATTATAACAAGATTACAAGATAAATATTATAACAAGATTACAAGATAAATATTATAACAAGATTACAAGATAAATATTATAATAAGATTACAAGATAAATATTATAACAAGATTAGAAGATACAAATTTTTACAAGTTTACAGGATATACTTGAAAAAGAATTAAATGTATCACTTTTCGATTTTAGACAAGGAAAGAGCATCGGCAATCACTTTTTTCATTTTCGAAACATCATGGAGAAATGTAGAGTGAAATACTAACATCTGTACATGTTGTTTTTTATTTCAGTAAGGCTCTTGCATGTGTACAACTTTAGAAACTATGAAACATCATGAGAGACATGGGTTAAAACTTTGTACGAAGACCATCAAGGAACTATAATAGTCAATGGTCAAACAGCTGATTGGTACAACGTGGAAAAAGGAGCTAGTAAAGGATATGTCATATCACAATATCTCTTCAATGTTTATGTAGAGCACACCATCAGGAATGTAAGAAATGATCAGCAGTGAAATAATTTTGATCCATTCGATATTTGAAAGTCACAAGGTATTAGAAACCCATGCCCAGGTCATCGAATAGTTGTAATGATTATAATATAAACGAATACAAAATAGACCTGCATTTGGTAAAAATCAACAAGTTAATGTCACTGAAATCATACTCAGAATATTTAATGTGTCTCGTGATGATAATCTTTAATTAATCGAATTTGAAATCTCTAGTGATTACGTATTTTGTTTCAGTTCCCCCGAAATCATCGTTCTGCCAAATCTATACAAGTTTCTACCAAGTTTGCTTCTTGTAAGTATACACTTTAATCAAAAATTTTCAACTGATAATGTTTTTATGCCAGATGATTGATATTTTGCTTATGTGATGTGGATAGTATATCACGTAACATATTCTTTCCATAACGTTGTCAAAATCGTGGATACTCTGAACACCTCTCTGTCCCGGACAAACAGGCCTGCATTGGCCAGAGACATGTTCACACATTCTTTGATGTTACTGGTCCATCGTCTTTTTGGTCTTCCTCTTCTTCTCTCCCCTCTAAAATCAGCCTTTCGATACCATCATGTCGCTTTAAGTGTCCAAAATAGTAGCTTCCTTCTTATGATGGTATTTGGAAGCCACCCTTCATATAGTGTCAGTAATTTCAAAATTTCAATGTTATTCTTTTTCTCTGTCCATGATATTCGTAGGATCTTTCTGTAGCACTTCATTTCAAATGAATTTATATTTCTGTATTTTATCATTTTTAAACACCCAAGTCTCGCATCCATATGTTGCCACTGGGAAAACATGATCTTGAAAGGGTTATTTTATTGTCATTATTACTAATTTGTCACAACTTTCTCATTTGATATTAGATGATGACATAATCCCTTTATCTGGAGCAGGTGGCACTTGGCACCCCACAGTCTTTCAGACAAAATATAAATTATTTTCAGTTGTGTAAATGAGGTGGCACACAGACTCATGTAAGGTTATCTGAACTTTTAAGTTGTGTAACTGAGGTGGCACAGAGACTCATGTAAAGTTATCTGAACTTTTCAGTTGTGTAACTGAGGTAGCACACAGACTCATGTAAAGTTATCTGAACTAGTCAGTTGTGTAACTGAGGTAGCACACAGAATCATGTAAAGTTATCTGAACTAGTCAGTTGTGTAACTGAGGTAGCACACAGACTCATGTAAGGTTATCTGAACTAGTCAGTTGTGTAACTGAGGTAGCACACAGAATCATGTAAGGTTATCTGAACTAGTCAGTTGTGTAACTGAGGTAGCACACAGAATCATGTAAAGTTATCTGAACTAGTCAGTTGTGTAGCTGAGGTAGCACACAGAATCATGTAAAGTTATCTGAACTAGTCAGTTGTGTAACTGAGGTAGCACACAGACTCATGTAAAGTTATCTGAACTAGTCAGTTGTGTAACTGAGGTAGCACACAGACTCATGTAATGTTATCTGAATTTTTAGTTGTGTAACTGAGGTAGCACACAGACTCATGTAATGTTATCTGAACTTTTAGTTGTGTAACTGAGGTAGCACACAGACTCATGTAATGTTATCTGAACATTTAGTTGTGTAACTGAGGTAGCACACAGACTCATGTAATGTTATCTGAACATTTAGTTGTGTAACTGAGGTAGCACACAGACTCATGTAAGGTTATCTTAAAGGCATGGTTCTGTATATGAGGTTTATTGATGCATGTTAAGTCTCGGAAGGCAGGAATCCCAGTGTGCCAAAAGCATAACAAACATTTCTAAACGACTATATCATCATTCTTCTGTCAGATTTGTTTAACCATGCATGGTGCTGGCACATCTAGCCTTTTCCATCAACTTGTTCTGGCACATCTAGCATTCCCCATCACCCAGGAATATGCAACAAAATGACAAAGGTGCACTCTCTACTGACCTGCATCTATTTGTCATCCATCGGGATCATTTAATACAAGACAAATGTAAGAAATTGTGACACTGATGATTTTTCCACACAGGTGACAGGTTGTTAGCCGAACTCCCAACTTTTATGAATCACCTTCTACAACAGACCTGAAAAAAGACACTGATACTGTTCTAGAAGCCCAAACCCTAATGGCCAGATAGGGTGGACATTTTTTTAAGGAAAAGCAACATCTGTAATTAAATAACTGACTAGACCTAGTTTCAGGTCATCAACTGACACACCTTAGCAGTTCAATAGCAAATAACTCACTTATATTTGTATAAACGTTATGACAAAACACAATAGTTCAACAGCGAATAACTCACTTATATGTGTATAGATATTATGACAAAACACAGCAGTTCAACAGTGAATAACTCACTTATATGTGTATAGACATTATGACAAAACACAACAGTTCAACAGTGAATAACTAACTTGTATGTGTATAGATATTATGACATAACACAACAGTTCAACAGTGAATAACTCACTTATATGTGTATAGACATTATGACAACAAGGAAAGTTGAAGAGAAAGAAAAATGATGTTGGACTACTTGGCATTATGACATGAGAAAACATCAGTTTCTGAAACTATTGACAGTGCATGATGCAGAAGGCTGTAGTCATACAGCATGAACAATTCTTCATGGCATGGACTTTAAGATAGTCATCTTCGGATCATCATCACCTCAAACTGGACACGTCCATAGTTGCTCCAGTCTTTCGCTGAGTGTATCCGCCATTATACGTCTGCCGACAGTACCGATTCTCTGATGGTTGACCATCATTCTTCTGCGCTCTCCAAAATGTTCATTTGAGTAACACGACATTTCAAACCCTGATATTTAATCTTGCGCATTGAAAAGGAATAATCATCCACAATAGCCTCACTCTCGCGTGCTATATCTCTTAAGGAGATCAAAACGTATGCCCGATCCATTGCTCCATCGCCCTGTGCCACAATCGCGCATGACGCCACTTGATCTGCTCTTACATTGCCTCGAATAGCCACATGTCCCGGCACGAAAATAAATGTAGCTACTTTCAAACTTGTCTTTCTCAAGGCCTCAATCCACTGTTCGCGAATGAGACGCACTTTACCTTCCTAATCATACTCATAGAGTCGCTCAAGATGCAGACCCACACTACCTTCTGTGTGCCAACCCAGTCAAATGCCCTGGTCACCACCATAATCTCAATGGTCATGCTACTCGTAGTCACAGAAAAGGTCCCACTCTCCTCCCTGATAGTTTTACCTGCGCACTTAGCTGTGAAAGCCTAAGCACTGAGAACACTTCTAATCACAGATCCATCAGTGTATATAATCACATCCCCCTCTGTGGTATTCTCACTTATCATAACCTGCACATCTTGCTGCACAGCCGTGGGACACCATTCTCTGCATTCCCTGCTAAGTGTTATTACTACTCTGAAACAAGTTTCGAAATCTGTAGGTAGACCTATCCTTTCCGCACATGCTGTCACATCTTGCAGTACACATCTTGCAAGATGTATCAAGATGTGGACTGTAAGAAGAAGAAGATAGCCGCAGACTATTAGCATTTTGACAATGTATAGTTTAGTAACAACAACAAAGTATAGTCTAGTAACAACAAAGTATAGTCTAGTAACAACAACAAAGTATAGTCTAGTAACAACAACAAAGTATAGTCTAGTAACAACAACAAAGTATATTCTAGTAACAACAACAAGTATATTCTAGTAACAACAACAAATTATAGTATAGTAACAACAATAAAATCGTATCTGTTTGATTATCAACTTTATCTGTTGCAGGATCATCTGTAGTATTCTATTTCTTGCTGCTGTAGAATGACAACACAAGATGGGGATGATTCACTGTTAACATTTGTAGAATGACAACACAAGATGGGGATGATTCACTGTTGACATTTGTAGAATACAGCAATTCACGCTGTGTTAACAAATTATGAATGTGTACACATTAGGATATATATTTTAGTGGAAATCTACTAACTAAAGAAAGACTGATCTAAATATATATAATTTACATATTACAAAGGGCACGTCACATAGTGAGAGATTATTTACTAATATACACTTATACTGAAAAAAAAGATTAAATAAATTTGGTATTTTGAAACGTTTTGCTAAATTTGTTCTAAATTGATGTGCTACAATGAGATCCATTGTATTAATGATAACAATAATATTGGAAACATATGTTGTATAAGACATTACGATTCAGATATTAATGAAATTATAGGTGCCATTAGTACATCAAATAAATATTGGCTGTGTCATGTGACGTATTCCTTCCAGAACGTTGTCTTCCCAATGAACTCTCTGAACCTCTCTCTGTCTTGGGCGATGTGGCTTGCATTTTCTAGCGATGTATTCATGTTATAGTTAATGTCGTCAGTCCATCGTCTTCTTGGTCTGCCCCTTCTCCTCTTCCCAGGTACTCTTCCCTCCATTATTTGTCTTTCTAAACAGTTATGTCTCTTTATATGACCAAACAGGCGTAGTTTTCTTTTCGTTATTGTGTTTAGTAACCAACACTCTGGAATATTCAGTGTGTTTATGATATCTGAGTTTCTGATTTTATCCTTCCATGATATTCTAAGTATCTTTAATATTGGCTATCTTCGCAAATTTCTTGTTTGTATTTATTTCTTGGTAAAGGTCCAGATGGACAATAATGAAGAAAATGTCGTTGTTCTTTTCTTTTGTGCTATTTATCTTTTATATTAGTTTTACTATTTGTTAGTTATATTAGTTACCAGTAACAATATTACATTATAGTTGTATCAGTTCTTGTTTTGTTACTGCGACACTCTCCACCTTGTCTGATGTCCTCTGACACATTGGTCTTTCTACATACTAGATGCACGCTCACGTCGTCTTGTTTACAAATTGGATTTACTTTGGAGATCACCGGGATAATAGCTTGAAGCTGCGTAGTTACGTGCTATGAGTGGTACTCTTCAGCAGGTGAAAACGAGCCTTATTGTGACGGATGGACTGTGTATGGTGGCAGCCTAAGTACTACACAGTCATTCCACTTAACAGAAACCGTTAACAGAAGTTAACTTAATTTAACATTAACAGAAACAGAAATAAAAGCGGTTGGGGTTTTGTTGCTTATAGAAACGACGAGAAGATGGTTGAGAAATCTTCTGCATACTCCATTATCACATCGAGCATGAGGATGGAGATAGAGGGAGATACAGCAGAACTTAATTGGTTGATAACTTACACATCAACACACTCAGTAATACTCATTGACTCTCAAAACAATGCTGCACAAGATAGGAATGTTCATGCTAAGAAAAGAATGGTGGGACTTATTGAACAACTCAATTGTCCAGAACATTACATGGATATACTGCCCTGGTCATGCTGGGGTCAGAGGAAACGAGAGAGCCGACTTATTGGCAAGCACCGCGGCGATAGATGGCACATTGCTGAGAATAATTAAAGCAGACTTAATAAAGGTACCGTAGATAAATTCATTTCAAGATAAAGATGATGTCAATGAGGCTGAGAATGTAAAATCTGTAACAATACAGAAAATCCGTACTAGTTGACACCTATGCAAACAATAACATACAATTATGCTTATTAGTTGACACCTATGCTAGCAATAATATACAATTATTCTTACTAGTTGACAGCTATACTAGCTTAACAGACAACAGATTAAGTGGTTTTTCCATGCTTCCAGACTACCATCAGACAGTGCCCCTCAAAAAAGCATTTCTATACAGACACGATGAATACAAAGCCAGGGGGAGACCTTTCAAACAATGGATTAAAGAAATAAGAGGTCAATGAAAACAAACATATATGAAGCACACACAACAGCCATCTCCAGAGAACTCTTCTACCCCTGATGCTGCAAGGCATAAACGGGTATAAAGTGGAAAGAAAGAAAGAATGACAACATACGTTGACAACAATTCCTTGCTAAACATTCATATCCTGTGCAATTCTCTCAGATCCCCTTCAAATGTTTTCTTATATTTTTTTTATCTATTTATGCACTTCTTCACCAAGTGTTCATTAGTGATTTCTTTTCTAGTTCATTCAATAATCGTGATTGCTTGAATTTTGAAAGTCTATAACCTGGTATAGTGGTTAAGCCAATCACTTTGTGCTCAATCCCACTTGCATGATCCTGTTTGCGAAAGTGGATTTTTTCAGTGATCCCTGAGGATTATTGCTTGAAGCTATGAAGCTAAATACTATGAGTGATACTCGGCAGGCGGTGTGCTGCTTTGTTGAGAGGGATGGAGTATATATGGAGTAATCTGAGTACAATGAAGTCAATCCTCAACATCTTTCAATTTTTTTTCCTAACAATTATTTTAACATCATGACCATTCACTGTGTTCATCTCTGCAGCTGAAAAATAATGAGAACCTGTTGTAGAGTAAACGTACTTGGATCAATTTCTAGACTGATTAAAAATTGAACTTGTGTGGTTTTTCATATTTAGGTGAAATAATTACAGAAGACAATTTTTAAGTCTTAATGTGGATTTCAGTAGCTTAATAAACTTTCTGTAAGAAAAGAAAACAATACCCATGATAATGATATCTTAGAAACCCTGTTTTGTTCTGTCAATTTTCCCATTAATGTTTTTTATTCCTTTACACCATTGGTCTTATTTTTATCTAGTTTAGATGCTTCTTCAGTTTTTAGTATTGTAAAACTATGTAAGTTGCGAGTACTCTCCTCAGCTAAGAGGTGCAGATGTATCAAATCAGAACAATTTTGTGTATCTGATGTCCTACTAACAGCTGCAAGACAAGAGGAAGACCAAGAACAAGATGGGATGATTCAATCAGACTAACAGCTGCAAGACAAGAGGAAGACCAATAACAAGATGGGATCATTCAATCAGACGAACAGCTGCAAGACAAGAGGAAGACCAATAACAAGATGGGATCATTCAATCAGACGAACAGCTACAAGACAAGAGGAAGACCAATAACAAGATGGGATCATTCAATCAGACGAACAGCTGCAAGACAAGAGGAAGACCAATAACAAGATGGGATCATTCAATCAGACGAACAGCTGCAAGACAAGAGGAAGACCAATAACAAGATGGGATCATTCAATCAGACGAACAGCTGCAAGACAAGAGGAAGACCAATAACAAGATGGGATCATTCAATCAGACGAACAGCTGCAAGACAAGAGGAAGACCAATAACAAGATGGGATCATTCAATCAGACGAACAGCTGCAAGACAAGAGGAAGACCAATAACAAGATGGGATCATTCAATCAGAGGAACAGGTGCAAGACAAGAGGAAGACCAAGAACAATATGATTCAATCAGAGGAACAGCTGCAAGACAAGAGGAAGACCAATAACAAAATCATTCAATCATAGAGATGCCTGGCATTTGTGGAAAAGTCAATAGATAAATTGTCTATTGTCTTTCCCCAGGTGGATTGTGATCCACTCTTGCCGTTAAGGGTAGGGGTGGTTGGAGCTCGAGCTTGCGTTCTAAATCCAGATGTGTGGCCTCGGCTGTGCTATGACCGTGTCCGTTCAGTATGTACCTGACGTTTTCTATCCATCTTTCCCTTGTCTTCATCTAGCTTTGTACCCTGATCTCATTTGGTTATATGCTTGTATGGGCAACTTTTCGTGATGCATTCTCATAATGTGACCAAACACTTAATCAGTTCTCTCTATATAGATAAATAGATAGATCAAACACAATGATGGCCTAGAGAAAACCCTAATGAAGCGGATGACGGCTGGGAGACGAATAAGAAGCAGAAGAAGAAGAAGATGGACGCAACATCAAAAACCACCAGAACAAGACGATAACAGAAGCAGGAAAATCGGCTCAAGATAGAGAGATGATTGTTACATCCTGTTAAAGATATGCTACCTGATGCTACCTGATGATGATGACGATGATGTCCTACTAATTCGTATTGCATCAGTTTGTGTGTTGCTTATTTTCATATTATAATTTCCGCATACTTTGTTAAGAGCTGTGATGTGACTTTGAATTGTATTGGCATCGTCGTAAATCAATGCCTGATCATCTGAGCATCATATTCCTATACTCTTTATTTATATTCGGTGCGCAATACCTTTATAGTGCGCACTTTTCTCACATATCCTGTCCTGATTGCACCAATTATGTACTAAAAGTCAATATTTATCAGTCCCAAGGCAGTTTCACGAATTACACCTATTTCCAACCGTTATTTTTATAATTAATATTGTGCTTTAGTTAGTTAGTTTAGTCGTCGGATCATCGTAACTGCAAATCGGACACGTCCATAGTTTCTCCGATCTCTCACTGAGTGTATTCGCCATTATACTTCTGCTGACAGTACCGGCCCTATGCTGGTTGACCATCATTCTTCTGCGTCCTCTAAAATGTTCATTTTCTAGCAACATGACATCTCAAACCCTGATCTTTACTCCTGGACATTGAAAAGGAATCATCATCCACACTAATCTCACTCTCTTGTGCTATATCCCTTATTGTGATTTTTGCCTATGAATTCATTCATTCCTTTTGCACTGCAGTTAAAGGTAAATGCAAATAAAGTAAATAGGTTACTATATCAATATAAAATAATAAAATATAGAAAATAACAATACATACAAGGAAAATACATAAAACATAAAAGTACAATAAACATACAATAAAACATAAACATACAATACATAAAAGTATGCACTGAAGTTAGCGTATAGGGCAGAGGTCGGATCTCTCCCATTATGTCTGTTCAAAGCTATTCTGTGCAGTTCTTGAATGTTATGAATATTGGTTGTTTTACTTTCTCTAAGTTTTGTTCTTCTGAGTAATTCTTTAGGTCTACCCCTTGATCTTTTGCGTGTAGGTATCCTTTCAAGAGATTGGTGGTGTATTCTGTTGGTGTCTGCGCGTAGGACATGCCCGATGTAGGACCAAAGGCGTTTTCCGAGTACATATGAGATACAATTTTGATGTGTCTCTTCTCTGATTTTATCATTCGATTTGAATTCACTCCAATGGGTGTTAGTGATCCTACGAAGACATTTGTTCTCGTAACTCGGTAATTTCTTTTCTGAAGATAAAGAGCTTTTCCAGCTCTCACATCCAAATGTGCTATCTTAAAAATCCGATGTTGTAATACACTTTGTCACAAAATAATTCGTTTGAATTAAAAAGAATTGTAATGAACTGACATCTTTTACACAAATCGTTCTGGATTTTACGGTGTTAATTGATTAATCCAACGATCGACGGGGTGCTAAAGGCTTGATTAGAGAAACACCCTAAATCAACGGACGTCACTACCTGAAATCAACATGTCTCTTATACGTGTCAATTAGTATATCGTTATTCTTCTGACGAGGGTCTTATCCCTAGATGTTAATCTGTTTCGTCTTTATTCATTTTTACCATTCTATCATTTGTATTATCTTATTACTAGTAGAAAAATTGTGTAATATTAACTTATCTTATATATATCTTATTTGTTTTTGTAATTGCGTTACTACGGACCACACCTGATCGTCGGATATTCTTTCTATCTCTAATAGTTTTCGACAATGTGTATACACATGTGGTAAATGTAATCAAACTTTTAACAAAAAAACTGTTTGAGGACTATCGCTTCTGGAGAAACAAACCAGTACAGACAATGTTACTATTTCTCGTCTCATTGCTTCTTACCACAGGTGAGGTATCATTTATTTTCTATTTGGTACCAGAAATCGTACCTTTTGTATGCTATCAAATCTCGGCTTAATAATATTAGCTGTTCATCGTAGGGCATAGTGACAACAGTTTCAGATTTATAATGTTGTATGTCTCTGGTGTATGCAGCCGTCCATCGCAGGCGATGATGACTACAGTTTTAGAGTGTGTACTTACCTTTCTCTGATGTGTGCGGCCATCCATCGTAGGTGATGATTAATTTTTAGTTTAGTCTTAGAAATACTTGTGTTTTTGCATTTCTCTGGTGTGTGATGAGATGACTAAAACGTCCAATTCTGGCATAGAATCGCCTGCTAAATTTTAAACACTTATGATCAGAATTAGATTTCTGTGTGTTTGTTGTCTTTTTTGGGCGGCACGTTTTCTCCATGTACTTGAGATGTGTTGCTCCTTGACGATGCAAGCAATTATAATGAGAAACTCCATTTCAACCTCAGACGTTAGTCCAATTTGGTTATATCAAAAATGTGATTCAGATGTTACATCATATTACGAGTTTCTTCTTTTTTAACATCAGTGACACAAGAGATGTATGCTGATGGTTCCCGTAGCCAAATGATTGTTTATGTTCCTTACCCTATCTCTCAATTTCTCTTCTTTATCTTCCATGGTAATGAGACTGCTGACAATACTGGTCCCAAAAGGCATAGAGGATTATCTTCGTTGTATTGATATTTTTCCCTATGTACCTGTCCTTCTAAACAAAACAACGCATGCTGCTCACAGAGAATTTATCTCATGGACGTTGGGCTGTACTGACGTAACTTCATAGCTTAAAATGATACTCCCCTACAGAGATCTCTAAAAAAATGCACTTGTAATTAAGATGTCACTGGCCTACATCGAACTCTCGGCCTCTTGGAAAAATATGGCTTATCTACTATCTGCGTGGGAGGTAATAATGTTATATTCTTTATTTATTTCGCAGGCTACGACAATACACAGTCCCACGCAAAATTGGTGAAGTCATGTGTTTCTGTATGCGTATTGTTCGTCACCGAACATCCCCCCTCCTCTTTCCAGATCAGTTTATTTATAATACGGCTCTTATTCGTGACAAGTACCGAACTTTATAACTTCATCATTCCAGACACACTCTGTACCACACCACTACCAGGCGCTCTGTATCACACCGCCACAGTGCGCTCTGTATCACACCGCCACAGTGAGCTCTGTACCACACCGCAACAGTGAGCTCTGTACCACGCCGCCACAGTGAGCTTTGTACCACACCGCCACAGTAAGCTTTGTACCACACCGCCTTAATGAGATATGTACCACATCGCCACAGTGAGCTCTGTACCACACCGTCACAGTCCGGGTAGTTGTCAAACAACATCACATATTCTGTCTATTCATATTGTATTTCAATAAGGGAGAGATACAAATGTAATGTTTGTTTGTCAGCTCGCGACACAGCATATTAAGATCAATTACGTCATGGGTGACGAAACATCACACATACACAAACAGTCAAATTAATTATCTAAGAATAAGATCTTAAAATTGTGCCTACATATTGCAAGTGTTGCACATCATTCGTAGGCTGTTACTACCTCTATCTATCTCTCTATTGTCATTTCTCTGGTTATGCTGTGAGACGTCTCAGGATTGATTGACGATCGGTTTTCGGGATATTGCACCTCTGCTCACATGATATGTAGTAATATTGTGCCGTGTCCGAATTTTGATAACTCCTTCAATCCATTTTCATCTTGTTCTTCCTCTGTGTTTTGCTGTTTCCATTTTCATGTCGTATGCTCTTTTCGCTGGCCAGTAAGGGTTCATTCTCATTAGGTGGCCGAACCATTTCAATCTCTGTTTTCCAATATATTTTACCACTGACGTTGTTTCAATAGTTTTTGTAATCTCTTCATTTGTCACATGATCTCTTCTTGTTCTGTTTGCTGTTTTTCTTAGAAATCTCATTTCACACGTAGTAAGCTTTCTCTCTTGTTCTTTAGTTAGAGTCCATGTCTGATATTTAAAACATATTGTTGAGATACATATTGAATTTATGATGTGCCATTTGGTTTCCATTTGGATATATGAATTATTATTGTCATTTTCTATTCACATTTCATTCTAATGCTACCTCTTGCATTCATTTCAAAATTGGTTCATACTTTACGTACTTGGCTTTTTCAATTCTTGTCTCGAGCTCTCTGTCCAATCTTCCGTCGGTTGTAAAAATGCTCGCTAGATACTTGAATTTCTGCACTTGTTTCTGTAGTTGATCATTTTTTTGTTGATTGTTTATATTGTTTTTACTACTTTATTGTAATAATGTTCCGGGAAAATAGCTCGAAGTGACGGCTGTTTCTTGTGACCACAAATGGAAGTCCAGCTCATTGTTCATATCTCTTGGCATAGAATATGTGGATTCTTTCTGTATGCGTTAGTTAGAGATCGTAGTGTAGCCATGTGAATTTCAAGTTACAATGTCTAGACACGATTAACAAACCGACAGTGAGATCAAAACGGATAGTAGCATAATGTCGAGTTTTTTTAAGACGACTACTAATGTTAAACAACAAAGAAAATAAGATATAAAATTTGTACAATCAACATCTGTGGATTTAAAAACAATTCCTGATGAAATGAAAAGGAGAAACATCAAAATTCTATGACTAGCTGATGCGAGAATTAAAGACAGAAGCTGCGAGAAACTATACCCAATTTACACGTTCCTATACAGTGACACAATTTCAAGAGAAAAACACGTGTGTGTTTTTTTCGTGTATTCGATACTGGCTAAGAACATAGTTCAAGTTACACATCAGAATGAATGATCAATGATGGTCACCATTACACGTAATGTAACGTGATGTACACACGGTTTTATGAAGGTCTGTACTTCAAGTCAAACACCGAAAATGAACGAGAGGAATTAAATTTTTTGAGGATGTAAAACAGATTAATAAATAACAGCAACAATGATGACGACCTATATATTATGGGAGAGGTCAACGCACATCTTTGCGCAAATAGAGAAGGAATCGAGAAATATTAAGGACCATTCGGCGGTACAAGAGACAAAATACACGATAATAGATATAAACTAATAAATACATTGCACAACCTCTTTATAACTAACACCTACTTTAAACATAGACAACCACAAGCGTACACATGGTATAAATGGAACAGATTGGAATGCAAGAACCAGATACACTTTATACGAAACAGTAGACTAAAAATAATAGACGCACAAGTAATACCTAAAATGTGTGCAGACACTGACCATAAGACACGAGTAATACCTAACATGTGTGCGGACACTGACCATAAGGCATTAATAATAACAGTAATCAATAATAATCAAACAAACATAACAAAAAATAACAAGAAAAGCCCAAAGAACCAAGAGCATATAGATATACAGAAATTATTTTTTTTTAAACATTCGAGAAAAATATATCCAGGAATTTAACGAAGAATTCACAAGTTGCCAGAAAATAACCAGCACATAGAAGAAGAATAGAAACAGTTCAAAAATGCCATCATACAAACAGCAGGAAATATATGTGGATATAAAAACCATAAAGGCAAGAAACAAAAATAACAGTTTGGTGGACAGAAAACGTAAAGAACGCAACGAAAGATTAAAAACAAACATATAAGAAATGGACAACATGCAAAAACCATGAAGAGTACTTAGCATACTTCTTCTTCTTCTTTAGCGTTCATTCTCAAACTCCCGCTGGATCTCTTTTGTAGCAGGACCATGGTCCTACTAGATTTTCAGCAGGATGTAGTCCAGAGAATGGAAATGCGTTGTATCGCCGTTTTATTTGCGCTAATGGCCCGACACATCCGTCTTAGGCAGAACTTAGCATAAAATACAGCAAAGAATAACACCAAGAAAAACATCAAATGTGTAAAAATTAAGACGTGGAAAAAACATGGAGAAATGATTAACAAAGATAGATAAAACACACCGAAGATGTTCTATAACAAAGTACAAAATAAGAGAAGTAAAAAAGACATGTATGAACCAACAGAAATAATCAACGATTAAACAAAACGGCAACATACTAAATAGCCCCCAAGAAATCATGAATAGATGGAAAAATTACTTCAAACAACTGTAAAATTTAAAGGAAGGAGAAGTAATAACAACAATAAATACAATAGAAGAAGACCTGGAACCACACATCCTGACATCCAAAATTGAAGACGCAGTTAAACATGCACCAAATAACAAAGCACAGGAATAGATGGAATACCTATAGAACTAAGAAAAATGCGAATAGTGACAGATATAAAGTGGTTACACAGACTGTTCAATGTGATATGGAAGATACAACAGACACGACAGGAGTTGGAATACAGCGGTGATTATACCAATCTGGAAGAAAAGGGCAGCAAAAGGGAGTGCACTAAGTATAGAGGCATATCACTCTTAAGCCACATAGGAAAATCTTTAGCAAGATACTAGAGAGAAGGATGCGCACATACATAGAACCATGGCTCAACAACACACAATTGGGCTTTTGGAAAAATAAAAACTGCACAGATGCAATCTTCGCCCTGAAACAACTTTCAGAAAATATGACAGAACATAACCAAGACTTATATTTAGCTTTCGTGGACCAAAAAATGTTTTCGACAGAGTGGATAGAGCACAGCTATGGATAACACAACAGACATATTGAGTTCCCCAACATCTGATAAAACCTTTGTCAGAGCATATACGCCGATAGTCAAAGAGCAGTAAGAACGAGCACGTGTACATCGGATAATTTCCAAATTGACTCGGGTGTGAGACATGGAAGTACTATCCACCCATTGTTCATAACATACGTAGATCACATCTGCAAAATAATAAAATTCAACGGAAAAATACAACATGAAGGATAACATAAACTAATTGCTATTTTCAGACGACCAAGCACTAGTAGCATCATCAGAAGAGCAACTACAAAGACAAATAGACATATTACATCAAACATGCCACACTTTTAACATGAAGATAAATATAGAAAAGACTGAAGTAATGTAGGTAGGAAGAACAGATATACACACCAACACACACACACACGCACGCACGCACACTGGACACCACAGACTTAAGTGACAGAATTCACATAACTATAGTACGTTCATAAATAGTTGTCCACCGATATTGCCTATTTTCTCCGTAACAAATGAACGTATAGGCTTCATATTTTTCATGAGTGCATTATTTCTTAACCACGTTACAATATTATGATTATTATCTACATTGAACGGATTTATCGCAGCAGTCGCTACGAATGCCGTTTTTAAGGTAGCAATACTTTTCTTTTGATAGTCGTAATAATAGACAGGTTTACATTAAAAAATTACTATATTTCTGGTCAATGAAGAGAAATACGTATTATTTATTTATTGTTGTGATGATGCTGTTCCTCCATCGCAATCGAAGCTGAGCATGGCATGAAAAACATTAAATGCGATGGAAAAAAATTAATAAATATATAATAAGTAAAATTGGCAATTAACTAATTTGGTTTGTGAGTTCGCAGATGCCCGAAGAGTCCGATTTGTGCACGGAAAGTTCTATTGCAGTGCATACAGGAGTGCTGTAGGTTCGGGGTAGGATAATTTACGGATTTGTCCTTCAGCTTCTTGCGCTTGTGGATTTCCCGCATTGTTCTTTCTTTTTCAAATTTCGTGATGCCAGCAGTGATCTGGGTGTGCCAGGCTGAGCGATCAAGTGTTGTAGTCTCACAGGAGCTAGGATTGATGCTGCAGTTCTTGAGAGAGCTTTTTAGGTGATCCTTGAAGCGCATTTTTCTGCCCTCCACTTGAACGTTTACCTTCGCAAAGCTCCCCAAAGAATAATCTCTTTGGAAGGCGCTTGTCTGGCATACGGACGATGTGGCCAGTCTAGCGGAGTTGGTTCCTAGTCAGCATTGCATGTATGCTTTGCATACGGGACTTCTGAAGAATTTCCATATCTTGTACACGATCCTGCCAACGTACTCCCATGAGGTTTCGTAGGCACCGAAGATAAACGAGTTAAGCTGTCGAGCGTGTCTCGCATAGACAGTCCAGGATGACGCAGCATAAAGCAGTGTTGGTAGAACCACTACGCGGTACACGTCCAACTTAGTTGCCAGACTAAGACCATGCCTGATCCAGACGTTGGCACGAAGGCTCCCGAATGCTGCACTGGAACGAGCAATACGCAGGGCAACATCCTCATCAATTGTCCATGTTTGTGATTGTGTGCTGCCGAGATATACAAACTTATTGGCAGTATTAAGTTTTTGACCCTTTACTGTGATCACTGGCTCTTTGTAGGGGACATATTGTTGTATTTTGCTCTCTTGCTATTCATTGGCGGTTAGGCAAAGTGTAAATGTACTAGCCAATTAAATGCACGATAATATACGAATACGCCATCATTTATTACATTATATTACCGAGAAATGTCTTTAGTGAGCATCTTCATGCATCGAATAGCACGATCTTAGAACGTCAATTAATATTTACATGTGTGACACGTTAAGTAAGCATTTTGTTTAGAGATTTCATAGTTAATTATATTAAAATAATAGCAGAGTATCATTTTCCTCAAAGGTGTATCTCATATTGGACATGTTTTTATTGTGTGATGTCTTCAACATATCATGGTTTTGTAAATAATTACACAAAAGCAACATTTACAACTATATTACAAACATGTCTTGGAAAGTTAATATCATTACACTAAAAAGTATAACTATGAGACGGTACAAATATTTTTCACAAAAGTCGCGACGCAGAACTCTATTTCATAGTATTTCACACTGTCAAGGAGGTTATGAGAAGATAACCATAGTTTTAAAAACATAAGAAATGAGAGGACGAAAACTATTTGTAGATAATTTCGTTGAAGAAAATAATTAAGAGAGCTATTTGTAGACTTGTGGATTGAAAAGGAGCTTTAACGACATTGACAATATATACAGAAAAGAAAAACGACATTTACATTTCTAAAACTAAATTACATACATGTAGCAGAAGTGTCTTGTGAGTAAACCACATTTAGTAACTTTGAGAAGTAAATATTTGAGACAAATCAGGGAGATGCGTAAAGAAAATTATGATATTGTAAAAAATAAGTGAAGTAACCCATAGTAGTAATGCCGTAGGGGTGTGAGATGTTAGCGATCTCACACTGCAGAGGTTCTACAAATAAGGGTGGTAGTCAACTCCTCTCACTCCTTGTCTTTACTTCCCGGATTAATCCGGTACCCAATTAAGGCTTGGTCGACCTGGAAGCCGTTGCGATATGAAAAACATTTCCACCTCAACTGGGGAGTGAACCCAGGACCACTCATATGCTAAACCACTACGTTTCGCGGCTCCCTATTATATTGTATATACGGATGAAACGTGGATTAACGCTCATAACACTAATAAAATGGAGTGACCATCTGTAGATGGAACTATTAAAAGATATGTACCAAGCAGCAAAGGTCAAAGATTAATAATGACAAATGCAAGTAGCAGACAAAATGTTCTTTTGAAGAATGGTGAACTCATTTTCATTTCCAAATCTACCGATAATACTATGCACCAAATCTACCGATAATATTATAAGCCATATGTTAATATAAGGAGGATATTAACATATGGCTTAGAAAAGAACATATTCCATTTTCTGAAATGCACTTAAAACCGGAGTTACTGTTATTGGTAAAGAATATACACAGAGCGAAGACTTTCCACAATTATACAATTATATACACGTTTAACTGTTAAATGTATATATCGCTACATATAATCTCAATGAAACGAAAGAAAAAAAATGTGACTGATACCGTTATACTTGTTATTGTCGATCATCTGAAAATTCTGCCCGCTGATTTACAAGAAAGATTTTATGATTGAAAACAAATTGATTTTCCAACCTGGATCATGCAGCAAATGTTAGTGGATTTGTCTGATGTTTGATGCAGTAGCGAGAATAACTCCCAGAAATACAAAATGATGAGTCTGTTAAAACTTTATTCATTATAAAAGGAGCGATGACATGGCTTTGTAATGAAACAGAAATTAAATACCCAAATTCAACCAAATTTGCAAGAGAGCTATTGTTAACGTTTCCATCTTCATATTTAGCTGAACGTGGATAAATCGACTGGATATTTTTTTTTTAAACTAGGAGACTTGAGAATGACTCAATTGGAGCTCAATATAAAATCTCTCAGCAGCAAGCATCAATCACAAGGGTCTCACAAAATGTAGTACACTCATCTAGAAGTGACCTGACATCGTACACTCATCTAGAAGTGACCTCACATAGTACACTCATCTAGAAGTGACCTCACATAGTACACTCATCTAGAAGTGACCTCACATTGAATGTTTAACAATCTTTCAAATAAATTATTTTGTACTTGAGATTTAGTTGTCGATTATAAGTTAGGAAATTTACATGCTTTTATCTTTGTCTTAATGATTTCCTAGTGATTTCTTCCTAAAACCTAAATCTTGTGTCCTGAACAATCTGTAATTAGGCTTCATTTATTGAATAATTGAATGCATTTTTTAATATATATAAAAAAATATGTATATGCCACATAGGAAAGGGGGGGGCATTAGACTTTTAGATAGGTTCTGGTGGGGCGTGGTACAAAAAAAGGTTGAGAAACACTGTCTTATAGCAAAATAAAAGAAACGACAAACGATTGATAGATAAATTAAGATCATAGCTGGTAGAATAAAACTTGTGTGTTTTAAAATACGGCTTCTGACGTCACTTCCTACGAATAATAGAACTATTTAAAAAAGCAATCAATATAAGGTGATAACTGCGTGAAATGTAACAACAATTGTACTTACGTAAACACAGGTTTAAAATCGTTTCACTTAGACACGACGGACTATACTAAAACTAAGGGGAAATAATATCGAAACAAGAAAACATACGTATTACATTGCACAAAACATATTCAACGTTTCAACCAAAATGTCTTTATCAAGATACGCCCAAAAGACGACGGATGGAAATGATCACAACTCACAAATGTGTCGGTTGGTTGGTTGGTTGCTGATCCAGCTGTCCATGGGCTCATGCCCTTTGACCCAATGCCATTAAATGGCATTATATTGCTGGGAAGTGTGGATTTTCGGACCACCCCGGGCCAGAGCCGGACAATAACTATCACACCTCTAGAAGGTAGGTTTCAACCTATGCACTGCTCCGAGCCACTGTAGCCAAGATATGGTTCACTGTGTTCATTACCCGGCACCAATTGACTACTGGTTATGCCGAACTTCCCTATTGCTCCAGGCATGCAACCAAATGTTCAAGTCAACAGGATTGTCACGTCCTGAGTCACTGTGTCTCTATGATGTGTCTCGGCCATAGGAAAAAACGGTACTGTCAGTTTCCTCCTTCCCAGTGCTGCATAGTATATATCTGGCTCCTTCCCAACCACAATGGGTGCAAACATATATTCAAGTAAACATGAAACACAGTTCAACAACAAAGTAAAAAAAAAAAAAAAACATGAAAAGCATAATTGTATAGATGACGTACCACGAAGCTTCTATAAAAAGATAACCTCAATATAACGGCATGTAATCTACTAAGGTTTTCTGTTACATGGGTGGTTTGTCTAGTTAGCCATTGGTGAGACCCACAGACGCAACCACATGCGTGCAAACCTGACAAACTGAAATATGAAAGTTAGATGCCGGAAGGTTAGGAAGTACATAAACAACGTAAATATATGTGGAAACGAAACGAACAAAAAATTTACGTAAATGGCGGAACACAATGAATAAAGAGAAAGACCATACCCTCCCACTATTAGACAAAAGAGTGGTCGGAATTGAGTCCAAAAAGCTTGAGGGGACCCAATTCAAAAATAAGACGATTTTCTAGAGCGTACCTAGATCTATCATCGGTGTTGTTGTATCTTATGGCAGTGACCTGAATATCAAGAGCACCATGATGGCCTTCCCCGTTAAAGTGTGTGGCAACAAGAGTAGGTGTTCTGTGCTTGATGACATGAAGATGGTCACAGAAGCGGTCGCTCAATCTTAAGCCGATTTCCCCGATGTACAGCTTGCCGCAGCGTTTACATATGATCACGTAAATAATATTAATAACATTACGGGATTCACATCTAAAGACCTCATCGATGGAGAAAGTTGCCTTGGGAAATAAAATGGAGCACATCTGAACCACATAGGGACATGTGCAGCAACGGCCACACGAGCAACGAACAGTACCAAAATGGTCAGGAACATAAGACTTAAGGTGGCTATAGTTCAAGATGTCCTTCAGATTTTTGTCGCGCCCATAGACCACAGGAGGTAAGTTGTGGAAAGCGGCTCGGGTGTCAGGATCAGACTGGAGAAGATAATAATATTTAAGCATGATGCGTCCGGCAGAAGAGTTATGGGGGTGAAAGGTAAGAACAAGTTTAACCCTATCAGAGGAGAAGAACGAACCCTGAGAGTCAGTCAAGGTATCGAGGCGAGACATCTGGCGCACACGGAGCCAAGCGGATAAAAGAATGACGTCAGGGAACAAGGTCTTGTTGAGAAAATCGTCGTAATCGCTACATAAGCGACGCAGGCGAAGAAGCTGGGAGTACAGTAGAGAGTTGCGACAAGCAGGAGGATGAGAAGTGTAGAGCAGAAAGCCAGGTGCATCGGTAGGTTATAGTAAACAAATGTGCTAAGGTAAGGGGTATGAATGGGGACAATTATGTCAAAGAAGTTGACAGAAGTAGTAGAGAAGTTAGATGTAAATTGAATAGCAGGGTTGAAACTGCAGATGAAGTTGATGAAGCGAGACAATTCCACTTCGGACATGTCGGAGATACCTATCCCATCGTCAATGTATCTGTGGAAAGGAGATAGAAACGGGCCATCATTGGTCGACCAAACTAAATGTTCAAGATGTCCCATGAAAAGACAAGCACAGCTAGGTCCCATTTTAGTGCCCATGGCAATACCACTGATTTGATCGAAAAAGTGCCCATCGAATTCAAAAGAGTTGAGTGCAAGCACCAGTTTAGCAAGGCAGATAAGAGTAGAAGTGGATACAGAGGGATGGGGACTCATGTCCATAAAGAACTGCAGAGCCCTGAGACCGTCTACATGGGGTATAGAAGTATACAAAGAAAATACATCAAGCAAGAACAGAAGATAGGTTCGGTCAGAAGACAGCTGGACGGAAGATAAATGATCAGTGCATGCTTGGTGTCTTTTAAGAATAAAGGCAGTTGTTCGACTAAGGGCTGGAAAATGCTGTCATGGACAAGAGCAAGCAGAGACAACCCGGATTCGATGCCTTATGAATTTTAGGCCACATATAGAAAACAGGTCTGCCTAAAAAGCTTTGATCAATGCATAGTCTTGGCAGTGGTAGGAAGGTGGTTGTTAAGGATAAGGGTTTTCACAGTGCTGTTAACCACCTTCTGGTTAGGTATAGTCGAATCAGATGTGCGTGCAGTGTAGAAAGAGGGGTTGGAGAGTGGTTGGTGACCCTCCTGGAGGTAAAGGTCCTTAAGTCACACCACAACGGTCCCACTTTTATCTGCTGGTTTGATGACAATATCATCACGGCGGCGAAGATTAAACATCAAACACCCCTCCCCACCATGAAATTTCTCGTATCTTGGCGCATCTACATCGTCGTGGTGATACTACCATCAAACCAGCAGATAAAAGTGGGACCGTCGTTTTGTGATAGTTTTCTCTCCACTATTTAGGTATAAGTGTCAGATTACATTAAAAAGTGATGCAGATCATTGCCCCCGCCTACCCTATAAATAATGATATTGTGATATTGTGAGTTGTGATATTTAATGAAATATTGTACAATCAATGAAGCATTCCTTCCCATCTTGTGTTGTCTTGTCATTCTACAGCGTAACAAACCGAATATTGCAGATAAACCTGCAACAGATACAGTAGGAATTATTTGTTGTTACTGGAATATACTATGTCAAATCGCAAATCAAAGGTTATACAGCATAATATTTGCTGTATGTCTTTTTTGTTTGTATATGTCAGCATGTGATTATTTTGTACTCTAGTCAAACAATTGTGCAGTAGTATACCTTATTGTTATAATTGTGTTCAATCATTTACATATCTTGACTTTGACTTCCTCTATTTGTTATTGCAATTGTCTCACTGATAGGTTTCCACGGATGTATAGTTATTTGTATATGCATTTTGTTTTACATGGTTCTATATATCCATACAATTACTATAGGACACACTTTTGTATGTGTACATATGTATGTGTTATATCATTTCATGTTAATATCTTCATGTGAACGAAAGTTTATGTTAATACATGTATATATCTCTATATGTGCGAATGTTCGTGTTATTGCCATTATTTATGTGAGAAAATGTTTATGCGGATTCATGTGTGTGTATATATATATATATGAGTGTTTGTTTGTATTAATGAACGTATCTCCGTTCTGTGTCATTATGTACGCTTATTATTGTGTGAGCCCTAACTTGAGTGTGGATACATTTACGTTCCTGTGCATTTTGTATAGGTATCTTTTACACATCTATGTTTCAATTTATTTTAAAGATATATATGCATTTCTTATCTATTGTAGTGTGAATATATTTATATATATAAATGTATACGTATGTGTGGATGTATATATATATATATATGTCTATATTTGGTTGCATATATATTCCATGTGCTCTCAAATGCTGATCCTTCTTGTATATTTCTAGAGTCTCTACTTCTATTGGTAGCCCCCCTGCGACCGATTTCTTACTCTTTCCTTCCCTTAAAGCCATCCACCCCCCACGCCCTTACAACCTACTCATTACTCATAAATCATAATTATCATCAGGTGGCATGCCGGCTGGCGTAGGCGATCATGACTCTCCACAGCTCTCTTTCCACAGTATTATGTATCAAGATCGTTGTTCTTTCCATGTCGTGCCAGGTTGTCAAGCTGTCTAATATTTTCTTACGTTGTTGCACTCTGTCTCTGTTGTTTTCAATTTTGCCTGTTGTGACTATGTTCTCCAAACCTGCCTGTCTCACGAAGTCGCCAAAATATGAAGATCGTCTTTTTTCTTGTATTATTGATTAAGGTATGTTTCGCATTTGATTCTTTCAACAACTCCACATTATTTTTTCTGGCAGTCCATGGTATTCTCAGCATTCTTCTATAGAACCACATCTCTATTGCCTCTAATTTTCCACTTTTAAGTTTGTTTATTCATACTCATCAATAGTACGCAAATATGCATAATGAAAGCATGCATTTTCTCGCTTACTGGACATGCGTTTACGCAACTGGTACCGGTTTATGTTTCTGCGTACGAGAAACATGACTTGGTTAATTCAGTTATCAATTGTGTGCGGTTTTTTTTAGTGTAAACGTTATTAGTTTCTTGAAAAAGGTTCCATTTGGACCGAAACGTCGACAATTGTCCTGTTTATTTTTATTGTGTTTTTTATATAATTTTTTATCTATTTTTATTCATAGTGACGGTTAGTTTTTCTAGTAACATGTTTAACTTATTTTAACCATGTAATCCCGAGAATGGAAATGAGTTGTATTGCCATTTTATTTGCGCCAATGGCCCGACACATTCGTCCTTGGCTTATACTTAATGTTGAGAACTTTACTTTTGTTATTTGGTTCAGATTGCTGTTGCTAGCCACATCCACCTGCTTATGTTCCTTATAGCACATCCACCTTAGCCATGGATTGTAGCTTATGTTGCTTATAGCACAATAACAATACTATTATCTGGTGAGATGGAAAGTTAATAGCAGCATTAACAATTAAGTCCCCACAGTCAAGAGATGCACCTTTGTCATATGTAGATATTGTGCATTTATTGTAATGATAATCCACAATCGCATAATAACATGTACAAATCATATTAATATGATACTTCACGATGTTTCAATCAATCAATCAAGTTCCATGCCAAGACATTCTCTTCTATTGTTAATAGGTTCAGTTGGTGACATGTTTGTGTGCTACAGTGGCAACCATCCAGAAATTTCTCTCTTTATCTTCCTTTGTCTATTCTCCGTTTGATCTTTCTGGTGTTTACTAAATGTTCTCCTCAAGCTCTAGAAAGTGATGGACATTGTACGTCCATTGACTTGTAATAAGATAAAAACACAAAGTGCAATTTTGTTATCCAAGAATGTTTCAGATTTATAATTATTATTATGGTAAATACTTACAAGAGTAAAAATTGATAGAAACTTTGAAAGATTAAGCAACATGAAGATGTACTGCCCTCGGCACGGGGAGATCCTGAAATAAAACAGTGCATTGTCACTAAAGGTTATCTGAAGACTCCAGTAAAAATGTGCGCCGTATAGTAAGAAATTATTAAACAAAAATGTATAGTCACGGGTGTTCTTTAATATGGAACTGCTACTTATCCCTTGTATATATTCATTATTTACTTATCATTAAATATAGAAAATTATGTTTGGTCAAGATTTTCCAGCCAAATTGAATATTTTGAGTAAAGTATCACATAGTAATAAAAATGTGAGTTATATTGTATTGTACAAATGTGTTTTTTATTTTTGTATTTGCTGTCATCATCATCAAGTTCATGTCTACTGTTGTTGATACATATATATATTAGTTCATGTCTACTGTTGTTGTTGATACATATATATATATACATTAGTTCATGTCTACTGTTGTTGATACATATATATATATTAGTTCATGTCTACTGTTGTTGTTGATACATATATATTAGTTCATGTCTACTGTTGTTGTTGATACATATATATATATATATACATTAGTTCATGTCTACTGTTGTTGATACATATATATATATTAGTTCATGTCTACTGTTGTTGTTGATACATATATATTAGTTCATGTCTACTGTTGTTGTTGATACATATATATATATATATACATTAGTTCATGTCTACTGTTGTTGATACATATATATATATTAGTTCATGTCTACTGTTGTTGTTGATACATATATATATTAGTTAATGTCTACTGTTGTTGATACATATATATATTAGTTCATGTCTACTGTTGTTGATACATATATATAAGTTCATGTCTACTGTTGTTGTTGATACATATATATATTAGTTCATGTCTACTGTTGTTGATACATACATATATATATTAGTTCATGTCTACTGTTGTTGATACATATATATATTAGTTCATGTCTACTGTTGTTGATACATATATATATTAGTTCATGTCTACTGTTGTTGATACATATATATATTAGTTCATGTCTACTGTTGTTGATACATATATATATTAGTTCATGTCTACTGTTGTTGATACATATATATAAGTTCATGTCTACTGTTGTTGATACATATATATATATGTATATTAGTTCTCTTATCACCAATAACGTATATCAGGGTCCGCGTTGATTCTATGCTATCTCATGATCTTAACATAATCTAATATTTTCTTTCTTGTCCTCTGACTTTCTTTCCTAAAACATTAAGAAAAGGGTTGAAAAGTTATAGAGAATTGACTTTATTCACCTTTGGTTACCCGATATGTACTCATATTCTCAGTCAAACAGCAGAGTGCCTGCCAAGAGTACCACTCATAGCTTGAACTGATAATTTCCACGGATTTGAAAAAAGTTCACTTTATAAAAAAGACTCTGCAACCATGTTTCAAACTCATTACCCATGAGCACAAAGCACACAGCTTTACTAGTATGTCAGGGAGATTTCCTTCCACTATGTTCCATAAACCCGCCTCCCACTTCAATCGCACAAGATTGACACAAAATAACAGCAGCCTCTAACTGATTATATGCTTATGAAACAGAGTGAATTGTTAAAGTCAATTATTCATCAACAGATGTAATCTTGATTCAATAATAATCTCTTTACCCCCGAAACGCTCATCAAGAGATATAATCTTGATTGGAAATACTACTCTTGACTTCAAAAATACTCAACAAGAGATGTAATCTTGATTGGACAATCTTACTCTTGACTTCAGAAACACTCTTCAAGATTTGTAATCTTGATTTAACGATACTATCTCTGGACTGCAGAAACACTCTTCAAGATTTGTAATCTTGATTTGACAATACTATCTCTTGACTACAGAAACACTCTTCAAGATTTGTAATCTTGATTTGACAATACTATCTCTTGACTACAGAAACACTCTTCAAGATTTGTAATCTTGATTTGACAATACTATCTCTTGACTACAGAAACACTCTTCAAGATTTGTAATCTTGATTTGACAATACTATCTCTTGACTTCAGAAACACTCTTCAAGATTTGTAATCTTGATTTGACGATACTATCTCTTGACTGCAGAAACACTCTTCAAGATTTGTAATCTTGATTTGACAATACTATCTCTTGACTACAGAAACACTCTTCAAGATTTGTAATCTTGATTTGACAATACTATCTCTTGACTACAGAAACACTCTTCAAGATTTGTAATCTTGATTTGACAATACTATCTCTTGACTACAGAAACACTCTTCAAGATTTGTAATCTTGATTTGACAATACTATCTCTTGGCTTCAGAAACACTCTTCATAATATAATTCTCAAATGACATATATTGCCAGATAATGAACACTGTGTAATAAATAAACCAAAAATTGTGAGAAGAATATTCTACAATATGTTTAATGCTGGTTTATGAGAAAAAATATACAACTCTGTACAATTTCATTTAATTTTGGCTGATCTCCCTTTGTGTTTTTAACATTGAGTGTTAAGAAAAAAATAATGCAAGCTTCAATTCTGAATTAATATTACCAACAGAAGATTCAACAACAGTAAAAGGATTGAACTACAGGGCATTATAGAAAACAGGAAACATATTTAAGTCACTGTAGCTGAATGGTTACGGTGATGCACTTGAAATCTATTTAGTTCTGCCCAAGCGGAATTGGTTTGAATCCTGTGGACGATAATTTTGTGGATCAACATAGCATAGTGGTTAAGATGTTAACCCTGTGCTTAAGAGGTCATGGGTTCGAATCTGGCTCATGATGTCTGATTTACAAGTGGATGTTTTAGGAAATCCCTAGATATTATCTTTTGAAGCTACAGAGGTACGTGCTGTGGTACTACCGGCAGACTACGTCAGCTTCGTTGTGAGGGATGGATTTCATATGGTGAAACTCGAGTACAGTGAAGTCAATCCTTCATGCTATTTGATCCCTTTTGAGAAAAAGTATTTATATGTTATTTTTAGAGATTTATTGCTTGATAAAAGAAGTCAAACATGGCACCTACTTTGAGAAATCCCATTTTCTGTGATGTTTCTGTTCTGCACCGGATCAGGACACCCAGATACAAATATTGTGGTGATTCTTCTCTCAACTACTTGATTCATGTACGTAATAGTACATCTGAACATCCCCTGGATATCTTTCACCCTTGCTTGTGTCTTTAATGTAGACTGCGTGACATATTTTAAACATCTGCCTGTGTCACTCGGAGATAAGGGAAACTGGATTGTGTCACTTGGAGATGTGGTAGACTGGATTGTGTCACTTGGAGATGTGGTAGACTGGATTGTGTCACTTGGAGATGTGGTAGACTGGATTGTGTCACTTGGAGATGTGGTAGACTGGATTGTGTCACTTGGAGATAAGGGAAACTGGATTGTGTCACTTGGAGATGTGGTAGACTGGATTGTGTCACTTGGAGATGTGGTAGACTGGATTGTGTCACTTGGAGATAAGGGAAACTGGATTGTTTTGTCAGGGTTATTGTGTATCGGGTAGCAGGTTTGAAAATCATCCATGTCTGTAGTACATGAATCCCACTGAATTGTTATACCGGCTGCACCCTAAATCAACAATATAATAATAAACATAATTATGATTATATTATCAAAGACAGTTTACAAAACAATGACAAAATTTGGGTTTAGTAATCATACCTATCCATGCACACACACACACACACACACAATTTTCAATCATTACTTATTGACCCACGATCAGGTTCTCAAGCTAATTGAGCTAATGTATTAAATGTTCTCATAAGGGGTACACATAATTGCAGCAAAACTTTAACCTGTCAAGCAAACGTTGAAAACTTACATGGTAATGAAGTTTTGCTGATTACTGGAAACACACAAATTTATATGTTAGTCAGTCGTTAGTCCTCGGATCATTATCACTGCACACTGGACACATTTATAGTTGCTCCAATCTCTCCATGAGTGTATCATCCATTATACTTCTGCTGACAGTACCTCTGCTGGTTGACCATCATTCTTCTGCGTTCCAAACCTTAATCTTTAATCTTGGACATTGAAAAGAAATAATCATCCACACTATTCTCACTCTCGCGTGCTATATCTATTATGGAGTTCTAAACGTCAGCTCGATCCATTGCCCTATCGCCCTGTGCCACAATCGTGTATGACACCAGTTTATCTGCTCTTTCATTGTCTCGAACACCCACACGTCGCGTCATGAAAATAAATGTAGCTACTTTCAAAATCGCCTTTCTCAAGGTCTCAATCCACTGTTCGCGAACGAGACACATTTTCACCTTCTTAATCATACTCAGAGTCACTCAATATGCAGACCTGTGATGCCTTCTGTGTGCCCACCCACTCAAATGCCCTGATCACCGTCATAATCTCCATGGTCATGCTACTCGTAGTCACAGCAAAGGCCCCACTCTTCTACCTAATCGTTTTACCTGCGCACTGAGATGTGAAGGCCCAAACACTGCGAACTGGCAAATTGATATTTCGACTAAAAGGCTTTTATCAAGAATACATCGTAACACACAACAAATAAAGAATAGTACTGTCCACAATCACATAAAAGAGCTACTGCTTAAATTTTTCATTTGTATCATACACATAGGGACCATCTGCTGATTAAAATTAATGTCGCATGCAAGATATACTGATGTCACATGCAAGATATACTGATGTCCCATGCAAGATATACTGATGTCCCATGCAAGATATACTGATATCATATGCAAGATATACTGATGTCATATGCAAGCTATACTGATGTCATATGCAAGATATAATGATGTCATATGCAAGATATACTTAAATTATGTATTTATTCTTAACCATTGGTAAATGTAGATGCAATGAAATCCCTCTATAGCGCAGACGTTTATAACAAATTTCTTTACATAACAACACTTTTTAAAATTTCAATTATATTCATTTTTTATTGTTTGTACTGTATTGTTTGTACTGTATTGTTTGTACTGTATTGTTTGTACTGTATTGTTTGTACTGTATTGTTTGTACTGTATATATTTGTGTATCTCCTACATAAGACAAATGTGTACATACATAAGAAATAAAATAGAGATGTATAAAGCAAAAATTGATGCACAAAAGCTTGCAAGATTGGACTTGCATGCCGAAATGATACCTTGTAAAAAAACGATACTACAGGGAATAGTCAATTAGGAAGAAGTAGAAGAGACAAAAAATTATGGACAGACAAAATAAAACACTGGACAGGTTGGGATTTTTCCTCAATCATCTACATCACTGAATATAGAAATCAATGGAAGATTCTGTGTGTTGATGCATCCTCTGGGGTACCACTACCACACTGACTCTTGTGTATTGATGCATCAACTGGGGTACCTCTACCACGCTGAATCTTGTGTGTTGATGTATCCAATGTGGTACTAGTAAGACCCTGATGGGTTAAAAAAAAAAAAATAGGTAGCATATCCTGTCATTGTGTAAACATCAACCCATCGTTTTTTGGCCGTAGTTATTTTCTTGGCAGTATTTGCGTCACAAGTTTACCATTGCTTTCTGAATGGTCCGGGTACATAATTGTTTGAGGAGGTTCTCAAACTCGGTACCTTGGCTGTCACATTCGTATTATGTACCATAACGCCACAGAACCGGTCCGATGGGTTATGGGTTTACTAATAAAAATAAGACCCATAATCTATCAAGGTCGTAGTGGTGCCACACTGGAGACATAGCCCAAAAAGCCCGCTAAATACCTCTATCCTCAGCCATTTAGAGTACAAAAACATTATGCCCATACAATTCCTTTATATTATCAATCCTGGATTTTCTTTGTCCACCTCTTCTCCGTGAATCATCAACCGTTCTTTGCAAAATAATTTTAGAAAATGAGTCGCATCTTGTTACATGTGCAGACGAAATATATTTACGCTGTTTTACCACGTGAAACCTCAGTGTAGTATTGCACCAATTGAAGTCCCAGTGTAGTATTGCACCACTTGAAGTCCCAATGTAGTATTGCACCACTTGAAATCTCAGTGTAGTATTGCACCACTTGAAGTCCCAGTGTAGTATTTCCATGGGCAGAATTTTACTCAGTGACGCCCAACTACTCTCCGAGATTTTACTTATCGGCAAGTTAAGGGCACATATGTATGTATGTACACTGTATATAGTGAATTTTCATTCAGCTTACACATTTCGTCGGTACGAATCAGTTTTCAATAATGGAATTTGACTGTATCTAGAAAATGTGACTGTTTCTCTAGAAAAATCCAGTTTCACTCACCGTGGCAGAGCATATGTAAGTAATGTTATCATTTTCTTTGTACTTTTGTTTGCGATCAGGGAGACTTGAAACATACAAGTTAACATCTGATACTCCAGCTGCAATGACAATAAAGTTAACACTGCTCAAACACACTTGGAAAAAGAATAAACTAATTCAATTGATATCAAATTTAAACAACACTCAAATGGAAAGTTTTGAATAAGCAAATAGTAGCACTTATTGTGATGCATTTTCCTTTCAACTGCAGACATTAGTTCAATTTTGTTATATCTAAATTTGTAACCATTAGAAAACAGTGGAGTCATAGTTTTGGTAATCCAGTCACTATGAGGAGATTACAAGAACTGTTGGAACAACATTAGTGATCAAATACATTGAAAAAAACCCAGAGATTGGAGTGCTTCGGCCATTGGTTATTGGTTTCTCCTGTCACTATAAATAATCTCCTGTGATTATGCTGTCATTGACTTTTGCTCATTTCATTTCTCTAAATGTATTTCTACCAGTTAGCAAGCGGTGGAAAATAATACAATATGAAAGATGCAGAATGTTAACAAACACTTAACTCCTGACAGTTATATGCCCCTGATAATTATAGAAGGTAGTTTTTAAAAAATTCGAAGAATTGGTGGATTATATAGAAATAAGTAACAATAGAATTATCTACAATTTCTTTCAAAATAATTCCCTTCGGCAACTGTACTCTTTTTCTAACATGCATACAGCTGGTGGAAACTTTTATGGAGCCCATTCTTTGGCCCCTCTCTTAGATGTCGTGTCGCATTGGTGATAACGTCATCAGCATTGGGTGATAACATAATCCACCTGCTCGTTCTCCATTTGTTCTGGTAGTTTTCTTCCGATTGCATCTATAGATAATGAAGGATATAAACGGTTTCTTCCGATTGCATCTATAGATAATGAAGAATATAAACGGTTTCTTCCGATTGCATCTATAGATAATGAAGGATATAAACGTACATTTCCTAATTAACCATTCGGCCTTCACAAAGGAAATGATTGAAGGATTATCAATTGTTTAATATCTAGTCCAATATTGGTCATATACAGAGCGGTTTGTTGTCAATCATCTTAGGTTCCACACAACTTGTTTTTCATCGAAGCTCTTATGGGCTAGATTATACCGTTCGTTGGAAAAGCGTAACTAGGACAATTCTGGTGTTCTGTGTTAATGGTGTCTGTGTTACTGCTCTGCAAATATAGGCTGCAGAGTCGTTGGTACAGATCTTATGTAAGTATGGTTTATTTAGTGTGCGTATGTTGTAGAATGAAGTTTTGTTCAGTTATGATTATGTGGTTCCTGTTGACTATTGTTCACTTTGTGCGGCACTCTTGAAAGATATTTTGACCGCTTTCATATGGTACTTGGGTTCAATTATGTGGCGTAAATGCCCCTTTTCAAGTTCCGTACCTTGTGAGCCAGAATTTTTGCGGCTTCGGCGGTCGGAACTTTTTTTTTATACGCTTAACTGAAAGCTAATTTTCAGGGAACTTCCTGCAGATTAGTTTTTGTGTGTAGAATATGAAGAACGTATCGTTACAGCACAAATCTCCCTACAGCATCATCATCGCGGTGCAACCGGAACCGACTGCATCACCATCGTGGTGCAACCGGAAATACTTTTGACATAGTTTATTAGCATGGGCAGTCCAGAGACAAACTAATAGTTTTCTGTGACACTTTCATGCGTAGGATGATGTCCCAGCAACATGTAATAATTATATCATCTAAAATAAACTAACATTTAATAAGCTCTTCAATTTGCCACATCATGCAGTAAATATTTAAAATTGAACAATATGGAAAAGAAAACAAAACTATTTTGACAATATAACATAAACTGAAAATAAAACTTTTCAAAAGGCAGAGAGGATTGACATCATTACACCATATGTACTCCGACCCTCTCAATGAAGCAGCATGTGTCTTGCTGAGAGTATCACTCATAGCACGTACTTCTACTCTCTAGACCCATGCAACATTCTGAGAAGAGGTCACCTACATAGATTGGATATATGTTTGCATATATAAAACAATATTCCCCTATTTTGTATGCTCACATTGAATCACATCAAACAATATTCCACTATTTTTTATGCTCACATTAAATCGCGTCAAAGCCTGCAACTATTTTGTGGCATCGAAGTTGATGAAATTTGACACCATGTCCCAAGTAACTGCATGTTTTCAATACAGCGTTAGGCCACTCCGTAATCCTTGCAAAGATCTGCTATTAGTAGATACTCCTGTCTGTAGTAAATATTACTCAGTAGATACTCCTGTTTGTTGTAGATATTACTCAGTAGATACCCCAGCTGCAATGGTTTGTTGTAAATATTACTCAGTAGATACTCCTGTTTTTTGTCCGGCCCAAAAGGTGGATAGGAAATGTTACGCACCACAAATGTCATACAAGGCAATAAATAACAAGAAGTTGGCTGTACCATGCAATTAAGCAATATAATCCTGAACGCAGACATGTAAGCTACAATATAATCCTGAACGCAGACATGTAAGTTACAATATAATCCTGAACGCAGACATGTAAGTTACAATATAATCCTGAACGCAGACATGTAAGCTACAATGTAATCCTGAACGCAGACATGTAAGCTACAATTAATTTATACTCACTCGCAACTGTCAAATTACTAGAGGAGTTAAGAGAAAGTTCAAGGCCAGCATCATTATAGTACATAACTTTACAGATATATGTTCCCGTATCCTCGCACACAGTATCAGCTGTGCTCATCAGAAGTCTCATTGTATCCCTGTTACCGTTACCTCCGTTATCTCCAATACATGAGATGTTCCACTTTCTTCCTGGAGAAATATTCTGACACAAGAGTTGTGGAAATTAGGTTTTGTTCACATAAAACAAAATGTACACGAAAAGTTAATTAATTTAGGAATATTTTTTAGGAATAATAGATATACATTTAGGAATAGTAAGACACGCAGAAAGAGGAAAATCTTAAGGAATACAACAAGCAAAACAGTGTGATATCATTCTTTGGGCATTAGCCATTAGAAGAATTTTTATGATCAACAGACTGATACAATAAACATCCTTATCAATAAACCCATAACCTGTGTTATTGGCAAAGTATAGAACAGGTTTCTACTTTTATTCTAATTACTGTCCTTATTTCTAGTGAACGTGCATCTTCAACTTCAATGTCTGCATTATTTGTCACTCTCTTGTGCAGGATAACTTCATTACTTGTTATTTTCTTCTGCAGGATATCTTCATTACTTGTTATTTTCTTCTGCAGGATATCTTCATTACTTGTTATTTTCTTCTGCAGGATATCTTCATTACTTGTTATTTTCTTCTGCAGGATATCTTCATTACTTGTTATTTTCTTCTGCAGGATATCTTAATTACTTCTTATTTTCTTCTGCAGGATATCTTCATTACTTGTCATTTTCTTCTGCAGGATGTCTTCGTGTAGTTGTCATTCTCTTGTGCAGGATCTTCACATTTTTTATGAATATTTTAACACCACACATTGTTAATTTTTGTTAGCTTTACTGACTTGACTGTATTCTAAGTGTACCTAAAGTGTTTAATTTCAGCAGATAAGAACCAATTTGTATAGTGATGGTTCCAATAGTCCTATGTATAAATTACATACCATGTTTAATCCTATTCACATACCTTATTTAATCCATCCTGTAAAAATTGGTCCGTGTGTTGGAGATTAGTCTCTTTGCTTGGGGGCATATCACCATAAACCTTAATTCATCATCAGATATATCATATAATATAGGGTCGTTAACATCTCACACCCCTACGGCATTAATAAATGCAGTGGGTTACTTTACTTTACTTTTATATCATATAATCGTGTGTACCATTAAACAATAGGATATGTTAAAGTTCGGATAATCTTAACACAATGACACCAGAGTTAGAAAACTTAACCACATGATGTTGTAACTACTGTGACAAAGAGACATTTATTAGCACAACTAACATCCTTGCTACACTCCTTTACAATAAAACATAAGTAACAAATCTTCCTTGTGCCTGCTCATACCATATTTAGTTTCAAATTAACCAACAAACAATTACACCTTCATATAAGAGATTAATCCACACACAAGTACACCTTCATATAAGAGATTAATCCACACACAAGTATACCTTCATATAAGAGATTAATCCACAAACAAGTACACCTTCATATAAGAGATAATCCACAAACAAGTACACCTTCATATAAGAGATTAATCCACACACAATTACACCTTCATATAAGAGATTAAAACACATACAAGTACACCTTCATATAAGAGATTAATCCACAAACAAGTACACCTTCATATAAGAGATTAATCCACACACAAGTACACCTTCATATAAGAGATTAATCCACACACAAGTACACCTTCATATAAGAGATTAATCCACACACAATTACACCTTCATATAAGAGATTAATCCGCACACAATTACACCTTCATATAAGAGATTAATCCGCACACAATTACACCTTCATATAAGAGATTAATCCACACACAATTACACCTTCATATAAGAGATTAATCCACACACAATTACACCTTCATATAAGAGATTAATCCACACACAATTACACCTTCATATAAGAGATTAATCCACAAACAAGTACACCTTCATATAAGTGATTAATCCACACACAAGTACACCTTCATATAAGAGATTAATCCACACACAAGTACACCTTCATATAAGAGATTAATCCACAAACAAGTACACCTTCATATAAGAGATTAATCCACACACAAGTACACCTTCATATAAGAGATTAATCCACAAACAAGTACAACTTCATATAAGAGATTAATCCACAAAGTACAACTTCATATAAGAGATTAATCCACAAAGTACAACTTCATATAAGAGATTAATCCACAAGGTACAACTTCATTTAAGAGATTAATCCACAAACAAGTACACCTTCATATAAGAGATTAATCCACACACAAGTACACCTTCATATAAGAGATTAATCCACAAAGTACACCTTCATATAAGAGATTAATCCACAAACAATATGAAAAGAACTTGCACAGAATAGATCTACATGGCGTTCTACAGTCAAAAAGAGCACATCATCTTGTGAAAAGAGGAGAAATGCAGTAGTTCAACAGTGGAGAGTAGCTAGAAAGTCACGGATAGACCAAAATCCGCCTACAGTGGTCATTGCATGTCCGAACTGTCTCACCGTCTATACACAGTCCATGTTTCACTAGCATATAACAGCACTGGAAGTACCTTTACTCTGTAAACTTTCAGCTTACTCTGTAGGTTAATGCGATTTCTACGCCAAACATTTTCGTACAATCTTCCGAAAGTGCGCCTTGCCTTGGCGATCCTTGTATACACTTCCTCATCAACGATGGCATTTTGAGATAACGTACTGCCTAGATATGTGAATCTATTCACAACTTTCAGTGCTACACCATTTACCCGTATGCAGGGATCGAGATAGCTTTTGCCAGGTGCTGGTTGTAACATGACTTCTGTTTTCTCTGTGTTAATCTTAAGTCCAAAGTTGGTACAGGCTTTAGAGAATCTGTCTATAATATATTGTAGATCAGCCTCAGTGTTGGCATTTAGGGCACAGTCATCAGCAAATAAGAGATTCCTAATAATGTTCAGGGCTAAAGCTGGTTCCACCATCATGATGTGCAATGCTGAGTTCTCTGAATTATGGACCACAAAAGAAAACGTTAACCACGTCTGTGGCTGTGACAAAAGAGATGCAAGACAGAGACAACAGGTTAGGCACCAGTAACTGTTGTTAGCTCTGAGTATTGTGACCAGTGGATAGGTACAAGAACCAACTTTCTAGCTTGAATGACAGACTATATTATCACTACATTTAGAGAAGTCCACAGCTCTGTGGAAGTGGCAAAACACTGAATGTATTAGCTATCAACGCCATAATAAAATGTATCAGGACATTGGCGCAAATAAAACGGCGACAGCACAGTTCTGTTGTCTGTACTACATCCCTGTACTACATGATCAAGAAACTATGGCAAGGTACTAACATAAGAACCAAATTGTGTTTACTACGAACATGTGTATTCCCTGTGGCGACATATGGATGTGAAGCATGGACACTAAATAAAACAGTGGCCAAGAGAATAACATCATTTGAATTAAAGTGTTATAGAAGAGTTTTGAGAATACCATATACAGCGAAGAAAACAAACCAGGAGGTGTTACGAACAAGTAACGTCCAGGAAGGCTGGCTTCTGAACACCATATTAAAGAAAAAGCTAGTTTTTTTCAGTCATATTAAGAGACACGACGGCATGGAGAGAGTGTTAATGGAGGGAACGATAGAAGGCAACAGGGGCAAAGGCCGACCAAGACGCCGTTGGACAAAAGATATTCAAGAATGCCTGCGCATGTCACTGGAAGATGCAGGGCAATTCGCTCAAGACCGCGGAGAATTCAAGAGATCCATAGGAAAGACTACGTTCTGGAAAGAATGTCACATGATGATGATGATGTACTACATCCGGTTCGAAATCTAGCATGACCATAAGAGATTCGAAGTGGAAGTTTGAGAATGAATACAAAACACACACAATATTTCTCTGTAATCATTAGCATGCTGGGGATGTTGTGGTCTACACATGTAAAAACGATAAGTTAACATTAGTGGGATGATAACATTAGCCATAATGCAGATTAATTCAGTCGGATAGTACTGAAAATTAAATACACGCATTTAATAACATGTTAAAATATCAATGTGTTTGTTTTAACTGCAAGTTGTAATAGAAGAGAACTTACCAAATCAGTTTTATTTAAAAATGTAGGGGTTGATGAAGGATATGTTGCAAGGAGGGATTCAGCACCGTTTAAAGTTATTCTATAGATGGACAGTGAGGCTATTGTCTGGACATTAGGGTCATTGATCACCACACGATTTGCATCACAAGTGGCTATTACCTGTTGTCCACTATTTATTTGATATACTGACAAAACTGGAAGCTGACAATTCACTGTGATAAAATAAATAACATAGATTAGGAAACAGTATATGTGTAATAATGTTTAGATTAATAAAAGAAATGACCATATTGATATTGTAAATCAGAAATGTGGAATCTATTATGTGCCATGGTTCATTTGTTAATTTATAAGATAATTCCAGGATCATAACAAATTAATCAACTGAAAAATGAGTCTGCAATATGTGCTCAAATATTGAAGTAACTCAACCCAAATGTGATGGATCGAACGGCTTCTCTTTTGTGAGGTGTTTGATGTTAGCTGGTGTGTATGTTGCTACTTACAGCTGCTTTTCAAGGATGCGCCATTCTTCTGTTTTGTTTTTGTATCTTCTTTTTCTACGTTCGATGTTGATAACCTCCTGGATTTTAAATTCATATAAATAAAAAGATGATGATTAAATTGATCTTCCAATTACGTGCGTTATTGAAGATAAACATGCTCCGTTGCATAAATAAATTAGGGAGAATAAAGGAAAACAGGCTTAAAGAAAAAACAAATCTTGGATGGGGCAGAAGGAGAATATGGTTCACCATTTATCTTCATCTGAGGATATCGATCCTGGTGCACAAGGGAGTGCCATTAGAACTACATAATGTCATTCAGTGCACATTATTGGCGAAGTGCCCATATAAGCAATGTAAGCATTACTTACACATTTCTAATTGATCAGGGGATATATATATATATATATATATATATATATATATATATATATATATATATATATATATATATATATATATATATATATATATATATATATATATATATATATATATATATATATTACAGTGTAACATAATGGTGTAATAAATTCTATCAGTCGTCTGCAGAATTTTTAAGAGTGTACATATCTTAATCTTGTTAATATTAATATATGAGTAATAACTCGAAAGCGCATGGAGCGGGAGGGGAAACATGTGTTTATTTGTTTATTTGACAAGTTATGCTATTTTGTTCTTTCTATGACAAATTATTTTATTTTGTTCTTTCTGTGACAAGTTATCTTATTTTGTTCTTTCTGTGGTAAATTATCTTATTTTGTTCTTTCTGTGGTAAATTATCTTATTTTGTTCTTTATGTGACAAATTATCTCATTTTGTAAGCTGTTCTTCTGTGGATTACAGGTTTCAAGTAATACAATTAATGCTGTTGAGATTTCTTCATGCGGGAGAGTTATACATTCTGTCATATACAGTTGCTTGTAAACAACTCTCAAACGTATGCCAGTTTTTGACATGGGGGAAAGGGGTGGTGACAAACGTTAAGGTCAACAATACTGTTTTATATGTTTGTTGTTTTTCGTTCGCTCCATTGTAACCATCACGGTTGTCCGTGCGATTTCCGCCGGGAGCGTGATTACGTTGTGCCATCGTTATGCGCCTTGTAGGCCTAGCACATCCGATTTCGGCATGCCTTGACAATTCGGGTGGGCTACCCTTAGCCTGTGACAGCCTCTATATCTGTCTCCAGGCACGCGTAGTGTCGACTCTTCGCCCAGACGATGTTTTGCTCTCGTCTGACTCGCACGAGGTGTTCCACTGTCTATGAACTTGCCTCCTGCAATTGGACGTGCTGTGCCTGTGCCCATTGGGTACCGAACCGTTTCTCATCCGTGAGCCTGGTTCCTTAAGGGGAAGAACTCAACAGAGGAGTTGGACCCGGGCTCTTTCGCCCTCTTAGCCGAAGTGTCGTTCACCGACATCGTGTACCCCTTGTCCAAGTTCGAGTCTCACACCACGCGTTTGAGAGCAAGGCGTTCTCGAGCTGAGCGTCCTTGTCCCAATAGCGCCTGAGCCCATTAGGTATTGAACCCTTTCTCTCTTCAAGTGTACTTCCGTTATAGGAAACCTTGACAGTAGAGTTGGGCCAGGACTACCATCGTTGTCCCTTTCTTGCCTAAGCCCATCGGGTACAGAACCCTTTCTCTTCGCTAGCATATTTCCGGTTTAGGAAGGCTCGACATAAGAGTTGGGTTAGGTCTTCTTGCTTTACCAAACGCCAATGGATGGGTCTGGGTCTCTGCCTGTAAGGAACACAGGTAACTAGAAGCTCGACTCGAGCTGACGGAGCTTGTAGTTCCCCTTTCCTAGGGACTTTTCACTTTCTATTTGCAGTTCGCGCTGCCCTCTAGCGCTGTTCTGCCCTTTCATTGTTTCATTGTACTCTGTATGAAATCTATTTGTCTCTCGCCATGCATCTACCTTTACGTGCATTTTACATTGGCCGCCCCTCCAATGTTCGGACTGGACTGACTAGCTTCACTGTATGTCGAAAGTGTCGCTATATGTGGTGATGCTGGTGGTGTCGTAGATATTGTCTGTCTCTTGTGCAGTCAAATCTCTTTCCATTTGCTACCTCCACATTCTCGGACACGATCCCCAAATGATTTGGCCAGAATCAGCTCGAGCTGCTGTATTTCTGTTTCCAGGGTGCACCGCGTGGAAGTACATTTGGGATCTTGGTTATCTGCTAACCCTGGGTCCGCCTAGAGCAATGCGTTCCCTTTGCACCCCACTGTTTTATATAACAGTTAATATAATGTTGAGATGTACCTGTTTCCGAACTTTGTGAACATTGATTTGCTGTAGCTTAATTGTGTGAAGCTAAAAAATGTTTCCGCTCGGGTGTTGACGGGATCCCAAAGTGGTGCACAGAATAGCAACAATGTTAGCATTACATGCATGTCATAAGAGGAAACTGAGGAGGTTATTGGATGGATTTGACTGTTCTATCACGTTTTGGGCCAAAGTGACCCAGAACCTATGCTGAGATCAGATGTATGAGGTCGAAATTAGCAGATATTGCAACAAAGTTATATACTATGACAATACGCATTCCGTTCTCCAGACTACAACCTATTAATCTGCGTTTGATAACAACACAGAAGAGGTATGTACTTTTTTTCTTCTTTATTCTTTTAAAGCTTTATTTTGGGTGTGATTAGCATTTTAGACATAATTAATAAGAGGGTTGGGACGGTCAATGAATTCTTAACAGTTGTTGACTGGGAAGGGGCAATATTGTTGACTTAATTTATGAATATCCCCCTTAAACATCACATTATAGAGAATGTTTACTATTAAGTATTGTGACGCCCAAGATATGAACACATTATTTGAACAATAACAAAATTACTCCCGGATACAAGAGCATGTCACTGACATTGTCATCAACCTTCATGTTAAACCAGGAAATGGTAAAACACACTCAACATTATACAATACAGTGTCATGTGACCTATTCTTTCCAGAACGTTGTCTTCCCAATGAACTCACTGAACCCTTATCTGTCTTGGGCGATGCGACTTGCATTTTCCAACGACGTATTCATGTTATCTGTAATATCGTCAGTCCATCGTCTTCTTTGCCTGCCTTTCCTCCTCCTCCCAGGTGCTTTGTCTTCCATTATGTGTCTTTCTAAACAGTTGTGTCTCTTTACCAAACAGGTGCAGCTTTCTTTTTACTATTGTGTTTAGTAACCAACACTCCGGAATCTTCAATGTGTTTATAATATCTGAGTTTCTCTGTTTTTCCTTCTCACCATCATCATCAAGTGCCGTCTCCACAACGAAGGTTGGCTGCAACGGATCTCCAGCATCCCTGACTCTTGTCTTGGTAGTGCACTCTGCTAGACTACAACCTGTCCACCGTGTGATGTTACTCTCCCACGTGTATCTGCCTACCTATTGCTCGCCTTCCTTTGACTTTACCCTCAAGTAAGGTCTTTAACAATGTGTCATGTCTTTTAATATGTTCAAAATATTTTGTTTACCTGATCTTTATTTCTCTTAGTAGTTCTTTCTTCATATTAAGTGTTTTTAGCACCTATTTATTTGTTTTCTTCTCTTTCCATGACGTTCTCCCTATTCTTTTATATACCCACATCTCAAAGGCATCAATTCTGTCTTCTAATTGTTTATTTAGTGTCCAAGTTTCTGAGCCATACATTAATATAGAATATATGTAACATTTTATAATTCTCATTTTTAACTTGTTTGCAATTTGTATAGATATTCATATTTTTCTCATGTCATTGAAAGTACTTTTAGCCATTCCTATTCTCCTTTTAACTTGTTTCACATCTGCCATCATTTGTGACTATGTGTCCAAGATAGTGATATGTTTTACTTGTTGTAGTTTCTCAATGTATGTTTATGTTTACCTCCTGTTCTTCTGTGTCTTTGCTGATTATCATGGTTCTGATTATTTGGATGTTTATATTCAGTCCATATTCATTACCGTTACTTGACTTATTGACTTGATCTATTAGTCTTTGTAGTTCATGTTCACTTTCTCCTAAAAGAACAGTTTCATCTGCATATCTAATGTTGTTTATTATTTTCCCATTGATCTTGAGTCCTGGCATTTCTTCTATATTTTTAAAGATATTCTCTGTGTAGATATTAAATAGGCTTGGTGATTAAATGCATCCTTGTCTTACCCCTCTTCTCATTTATATGTACAGTGAGTAGCTGTTTTCAAATCTTATTAATGTAGTTGTTCCCAATATATATTTCTAATCAGTCTGATGTCTTTTCCATCTATGATATTTTTCCTTCTATGATATTTCAATAATCTTTCAGTAGCATTTCATCTCAATTGTATTGATCTTCTTTGCTGCTGTTTTACTTAAGGTCCATGTTTCACACCCGTTTGTTGTAACTGGAAAAATAAAGGTTCGTAGCATTAGCAGTTTCGCTTCTATTTTGTACATACAGTATCAATTTGAAATAGAAAATCTCACCTGTTGTAAGCAGCAAGCATATGAAAAGAAGAGACATTGTGCCATGAGAAGTCATAGTCGTGACTGACAGTCTATATCTCTCCAAACATA
Organism: Meghimatium bilineatum; assembly: GCA_034231615.1. Taxonomy (NCBI): domain Eukaryota; kingdom Metazoa; phylum Mollusca; class Gastropoda; order Stylommatophora; family Philomycidae; genus Meghimatium; species Meghimatium bilineatum. The sequence continues at coordinate 65,311,782 of CM067304.1, read as the reverse complement.
ATGTTCTTCAAAATAATGTACATTACGTGTTATAATGTTATGTCCCATATAAAATACTAATATGGCGGTAAATTGTGCGCAAGGTTGCCAGATTATGATTGCTGTAAGAAGCCAAAACAATACCATGAAGGAAAGAGACACTAGGAAAAAGTCCAACGAAAGTTACCAATGTTTTTTTCAGTTTCTCTCTGGACGTAAATATGGCTTTTATTAAATTTCATGGGAGATGTGTGATATGTTTCTTGATTTATAAAAATAAAATCACAGAAAAAACAAATAAAGATTTGTATATGTTAATTTGGTTTTTGGGAGTGTGGGGGAGGGGGGGTAGGGGGGAAGTGGAGATTACTACATTTCCAGTGACGAGCACCTTTTTATCTTTCTAAACGATTTTTTCCCCTTATGCCTAGGCCTTGCAGCATTAGGGTTAGATGAGTTCTTTGTAGACGGCCTTTTTTTGAGTGCTTCATATATGTTTGTGTTTATTGACTCTTTTATTTCTGTAATCCTTCTTTTGCATGGTCTGCTCCTAGATTTGTGTTATTGTTATGCTTTAAAAAATAATATACTCTCTAATCTATGGCGATGATGGATGTACTCAACAGATCAATTTCTGCCACAAGTTATCTTCTGCAGCATGTACAAGAACTAGGAATCTCAGCACCTCTTGTATCATAATGTTGCTGTGTTCCTTCTCAAACGTGCAGCCCATGAACTTTCTGCTATTACTTTCTCTTGTGTCTTTACACAATTTATTATTGTTTTTCCATCAACGCAGCACGAACCATGACATCATTACTTTCTCTTGTTTGTTTTTATTTTGATTTACTTGAAACTGTATGCAGATATTTTTCTCAAGTACCAATATTTAAGTCATGTCCCAACATTCTAACCATTTCTTTGAACCATCCAACTCACAACAGTCGAATGCTTCAAATGAAATCTATTCTATAGAAAGTCATTCAAATTTGTGACATGTTTTATGATTGAAATAGGCCTATTGGTAGGATTGTCGATTTGTGTATGATATTCTAGCTAATTAGTTAGTTAGTTAATTATTTAGTTAAATAGCTAGCTAGCTATCTAGTTAGTTAATTGGTTGGTTGGTTAGTTGGTTAGTTAGTTAGCTAGTTGTTATTTGGTTAGTAGTTATCTAGTTGTTACTTAGTTAGTTATTTGGTTAATAGTTAGTTTGTTAATTAGTTATCTGGTTAGTAATTTGTTGCTTATTTGGTTAGTAGTTAGTTAATTAGTTATTTGGTTAGTAGCTAGATAGTTATTTGATTAGTAGTTAGTTAGTTAGTTAGTTAGTTACTTGGTTAGTTAGTTAGTTAGTAAGTTAGTTAGTTATTTGGTTAGTTATTTGGTTAGTTAGTTAGTAGTTAGTTATTTGGTTGGTGGTAAGTTAGCTAGCTGTTGGTTAGTTATCTAGTTAGTTAGTTCGCTAGTTAGATAGTTAGCTAATTAGTTAGTTCGCTAGTTAGATAGTTAGTTAGCTAGTTAGCGAGTTAGGTAGTTAGTTAGCTAGTTAGCGAATTAGCTAGTTATTTAGTTGGCTAGTTCGTTAGTTAGCTAGTTGGTTTTCAGTTAGCTAGCTAGCTAGTTCGTTAGTTAGTTAGTTGTTATTTAGTTAGCTAGTTAGCTATAGTGCGTTCATAAATAGTTGCCCACCGATATTGTCTATTTTCTCCGTAACTACTGAACGTATAGGCTTCATATTTTGCATGAGTGCATTATTTCTTAACCACGTTACAGAAGCATGATTAATTATTATCTATATTGAACGGATTTATCGCTGCAGTCGCTACGAATGCCGTTTTTAAGGTAGCAATACATTTCTTTTGATAGTCGTAATAATAGACAGGTTTACATTGAAAATTAAAATTTTTATTTGTCAATGAAGAGAATTACGTATTATTTGTTTATTGTTGTATTTTGCTCTCTTGCTATTCATTGGCTGTTAGGCAAAGTGTGAATGTACTAGCCAATTATATGCACGATTATATAAGAAGACGCCATCATTGATTACATTATATTACCGTGAAATGTCTTTAGTGAGCATCTTCATGCATCGAATAGCACGATCTTAGAACGTCAATTAATATTTACATGTGTGACACGTTAAGTAAGCATTTTGTTTAGAGATTTCGTAGTTAATTATATTAAAATAATAGCAGATTGTCATTTTCCTCAAAGGTGTATCTCATTTTCGACGTGTTTTTATTGTGATGTCTTCAAAATATCATGGTTTTGTAAATAATTACATATATCAGCATTTACAACTATATTACAAACATGTCTTTGAAAGTTAAATTCTTACACTAAAAAGTATAACTATGAGATTATACAAATATTTTTCACAAAAGTCGCGACGCAGAACTCTATTTCACAGTATTTCACACTGTCAATGTGAAAAAAAAAGAAACGAGAGGACGAAAGAATGCTGTAGATAATTTCGTTGAAGAAAATAATTAAGAGAATAATTCATAAACTTTTGGATTGCAAAGAAGCTTTGACATTAACGACATTGAAAATGTATACAGAAAATAACAACGACATTTACATTTCTAAAACTAAATTACATACATGTAGCAGAAGCGTCTTGTGAGAAAACTACATTTAGTAACTTTGAGAAGTAAATATTTGAGACAAATCAGGGAGAAGCGTAAAGAAAATTATGATTTTGTGAAAAAAAAAGTGAAGTAACTCATAACAATTATCAATGCCGTAGGGGTGTGAGATGTTAGAGATCTCACATTTCAGAGGCTCTACAATGTGGGCGGTAGCCATCTCCTCTCCCTCGCAGTCTTTATTTCCCGGATTAATCTGGTACCCATATAAGGGTGGGTCGACTTGGAAACCGTTGCGATATGAAAAACATTTCCGCCTCAACTGGGGAGTGCACTCAGGACTACTTATATGCAAAGCCAGTGCACTAACCACTGTGCTACGTGGCTCCCTGTGATATTGTATATACGGATAAAACGTGGATTAACACTCATAACACTAATAAAAAGGAATGACCATGTGTAGATGGAACTATTACAAGATATGTACCAAGCTGCAAAGGTAAAGATTAATAATAGCATATGCAGGTAGCAGACAAAATGTTCTTTTGAAGAATGGTGAACTCATTTTCATTCCCAAATCTACCGATAATCGAGACTACCATGCTGAGATGAATGGTCATATATTTAGAGAGTGGATAGAAAAGACTGTACTTCCATTTCTAGATAGACCATCCTGTCTGGTTATGGACAAGCTTCCTACCATAATGTTATTGCATGTGAAGATAAGATCCTTACAACCACATCTACTAATGAAGATATTAACATATGGCTTAGAATAGAACATAATCCATTTACTGAAATGCACTTGAAACTGGAGTTACTGTTATTGGTAAAGAATGTACACAGAGCGAAGACTTTCCACAATTATACAAATATATACACGTTTAACTGTTAAATGTATATATCGCTACATATAATCTCAATGAAACGAAAGAAAAAAATTACATTCGGAATACTGTACTTCATTTTTACCCATGCTATGACATATTAACGATACGCCTATACCAGCAATTACTGTAAAATTTCTTTTCCACATACAATAAAATAAGTACTACATTAAATCGGTATTCGTAGCGACTGCTGCGATAAATCCGTTCAATGTAGATAATAATTATTCATAATTCTGTAACATGGTTAAGAAATAATGCATTCGTGAAAATATGAAACCTTTACGTTCTGTAATTACGGAGAAAATAGACATTATCGGTGGACAACTATTTATGAACGCACTATAATATTGTGGACACATTAAAAGATATGACACCTTTTTGAAGACCTTACCTGAGAGTAAAATGAAAGAGAAGCGAGCAAGAGGTAGGCAGAGATAAAAGTGGGAGAGTAACATCACAAGATGTACATGTTACAGTCTAGCAGAGTGCACCACTAAGACAAGAGACAGGGGATGTTGGAGGTCTATCAATGTCAACCTTCGTTGCGTAGACGGCACTTGATGATGATGAGTTAGTCGTCAGATTATCAACATGGCACTCCGGACAAGCCCACAGGTTCCCCGATCTGATATTCAGTGATAACCCGTGTACTGCCAGTGTATCTGAAAATGTCTTACTCTGTGTTTTCGTTGTCGTACTGTCTATACAAAGCAGTTTTATCTACGGGGACATCTTTAGTCCGTAATTAAAGTATGGGTCGCATGTTGCTGTTATAATCTAATGTTTGAGATCTATCTATGTTCCTTCAACGCGAAAACCAGAGCTCGACCGGTGTGATGCTACTGTGTATAATGTTTGTATGTTGTTGATTCCAATAGTCATACCCTCTTTGAGGATTGTTGTGTGATTAGTCTCTCTTAGTCGTCCTCTTTTTCTTTTGCCATCTGATACCCATTTTAATGATTGTACTGATTGTACTGGCAATCTATTTTTTTATTCATTCTAAGTACATACGAAAATAAGTTCATCGTCTTCTTTTTTGTTGCAGAAACATTTTGCTGTTTGGTGTCTCCTCTTACTTGCATGCTTGACTTAAACTCTTCCCAACCGATATTTAAGAGTTGTCGAAGATATTTTTTTTCAAATTAATATATTTCTTCATCAGTGATTTTGTTATTTTCTTACTTGTGCAACCAAATGCTAATACGGATATTTCATTACAATTTGAACAGGCGTCGTTTGGTATATTTACTAATTGTTCCTTTCCAAATTGTTATTAGTTGGTTTAACTCATTTGATGCCAATGCAATTCTGGTAGAAATATATTTTGTTGTATCTCCATCTTTTGCGTCATTGTGCTGATGTTTAAGTAATCAAGTGAAAATTAAAATAAAGAACATAATTATTTTGAAGTCTATTATTTTCGAAACGAACAAATTTCTGGAATGTATCTCTTAAAATGTTCATGTGGCAACCCTGATTCTGCGCAACTATACAAACAAAACAAATGAGATGATCTACTTTTCCAAACTGTATTATTTGTTTCAATACGGGTAAATATGATACATTAAACAATGCTTTACTGCAGTATTATCACAGAGCAAACGTTTTAGCACTTTCTGTGTTTGTTGGATTCACACGAGTGGCTGTGAAGAGTGTACATCTCAACAAAGGGTGCACATTTAATGACCTTAAAGGGTTTTTTCCCCATTTAGGAATTCGTGCACTGATAGGATGAACTATTCATAACATGGGGACTGTAATAATAAATTAGCATTAGCCACATTATTACCTGAACTGCGATCTCCATTTTAAGGTTACTATAATTACCATCAGATGCCGTGTCGATGTTAAATCCTTGCCATTTCTCGATGTATATTTATACTATCAAATATTTTCTCACGATTTCGACCTCTATCTCTCCTGCCTGTTGTAGCTATGCTCTCCAGACCTTGTCTCATTAAGTGTCTAAAAATAAAGACTATTTCTTACTAGGACTTTCTCTTTGGTAGTATAATTTTTGTTGGTTTCCTGGTGCTTTCAACGTACATATTTATATGGGAATCATCCATATTTATATGGGAGACATCCACATTTATATGGTGGACATCCACATTTATATTCTCTGCATTTGAGAACATTTTTATGTCGAATAAACAGTATCCTGTCTTGAACAGTTTTAGAGTTACCACATAGGACTATTGGTAAACGCTCTGGTGTGACTAAAGTAGGTTCCAGCGTGACAACTTGGGCCTGTACTTCAAGTTTAGGGTGTCAAGAACAAAGCTACTCTATTTTTTTAGACGCGTAGGGAGCGACTAAGGATAGTTGGGATTAGGCTGACAATCTATTACATGTAGAAAAAAATCATTGTTACAGCACGTCTTGTCTAAATTTTTGATATTTGTCTTCTGTCGTATGGTCCCTCCCTACTGATGAGAGATTCAGGTGAGCGGATGTTGCACTTTTGTTCTTATCCATATATAAAACCGTGGTTACCCATGGACTTCTCAAACAAAAGCATCAACATGCTCACAAAATCCAAGCTGATAGATTTATTTTTAATCTTCTTCTTCTTCTTCAGCGTTCATTTTTAAACTCCCGCTGGATCTTTCTTGTAGAAGGACTATGATCCATTCTAGATTTCCAGCAGGATGTAGTCTAGAAAATGGAAATGCGTTGTGTCGCCGTTTTTTGCGCCAATGGCCCGACACATCCGTCTTTAGTGGGATTTTTAATCTAAAACCTACCCCTTCCTTTATTGAAAACAAATATGTGTGATCCTGCGGTAATACACCTTCTGCGATTTAGAGGTACATAAGCCTATTAAAAAAAGGATTCAAAAGTTGTAGAAAATTGACTTATCTGTACTCGGTTTCCAATATGTACTACGTCAATCTCAACAAAGCGGCACGCTTGAAAGCAATAATACTTTTAAACAAGACAACACGAGTAGGTTTCGAACCCATAGGCGAACAGATTAACCATTAATACCAATGAATATCGCGGGAAACAAATGAATAACTTTAGAAGGGTGTTTCCAATGAGGCCACAGGTCTCACATTTCCGATTGAACCCGCTGGAATCCTGAGTCACTGGCGAGATGATTGGTTAGTGTCTGTGACCAGCGGGTTTGTTATTCACTCTTGCCGTTAATCGTAGGGGTGATTGGAGCTCTAGCTTGTGTTCCAAGGCCAGATGTGTCGCCTCGACTGTGCTATGACCGTGTTTGTTCAAGATGCCCCTGACGTTTTCTATCCATTTCTTTTGTGGTCTTCCTCTGGCTTTGTACCCTGATTTCATTTGGTTATATGTCTGTACGGGCAACTTGTCGTGATGCATTCTCATAATTTGGCCAAACCACTTCATCTGCTGCCTTTCTATGTATTCTGTACAAGGTGTTATACCTATTTTTTCCCGTATGTCTTCATTTCGTAATCTATCAAGCTTAGTGACCCCGGCAGCTTTCCTCAAGCATTTCATCTCACATGTCACTCACTATCTTTCTCTAATGTGAAGATGAGAGAGACCAGGTTTGGCACTGGTAACACAGTGTTGGTAGGAATATACTGTAGATCATTTGTCTTTTAACTTCGATCTTGGGATGAAGAAGTATCGTTGACAGTTGGTATGTTATTGCATTTGGCTTTTGACATCTCGTCTCTATCTCTCTATCAAGGTGACGTGCTGAAATTCCTACTTTTCCCATGCGCTTTATCAGTCTAACTAAGGTCACTTCAAACTCGAGACCGCAAATTTATAAGACATATTGGCTAATGGTAAAATGGCATTCTAAAATGATTCATTTGACGTTCCTATGATTTTCATTGGACACTATGATTATATTTTGTGTGATAGTCAATGAATAACTACGGAAAAATAAAATATAGTATTTAGAAGGGTGTTTTCCCATATTAGACATTAGGTCTTATATTGTCAACAATCACGGTTAAAATACTATGAACCTTATTGCTGAATCCATGAAAGCGTGGAGAGTAATGTTAACATTACAGTCGATCCTACTTTCTGTTGAAAGTAAAGTAAATATCAGTTGATTGTCGATAAAAGCCTGCATTTTTACCTTTTTATGGATAATGTTAAATATGTAGGCGTCTAATGAGCTTTTGTGATGTCCAGTTTAATTAATAGGGTTTAGTGTGGAGTCTGCGATAGTAAATGATGTTTGAAGTAAATTCACATACTTTATGAGAATTATTCGTCAATTGATTGCCAAATTATCGACGAACATTGAGAAAAGGATGTTGAATAAATGTTTGTGATAGCATTCGTACCTTATGACCTGTGACAGTACTATAAAACATTTCAACAGGAAATGTGAACATGACCAGAAAGAACTATTTTGATTATTTTAGTGATTTTCTTTGGTAGGTCTTGGCTGTTTTTGGCAGGCGACTCCACGTATATAAATAGTAACCAACACAAATCACGCCAGAAATAAAAAATGTGAAGAATGAAGTCCTAACTAATTCCGTACGGAGGTCTTCTATATAGCAGACGGTAATAACCTTGATTCTTGATTAGGAACAAGCGTCACAGCACTGGGGGCATTCCAATATATGCTCTGCTTGCCGTTCCGTCAGTCATCTAAAAGTGTATAAGCTCAGTGTCCCAGTCAGTTGCTGATTACGCGTTCTTCTGATCTCTCCGGAGAGGGAGCACTTTCTCCCATCACCTCTAGTCACTCCCTTTTCTACCATTCTCTGAATATGTACACTGTCGCATTCGACTTCCTCCTCGTCTTCTCGTAGGGTATCCATGACTGCTCTAATCAATTTAATCCTGTCTCTTCGGTAATAATCTTACAACATTCTCAACGAGGGAAAAGTTATAAGGAAGTACTTTGAAACTGGAATACTATACATCTTTAACACATACATTTTCCTTATATTCCAAATTGCTTTTATGTAAACGTAGTGGCGACTTCTATGACAAATATATCTATATTTCCAATTCCTATTTGCACCCCATAACAGAAAAACGTGCAGTTTAGAATGTCTGTTTGTACTCCTGTTGTCCGCAACCCATAATAACTACTGTATTTAATATAGGATTTGAAATAATGCTTTTAGTAACATTTGACAGTATAAATAAATATATATATATATATATATATATATATAAAATCCCTTTTGCTGTAAGCAGGTAGCTATTGACAGCGCATAACAAAGTGGTCGTTTTTGCGTTAATTAAGTAATCTCCCTTTGATTTCAGTTATTTTCGTTGCTAATGACGCTTTTTTTTGTTGCACAAATATTGTGATGTGCTAGTGGGAACAACATTGAAATGAATACAATTTCAGATGAAAACACCAAAAGTGGTAACACAAAAAGGCAAAGGAAGAAAGTAGCACTGACTTGCAGAAACACTAAACACATAGGTACATAAGACAGTAACACAATGACTTAGGAAATGTGGAAGAGTGTAACATAAAAACGGAATAGATAGTTACATAGGATAGTAATAACAATTAACAGTAACAAATGAAAAATAATAGGATTAATGTAAATAAATGTTATTATTTACAATTAACTATAAACTTGCATGTCTGATCACTTTTTCCAAACACCAAGATGCAATATAATAATTAATGACACAAACTTAACACAAGCTGAAGAGGTGAAATATCTTGGCACCCTGTTAGCATCAGAAGGTAGATGCTCGAGTGAGATAAAGAGTCGAACAGCACAAGCCAAATCAGCATTCCAAAATATGCGAATCATTTTGTGCATTATAACACTATCAATGCATATTCGAATTCGAGTGTTGAGATGTTACATCGAACCAATTCTTATTTTTAATAATTTTAAGCATGGACTGTAGACAAAAAATTTCAACTGGAGGCTACAGAAATGTGGTTTCTGAGAAGAATGATGGAAATATCACAGCTAAGAAAACTAATGCAGATTTTCTCATTGATGCTGGCGTAAATTATATCAATCATATCAAACATTAGGGGCAGGCTGTCACGGTTTCTAGGGCATGTGCTGAGAAAAACACAGCTTGAATACATAATAACCATTGTGAAGATCAGGGGGAGAAGAAACAGGGGACGACAAAGACAGAAGTTGCTAGATGGACTAGTATTGTGGCACGACATAAGTTCACCAACCGAGCTTATTAACAACACAAGACAAAGAGTCGTGGAAAAACATGATCGCCTACGTCATTAAGCATGGCACTTGATTGATTTATTAATAATTGAATTTGGAAATTAAATTTTTTCAATATTGCAGGAACTAAGAACAGTAAGAATTTCACATGACATATATACGATATTGTGAGTACAAATTGATTGCTAGAAAAAGGAAAAATGAATGATAACCTATCAATCTCTCAGGATTTATATAACAATATAATATTCAATATTATTGTCATCGTCGTTGTCATGCAAGATGAATATCGACCTCAACATACAAGACAATTGTGTTCTCATATAGAAAGTCTTGGATAACTGTACATGACAGGATGCATTCTTTTCATCACACAACTTCTTCCTAATATGTAGCAAAATTAGTACAGAAAAACAGAAAAGATACACATATAATTTTTATATCCTATGGAATTTTGTCAACTTTAATCTAAGTTGTACAATAAAAGTTGAAATTTATTGTTGGCGACACTTGGTCAATTATGTTTCAGTTAGTTCAACAGAAGAAAATTGAAAGATGATATATCTAAAATTATTTTAACATTTATAATCAATGAAACATTTCGTCATCCAAATACAAACATGCACAATTCACATGCCTGCATCGAATATTGTGCATGAAATATCGATAAACTATTATCTTGGTACATTACTGATATTTCTGCATAAATGAAAATAATCTATAAAACCCATATTTCCATTATTCATTTTATAAAATTGATTTATTTTTATATAATGGAGTAGTTGCATTAATAGTGGGATGAACGTGTAGTAACTGTGTACTTATTATAAATTTTAATTCCTTTATTTATTTGTTGATAGTCGAAGCTCTTTTTTCTATGCTTAATATCATTGCTTCTCCCCCTTGTTGCCCCCAAAAACCCACGCCAAAACCATTTGTTCTGATGCAGTTCTTGCAGTCTATCTATCTATCTATACACTGTGGCCCTTGTTTGCTTTGCGGTGTCATGAGGGGAAGAGTTCTCTGGAGATGGCCTTCTTGTGTGCTGTTTGTAAACTTGTTCCTGTTGCTTCTTCGATTTCGGTGATCCATCTTTTACATGCTCTGCCTCTGGTTTTATAACCATTATGTCTATGTGAATGGCCATTTGTGGCCTGCTATCTGTCGGTAGTCTGGAAGCGTGTGAAAATCACTTGATATGTTGTCTTTTGACGTGTTCCAATATTGGTGTTGTTTTGGTTATCTGTCTGATGTTATCACTGCAGTTCTTGTAGTTACACTATAATATTTATGCTGTTTTGGGATCTTTTCTTGAGAAATGAAGTCTGTATATTTTCATATATTATTGTATTGCTGTTTCAGTTTCTTCAATTATGTCAATATCAATTGGCCTAATGTGTGATATAAAATTGTGAACTTTCTCAAAAGCTTCATTTAATGAATGACAAATAACTCTAGCTGCTACTGCAATATCTATGATGTCTTGATTGTGTGTGCACATTTTTGTGCGAGTGAGGATGACATCTGTGAGATATTTATACACCTTAAATGTGAGATATTTATACACCTTAAATGTGAGATATTTATACACCTTAAATGTGAGATATTTATACACCTTAAATGTGAGATATTTATACACCATAAATGTGAGATATTTATACACCTTAAATGTGAGATATTTATACACCTTAAATGTGAGATATTTATACACCATAAATGTGAGATATTTATACACCATAAATGTGAGATATTTATACACCTTAAATGTGAGAAATTTATACACCTTAAATGTGAGATATTTATGACAGTGATCCCTAACAAAAGCTCTCCTATGAAATATCTGAGGTTCTATTGTGTGTATTTTTAATACTGTATCTAAATGTATGCTGTATCCGAATGAATGGAAAAAATCATTATATATACCCCTCAGAAAAAAGGCGACCTTCAGATTTGCTCCAACTACCGAACTATAGCCCTTATAAGTCAAGCAAGTAAAATAATGTTAAACATCATAATGCAAAGAATCAAACAGAAATTAGAGATGGAGATAAACGAAACACAGGCTGGTTTCATATCGGGCAGAGGAACAAGATATCACATCCTTAACATGCGACTGATCATAGAAAAGTGTAGGAAATTCTCAACTGACCTGCACATGTGTTTCATAGATTACTCAAAAGCATTCAACTGCGTCCAACACCAGCTACTATGGGAGATAATGAACTGCATGGGTTTCCCAAGACATCTGAATCATGTAATAGAGGAACTTTACCAAGATCAAAAGGCTGCAGTGAAGTTAGAGGACGATCTCTCAGAGTGGTTTGAGGTACAGAGTGAAGTAAGGCAAGGGTGCACACTCTCCCCATACCTGTTCAACATCTATGCAGAAAGTATAATGAGGAACGTGAGAGAAGACATACACAACTCTGACTACCACGCTTTAAACATCGGTGGATTCCTAATCACGAAACTACGCTACGCAGACGACACAGTGCTTCTTTCAAATGATATAAAGGGATTGGAACAACTAATCAAGAACACAAAGAAATATAGCGAAGCACAAAATTTGTATTCAAACACGCAAAAAACAAAAATCATGTCAAAACAAATATATCAACACAACAACCAAAAATCAGAATAGACAATACCGAGATAGAATGTGTGGATAAATTTGAATACCTAGGAGCAAACATCAACGGTGCAGGAGACTGCATGGCAGAAATAAGGAAGAGATTGGCAATGGCATATTGCAAAATAACACGGCTGAAAAACATATGGAAAAACAACAAAATAGAAACGAAAGTGCTAATGTCACGAACTTTTATTTTTCCGGTTGCAACATACGGCTGTGAAACATGGACCCTAAGTAAAACAGCGGCAAAGAAGATCAACGCCTTCGAGCTGAAATGCTACAGGAAGATACTTAGAATATCATGAAAGGATAAAATCAGAAACTCAGATATTATAAACACATTGAATATTCCAGAGTGTTGGTTACTAAACACAATAACAAAAAGAAAACTACCCCTGTTTGGTCATATAAAGAGACACAACTGTTTAGAGAGACAAATAATGGAGGGAAGAGTACCTGGAAAGAGGAGAAAGGGCAGACCAAGAAGACGATGGACTGACGACATTAAAGATAACATGAATACATCACTAGAAAATGCAAGTCACATCGCCCAAGACAGAGAGAGGTTTAGAGAGTTCATTGGGAAGACAACGTTCTGGAAGGAATACGTCACATGACAATCTAAATGTAGACAAACTAGACCAGATATACTGCGCATGCGGTTGCGTCGGTGGATCTCACCAATGGCTCACTAGACAAACCAACCATGCAACAGAAAACCTTAGTAGATGACATGCCTTTATATTGAGGTTATCTTCTTATAGAAGCTTCATGGCACGTCATCTATACAATACCGTAGTCGTAACCTTCCATAACAGTTACCATGTTGTTCAAAAATAGCATGGTTTTGACATGTATGCAGTCATGATTCCTTTTCAAAAACAATTCTGCAGGGAACTGCCGAGGGTGGAAGAAGCGGAGGAGGACAAATAAAGGCATGTACAGACAACATCAAGGAATGGACAAGACAAGATATTGCCACACTCATCCGCATCGCTGAGGATAAAATTCGCTAGAGGACTCTGTGTGCTGAAGCATCCAATGTTGCAACTTCCTTTGCCATGATCACCACCCACTTAAACCCAAATCTGATGCACTGGAATATATCCATTATGCCAAGTTAACAAACCCTCTCTACTATAATCATGCAGAAGAACACTAACAAATAAATCTAACTTATTAATGTAAGTCAATGGTGCCTCCTTTGTTAGTCCCTTACCTCTCACAAATTCTTTAATTTCAACATTCACCCATTCTCTTGTAATATATTTTGCACATTGCTTTTGTGATCTTTCATGTGGTATCTCAACACCATATTATTTTAGAATACTGCAATGTTTTCTTTCCTGACCCCATTAAAGTCCTAGTGAATTTCAATGAGAAAGCTGATTTTGTGGGTATACTTATTATTAAAGGGGCAGCTTTACTTATGTTAACACGTGATTTTTAGGTAGTCGTTTCAGTTCATGTACCTGCTGAACTTCTAAAGAATCAGTGGATGTGCCTGATATGCGTTCTCTAACTGCTTGAATAAATTTGTATCGTATTCGTCACATTGGAGATTTTATTTCATGTGATTCTTTCCTGCCGATCCTAAGAAGACTGTACGATTAAGTGGTACCAGCATGCGCATGCTCGGAAGGTCCATAACCGGGTAATAAAAGACATTGAATAGTTTTAAACGTGTTACATCCCTTGAGGTCGATATAATAAGAAATCGGTGGAAATAATTTGAACATGTTCCTTTCAACTAGCACCTATTTACAACGCACCTTTAAGTCAACAAGCGTTCTGAACGCACACACGCGCGCGCACACACACACACACACACACACACATTGCACATATGTATACCATTAAACATCAGTAACACTACGGGGATAGCTAGACGTAAACACAAATAAACATAAACAATGATGCTTCAGATGTGACATGGGTAAACGAAGAATATAATTATGAAAGATCTAGTATATTTATCATCATCAGGTGGTATATTCTTTCTAGAACGTAGTCTTCCCTATAGATCTCTTGAATTCTTCGCGGTCTTGAATAATTTGTCCCACATCTTTTAGTGATATGCGCGCAGGTATTCTTGAATGTCTTTTGTCCAACGGCGTCTTGGGCGGCCTCTGCTCCTATTGCTTCTATCATCACCCTCCCCTCTAGTAACATTCCACGCCGGCGTATCTCTTCATGTGACCGACACAAATTAGCTTTTTATTTAATATGTTGTTCAGATTCCATATTCAGAACGTTAATTCTTCCTGGGCGTTAATTTTTCTTAACATTTCCTGGTTTGTATTCACTTCTGTTCATGGTATTCTCAGAACTCTTCTATAGCACTTTAATTCATATGATGTTATTCTCTTGGCCACTGTTTTATTTAGTGTCAATGTTTCACATCTGTATGTCGCCTCAGGAAACGCACATGTTTGTAGTAAATACAACTTAGTACCCTGCCATAGTTTCTTTAGCTGTTTTAATTTTGACTGCACCATTGCTGTTTTGATTTTAATCTCAAATGCGCAGTTACCCGCATTGTTTATATTAGTTCCTAAATAATCAAAATGTGTCACTTCTTCTAAATTGCAGTTTTTAACATTAATTTTGGGTCTTGATTTAGTTTTTTCAGTTGCCATTATTTTTGTCTTTTTCATTTTTAAGAACAAGTTGTGATGTTCGCTGAACTTTTGGGTTGACTTAATTAATTTCAGTAGGTCGTGTTTGTTTGTTGTTAATTGCACTGTGTCATCTGCAAATCTAATTTCTTCGATTATATTACTTATCTATATTACTCAACTCGATATCTCATCTATCAATGTCCCTTCAGCAACGATACGATTCTGATGGCAAAAAACATTCTTTAGAATGCGCGATGTGATGCCACTGCGTGTAGTTCTTGCATGTTGTTGAAATCTAAGTTGTGCTCTCTTTAATGATTGTTCTGCGAATAGTAATTATTTTTCTGCTACGCTTTCTTTTGCCATATGGTGTCCATTTTTATGCTTGTAGCGGCATTCTCTTTTCATTCATTCCAAGTACATCGGATATAAGTTAACGGCGTTTTTTCCATATTGTTTTAGAAACATGTTTCTGTTTTAATGTTTTCTATAATTGTTTTTGTTTGTCTTAAATTCTTACCAGCAAATATTTAAATGTTTTTTATACATTTGTTTTCATATTAATTTATTTTATTATTTAAAGTTCTCGTTCTGTCACATCCATGACTATTACGCTAGTGTTACCTTTTTTGTGTTTTTACAACTATTTCGTGTATAGTGCTAGTGATCACGTTATTCGTTGTTTTTTTGACTTAAAAAGAAAAGAAAATTTAAAGATTGAAACTCTCTCCTTTCTTTCAATTTAACTTACTAATGTTGGATAACACAAAGATAGATTTAAGTTTTTTTTCTTTTTGTTCTTGTTGTTTATCTTCTTAATGCATCAAGTGCTCATTATATTGATTGTCTGTCTCATCCAAATAAATTATGTTTAATCTGTATTTCTGTTGTTATATATTTTTCTAAATTTGTGGACAGTTATTTTTCTTGTCCCACCACCGAGACAAGTCATTATCCTAATCGCACTCTTCCAATTGTCCATATGTTTTTCATGCTGCCTTACCAACAATGTGGCCCACTAGTAGACCACATAGTAGACCACATAGTAGACCACATAGTAGACCTACTGTTGGAGAGAACTAATGGTCTACATGTGACTTTAATACACTATTCCCAACCAACCGTGAGATAAATTCAACTAAAGTACACATTTACAAAACACTTTAACAGCAAGCGGTCTTGTTCATCAACACAGAGCATTTATGACAGATTTAATCTATTCTGTGTATTAACTCAGCCATTGATTTTCAGAGATGAAGCAACTAAATTCAGTTTTCAATTGACATGGATAAAAGAATCATGAACACTACAACAGTGATTGTTTTCAAAACATTTGGTCAATAATCTCTCTTCTTTGGTTCTCGAAGACTTCAACTTACGATTCCCGCACATAATCTGCTTGTTTAGATCCCCAGATGTTACGAACGGAACCATCAGTAACCATACACATTGATATATGCTTGGTAAGACTAAGCTCCTATGGGTTTGCCCGGAGTACAGTGACCACGGTAAATGATGAACAATCAATACGTGAGATTAAACACCTGTTTCCTATGTGCAGTGAGAGGTCCCCCTCCCCAGATATTTTGTTTAAGCCCAAATGACACCCCACGGTGTGCAATGATTTGAAAAAAAGCAGCTAATTCATCGTGGTACGTACAAGCAGACGCCACCACATAGTCGAATTATTTTCCTTGTCTATATTTGTAAATTTCATCTTCATCATTTAATAATTTAAATATTATTTTATTTTAACGATAGGATAGTTGTGTTTTACATAACTAATCCATTTAGGGATAGGATAGTTGTGTTTTACATAACTAATCTATTTAGGGTTAGGGTTATGAAAGTTGTGTTTTACATTACTAACACTAATTCCAACCCTAAATAAATAAATATTTCAATTATTAAATGATAAACATGAAATTTACAAACATTTTCAAGAAAAATAATTAAACATGAGGTGGCGTCTACTTGTATGTACCTACATATTATATAATGTTTAATAGGAGACCAATAGCCATCATTTTAAAAGGGGTTGCCGTAAAAATTATCATATTGTCTTCTTTTTTTGTGGTACTGTTAGTTCTCATATTTTGGGAAACGGGAGAAATTAACTCCATTGTAGTGGTTTTTGTATTTAAATGTGGCAACAATTTTCGTACACTTCAATGCGCACTTTAACTTCCATTTGAGCACTTTAACTTCCATTTGAGCACTAACTTCCATTTGAGCACTTTAACTTCCATTTGAGCACTTTAACTTCCATTTGAGCACTTTAACTTCCATTTGAGCACTTTAACTTCCATTTGAGCACTTTAACTTCCATTTGAGCACTTTAACTTCCATTTGAGCACTTTAACGTACGCACACAAAACAACAATTTTGAAGGTTTTTTTAGTCTTATGACAGGGGCGTATATTAGTGTAGATCATTTAGAATAAAGATTGCATAGCAGATCAATAAAAACTGCATTACCTATCTACCGCTGTTGAAATTTGCATTGCGCATTAAGTGTTTATTAATTACTATACGAAAGGTGACTGTAACGTTGTACAGACATTTCTGTGGGGAATCGAAAAGAGGTTCTCTATTTTATGACATCCGTCCTCCGGAAAGAAAAAACATACGGCAAGCTGTTCAATTTCTATCAGATTGATAGAATCATTAACGGGTATGGTAACACTTATTTTCACTGCTAACTTAATAATTGCACTTTTCACTATTACCTTACCATTTGCACTTTTCACTGTTACCTTACCATTTGCACTTTTCACTGTTACCTTACCATTTGCACTATTCACTGTTACCTTACGATTTGTACTTTTCACTGTTACCTTACCATTTGCACTATTCACTGTTACCTTACGATTTGTACTTTTCACTGTTACCTTACCATTTGCATTTTTCACTTATACCTGACCATTCACACTTTTCACTGCTACCTTACTATTTGCACTTTAACCCAAAAGAACTTGTTTGCGATAGAGTCAAGAAACAAATTGACTCACAAAATGTAACTTTTAAAAGATCTAATTAATATTAGAATCTTGACACGTGATACTCTATCAAAGTTACACAGTGCCCACTTTAAGAAATAGGAAAAACGTGTGCTACGGGAAGTGGAAGAATACTGGAACAAGATGGAATGTACTTTATTCAGTCAACAACAGGTGTGAACCTTTTTGAGACCAGAACATAAACAGCGGAATAAAAATTGTATCGAAAATACTCGTCGGTGATACTACTTTCTTGAATTTTCGTGGAGATATTTTATCTGTAGGTTTCATATAGCAATTGTTTCCAAATTACTTCCACTGATCGTGATGTAGTCAGGATAATGAATCATTGTGAGCCGCGATATATGCTCCTTTATATAATATACATCTAATTTTGAAATGTCATTACTGGACCTGTGACTTTCTATGGCATGAGATTGCACTCAGTGTCTACAACAGGGTTTCTCAGCCGTTTCATACGGCGAGCATTGCAAACATGAAATAATGTGTGTGCGAGCACTACTTTTACTACTGAGGTTTCAAAAATAACTCCAGATCCAGCGGGAATTCCTAGACAAACCCCAAATCAAATGCAAAATTATCAATTGTGGCACCCCTGACAAGCACCATAATATATGAACGGAAAATGGAAAGTGAAAGTAAAAATTATCAGATGTGGCACCCCAAAGCTCCACAATACAGGGTATGTAAAAGGAAAATCGAAAGTGAATGTAAAAGTCAATGTTGAAGCTGGTTATGTAACCTTTTTTGCATTGGACCGTCATATCCCCACCCACCACCCACCTTACATTAGACAAAGTGTAGATAGTAACACAATTTGTTGTGGTATGTGCAACAAAGTCTTAATTGTAAAGGACACTTATGATTCTTGTAAAATTGTAGACATACTCCCAGCCCTCTCATTTTTTGTGTCGGGTTGTTTCCCGTCACCGAGGTTTTATCTCAGCATTTTATAACTATAGCGCATTTCATAAGTTTTACCCTTAAACAAATGTCATTATTTGATCATCCTTACCTATTAATACTCACTCTCCCCTCAACACTGAAAGGTACATGAGGACAGAAAGAAGAAGAAAAAGAACCTATTAATGCCATTTTTGCATTCTTCCCAACGTTGGGCTCACTTCCCACAGGAAGACAATTTGATTGTTCAGGGGGGGGGGGCGATTCAAACAAGTTGTAATTAGGTTTCATTAGGGAATAATTCAATTTGTGAATGTAAAAAAAATATGTATATATTAAAGAGGATGTGGGTGCGGGGTCAGAATTTTATGTACGTGTGGCATGGTAAGAAAAAAAGCTGGGGGAAACTGGGTTAAACCCAATAAAAATGTATAACTCTGCATCATGTCCAGTTTTTGTAAACAAATGAAATCTGTTGATCCTGGTTGACATACCAATTATTGTGTATCAAGTAAAGACATTTCACAACCTCTGCCTGCGGCACGAAAGGAACTAAGACTAAGTAAAGAAATGTTGCCACGTCAGACATAGATTATATCAGTTGATTAGACATAGGCGTGTCTATTATTACAATAATGTATCCACTATGTTTTCATACAGGGGAAAATGTTTTATTGAACTGTATGGGAGATACTCGTGACATTTTGTCATTGTAATTTCGTGCACTACCATACTGCGCCTTCATTGATATAATTATTTCTATAGATTTTCACCACTTTATGGTTTATAAATATTATAATAATAAATAAATAAATGAACAACGTTGTGCAGACGACCAGAGCCTCATATACGAAAACGAAGAACACCTTCAAAATCATGTTAACTCACAATGTGCAAAATGTAGAGGAATACAACATGAACATCAATGCACAAAAGACGGAAACTATGAAAATATGCAGAAAACTGAGCCCACTAAACATACAGATAAACAACATAGGAGTAAAACAATTAGCAGAATTCAAATATCTCGGTAGTTTTTTTTCCGGATAATGGAAACCTCGATAGAGAAATAGAGACAAGGTGTCAAAAGGCAAATGGAGTAACATACCAACTGCCACCACTACTTCTTCACCCCAAGATCGAGATGACAGTTAAGAGACACATGATCTACAGTATATTTCTACCAACACTGTGTTACCAGTGCCAAATCTGGTCTCTCTCATCTTCACATAAGAGAAAGATAGTGACATGTGAGATGAAATGCTTGAGGAAAGCCGCAGTGGTCACAAGGCTCGATAGATTGCGAAAAGAATATATCAAGGAAAGAATAGGTATAATTTCTTATACAGATTACATAGAGAGAGAACAGATCAAGTGGTTTGGCCACATTATGAGAAGGCATCACGAAAAGTTGCTCGTACAAGCATATAACCAAATGAGATCACGGTACAAAGCCAGAGGAAGACCACGGAAAAGATGGATAGAAAACGTCAGGTACATCCTAAACAGACACGTCATAGCACAGCCGAGGCCACACATCTGGCTTTAGAGCGCAAGCTCAAGCTCCAATCACCCCTACGCTTAACGGCAAGAGGGGAGCACAAACCACCTGGGGAAAGACAATAAACAATATTATAATGGAATGTTGTTCCTCTAATATGCTTGTCAATAACGGTTAGGTCATCTTTAAAGAAATTGAGCTTCACCCGAATTATAATCAGATTTCTCCGAGAAATGGATAACCAATTTCGGTTAATAACAGACAAACCATTATACTTTCATAATTTCTCTTTCTCTTGTAACATTTGGTTCTCACATTTCTTCCAATATTTCTCTTCCACCTGTAAAATATTGTTCTCACATTCTCACATTCACAAAATCCTTTAAAAAATGACTATTTAAATTAATTATTGATATAATATTTAGATTAATTCTACAATACGAAGGGATTTCTTATTGTAGAATAATTAATTAGTCTAAATATTATATCAATAATTAATTTAAATAGTCATTTTTTAGGATTTTGTTTTGGTATAACCCTAACTCTAAAAAATGTATATTTAAATTAATAAATGATAATATAAACTGATAAACATCGCCAAGGGAAAAAAATTAAATAGGGGACACGGGTTCTAAAAAGGAACCATGTCGTGTGTAAACGATTTGAGTTAAAAATGTCAGATTCCGCTATATAATGGTGGAATAATCGTTTACGTATCCCAAGGCATGAATAGTCCTATTTTCTGGGTTCGAAATAGAAGGATATAGTTTTCCTCTAGTAACATCATTGCAGAAATCCTTTAAACTTGTATATATGATGATCTACTCTAATGTCATAGACTTTACTCGCAGACTCAATTTTCCTACTAAACTACACAGCAATTGTTGTAGAAACAATGCTGATGGACAACGTGCCACCAGATGCAATCATAAAAACCGTCTGCTTTGTATTCAAGAGTACAAAATATTGCAATTTCACGCTTAAATTATGCCAAGCGTATGAAAGATTTAATTTTGTATCAAAGGGACATACACTACCAGGATGCAACATAATAATTAATGACACAAAATTAGCACAAGTTGAAAAAGTGAAATATCTTGGCACCCTGTTAACATCAGAAGGTAGATGCTCAAGTGAGATAAAGAGCCGAACAGCACAAGCCAAATCAGCATTCCAAAAAATGAGAACCATTTTTTGCAATGGAAGTCTATCAATGCAGACCCGAATTCGGGTGCAGAGATGTTATATCGAGCCAATTCTTTTTTATGGATGTGAAGAATGGACTATGAACAAGAAAATTCAAGGTGAATTGGAGGCTACAGAAATGTGGGTTCTGAGAAGAATGATGAAAATACCATGGACAGGCAAGAAAACTAATGCAGATGTTCTCATTGATGCTGGCGTAAAAAGATCAATAATATCAAACATTAGGGGCAGACAGTCAAGGTTTCTAGGGCATGTGCTGAGAAGAACACAACTTGAACACTTAATAACCACTGGAAAGATCAAGGGGAGAACAGATAGGGGTCGACAAAAAGAAAAGTTACTAGATGTGCATGTGTCGTGGCACGGCAGAAGCTTACCAACCGAGCTTATTGATAACACAAGATACAGAGAGTCGTGGAGAAACATGATCGCCTACGCCAGTCGGCATGGCACTTGATTGATTGAAGAGTATGAAAAACCAATCATATGTAAATGAGGTCTTATAAATGACTGTAAACATCTTACGAAATGTATGTGAGGTATGTGTTGACTAGTATATATATATATATATATATATATATATATATATATATATATATATATATATATATATATATATATATATATATATATATATATCGCAAATAAACCAAAATTGAAACCAATGACACCATTTCAATGAAAGATTCAATTCATAGGATTCATAGAATTTGAAATGCACACGTAAAATTTCAATTACATACGTTATATATTTGATGAGAAACATCATTTTGAAGCTGGGCACAGCTAGTGAAGCGTGCTATACCAAGACTCGAGTACCACATGTTATTTCGCGAGAACCAGGTTGATAACGACTGGTCTACAGGATAGGAAGTCAACCCAACATTCAACCCGCCTCTGAAGCATCTTTCACAGCTCATGTCAGGTCACTGTGTAGCTATTATTTCTATTACTTCCAAGTCCCGTTTCCACAAGTCCGACTTTTTTATTTTAATAAAGCACTTCCTCTGTGTATTGACGTAACTCGGGAAAAATGTATGTGAATCTGTAAGGTCCCTAGCAACCGCCTGAACTAAACATGGCACTTTCAGTTAGTCCACGATAATACCTAGGTCTTAAAAAAAAAACATCGTTTCATATAAAAAGACAAGTGTTGCAACGAATCGATGCTCCAACATTGATGCAGGCTAATGCAGTTGTAGTAGTAATTATGTACGTACTCTTCTCAGTTCTTGGAAACGAGTAATTGTTTTGTAGCAACCGTTTCCAAGCACAATATCGAATTAATACTTGCTTCGATTATTTCAAACAATCGATGAATATTTCTCAATTATAATGGAAATGTTCGTACTGAAATCTGAACGAGACATTTCATTATGTGTTCGATTATATCAGTGTATGTAATCGGAAACTGAAAATGAGAATGGAGATGTTGTATATGCATAGCAGTATGACACGTATCTTTATGTAAATGGAAGTATGATACGTCACTTTATGTAACTTTATATGTATGTATATGTCGTTATTGCATGTTTTCCAGGTAGAAAGTACAGGGAGGTGTTTGTGACTGTGTGGTAAAGACCGCATGTTCTTGCTGTCACCACAAATCTATACAATGGGTTTTTTTTTAATGTATTCTACGTAAGGTAAAGGAAGGTCCCATGGCAGCAACCTGCCCCCGGGGATGAAGATAACTCTTTATGTACTAAGCCGCAGAAATTATTAAGTAAGTGACCAGTTCCCTTCCTCGCTGTGTTTACCTCCCATAACTCATTCATCAGATACTCATTTACAGCTCAGTTGACTGGATGAGTAATCGTGCCATGCGAGAATTCAGAACCCATATTTTTTTTCACTGGTCGTGGTTTCGAACCTAGCAAGCTTTAATCCGGTGATAGCAAGCAGGCTCACTTTCAACTATGCTACCTCGCTCCTCCCGGTATCTGCTTATCCTCCGACAGAAACCCAATTCCAGTTCTTACCTGGAGACGAACACCAGGCCTCACAGTTGTGAAACCAAATAATCTAACATCTGGACCATGCGTTGTCAGAGATATTTATGTAGATATGTATTATTTGGTTTTATTTCCAGGAATAACGAACTATATTGAATCCTCTAGTGTAATGTAGATGATTGTATAGAGCTTGAATTCAGACACAGAAAGCTTCCAACTCTGAATGACTTGCACTGATTTGTTTCCAACTCTGAATGACTTGCACTGATTTGTTTCCAACTCTGAATGACTTGCACTGATTTGAGAAGGAGTGTCACTGAATAAACTCCAGATATAAATTAGAAACATCAAGAATTTATTATTCAATAAAGATCATAACGGGATTTAAACCAGGTCCCCTTAGATGACATCTACTCATCTCGTAACTCGAGTCAACCCGTTTTCAATCTTCGACCACACATAAAAATTTGACTACGGAAGAGAGAGGAGTACCACTGACTCGTCTGAGGGGGAGGGGTTAAAATATAATTATTTGAAATTTGTTTGGGCAATGTGTTTGGGCAAACTATCAATCAATTTGCACGGCTTCTTTACAGGCTAAACTAGGAATATGGTAACGAAGTTTTATTAATCACTGGATACACACATGATAACACACGGAAATAGACACTTCGGCCAAAACGTTTTATCAAGATTGTTAAAAGATTTTTTGTTGGACCGTCTATTTGTATATTATCATGTATGTTTTGAGTTATTATCACAACTTCAATACCCTTATCCTAGTTTCTCCGTTGGATTTCAATATAACTAATATGTTACCCATTATCGATAAGTTGTCTTTATGATCTTGCTGATGGGAGGAAGCACAAAAGCAAATGTCGAGTAAAAGTGGCTCACGTTTGAAAAAAAAAATGTTGAGAACCGCTACAGAAATTGTTTTTTTCTTTTGCGACAGGATTATGTTTCTTGTTGCACTTACATGCGGTCAGGATTAATTTTCAATTTTTTTGCTTGAATCGATTTAGATAGAAACGAACTCTCATTCTATGAGTGCGAGATTTGAGTTTTAAACCTTCACAGTTGCACGAGCCACACCCCATTCACAAAGACCCCCATCCAAACCAATCAAGAAAATAAGCTGCATGTCACTGTGTGCTTATGCATGTAAATGAAATAGACTGGGTGAGTCATTATGATAATCTCTGAATGTGTCTAATGGACAACATGAAAGGTGTTGCATTAACTTATAATGTGTTTCGGAAAAGCAAGGGCCCCTTTGTCGAGGCAACATTAACCATAATGAAAAATCCTTATGTAAAACTTGTTTGTATGTAGTGTCGTCTATGTGCTATATCTCTATCCTTACCTCTGTCTATATGTTATGTCTCTCTCTATCTTTACTTTGTCTATATGCTATCTCTCTCTAACTTTACCTCTGTCTATATGCTATCTCTCTCTAACTTTACCTCTGTCTATATGATATCTCTCTCTAACTTTACCTCTGTCTATATGCTATCTCTCTCTAACTTTACCTCTGTCTATATGCTATCTCTCTCTAACTTTACCTCTGTCTATATGCTATCTCTCTCTATCTTTACCTCTGTCTATATGCTATCTCTCTCTATCTTTACCTCTGTCTATATGCTATCTCTCTCTATCTTTACCTCTGTCTATATGTTATATCTCTCTAACTTTACCTCTGTCTATATGCTATCTCTCTCTACCGTTACCTCTGTCTATATGTTATGTCTCTCTCTAACTTTACCTCTGTCTATATGCTATCTCTCTCTAACTTTACCTCTGTCTATATGCTATCTCTCTCTAACTTTACCTCTGTCTATATGCTATCTCTCTCTATCTTTACTTTGTCTATTTGCTATCTCTCTCTAACTTTACCTCTGTCTATATGCTATCTCTCTCTACCGTTACCTATGTCTATATGTTATGTCTCTCTCTAACTTTACCTCTGTCTATATGTTATGTCTCTCTCTAACTTTACCTCTGTCTATATGCTATCTCTCTCTCTAACTTTACCTCTGTCTATATGCTATCTCTCTAACTTTACCTCTGTCTATATGCTATCTCTCTCTATCTTTACCTCTGTCTATATGCTATCTCTCTCTATCTTTACCTCTGTCTATATGCTATCTCTCTCTCACTTTACCTCTGTCTATATGCTATCTCTCTCTACCGTTACCTCTGTCTATATGTTATGTCTCTCTCTAACTTTACCTCTGTCTATATGTTATGTCTCTCTCTATCTTTACTTTGTCTATTTGCTATCTCTCTCTATCTTTACCTCTGTCTATATGCTATCTCTCTCTATCTTTACTTTGTCTATTTGCTATCTCTCTCTATCTTTACCTCTGTCTATATGTTATCTCTCTATCTTTACCTCTGTCTATATGCTATCTCTCTCTATCTTTACCTCTGTCTATATGTTATCTCTCTCTAACTTTACCTCTGTCTATATGATATCTCTCTCTACCGTTACCTCTGTCTATATGTTATGTCTCTCTCTAACTTTACCTCTGTCTATATGTTATGTCTCTCTCTATCTTTACCTCTGTCTATTTGCTATCTCTCTCTATCTTTACCTCTGTCTATATGTTATGTCTCTCTCTATCTTTACTTTGTCTATTTGCTATCTCTCTCTATCTTTACCTCTGTCTATATGTTATGTCTCTCTCTAACTTTACCTCTGTCTATTTGCTATCTCTCTCTATCTTTACCTCTGTCTATATGTTATCTCTCTCTATCTTTACCTCTGTCCATATGTTATCTCTCTCTATCTTTACCTCTGTCTATATAATATGACTATCGCAACCTTTATCCATATGATATGATTGACACGCAATCTCTACTTTTGTCTGTCATGTGAATCTATATCTCTACTTTTGTCTGTGATGTGAATCTATATCTCTACTTTTGTCTGTGATGTGAATCTATATCTCTACTTTTGTCTGTGATGTGAATCTCTATCTCTACTTTTGTCTGTGATGTGAATCTATATCTCTACTTT
This sequence comes from Meghimatium bilineatum, assembly GCA_034231615.1. Taxonomy (NCBI): domain Eukaryota; kingdom Metazoa; phylum Mollusca; class Gastropoda; order Stylommatophora; family Philomycidae; genus Meghimatium; species Meghimatium bilineatum. The sequence continues at coordinate 65,285,331 of CM067304.1, read as the reverse complement.
TGTCTGTGATGTGAATCTATATCTCTACTTTTGTCTGTGATGTGAATCTATATCTCTACTTTTGTCTGTGATGTGAATCTATATTTCTGCTTTTGTCTGTGATGTGAATCTATATCTCTACTTTTGTCTGTGATGTGAATATCTATCTCTACTTTTGTCTGTGATGTGAATATCTATCTCTACTTTTGTCTGTGATGTGAATCTATATCTCTACTTTTGTCTGTGATGTGAATCTATATTTCTACTTTTGTCTGTGATGTGAATATCTATCTCTACTTTTGTCTGTGATGTGAATCTATATCTCTACTTTTGTCTGTGATGTGAATCTATATTTCTACTTTTGTCTGTGATGTGAATCTATATCTCTACTTTTGTCTGTGATGTGAATATCTATCTCTACTTTTGTCTGTGATGTGAATCTCTATCTCTACTTTTGTCTGTGATGTGAATCTATATCTATACTTTTGTCTGTGATGTGAATCTCTATCTCTACCTCTGTTTATGATGTGAATCTCTATCTCTACTTCTCTTTCTCTCTTTTTCAACTTAAGACAAAAATGTCCTCTATCTCACAAACTGCTATAGAAGATCACGAAACTTTTAATTATATGAATTTCTTGATTCATTATCATTCATCGTTCATTCCTGAAGAAGCACGGGACTTGAGCTTAGCTTGTCAACTAAACTCCTCAACTAAACACTTCAACTAAACTCCACAGCAAAACCCGTCAGCACATTTTTGTAACAAAACTATTGAACTAAATTCTTCAACAAAACTATTGAACTAAACTGGTCTACAAATCTATTGAACTAAACTGGTATACAAATCTATTGAACTAAACTCTTCAACAAAACTATTGAACTAAACTCTTCAACAAAACTATTGAACTAAACTCTTCAGCAAAACTAGTGAACTAAACTCTTCAACAACGCTCCTCAACAAAACTCTTCAACAGCGCTCTTCAATACAACTATTGAATTAAACTCTTCAATTAAACTCTTCAACTAAACCTCTCAACTAAACTCTTCAGTTAAAATTTCCAGCTAAACTCTTTAACTAAACTCTTCAACAAATTGTTAAACTAGTCTCTTTAACTAAACTCCTGTGCCAAGCTCTTTGCCTAAACGCTTCAACTATGCCCTTTAATTACCCTTCAACAAAGCTCTCTAACTAAACTCTTCAGCTAGTCTCTTCAGCTAAACTCTTCAGTTAACCTCTTCAACTACATTTTTCAACTAAATTCTTCAGTTCTTCAACAAATCTCGTCAAATTTTACCGTCATAAATAAATAAAATATAATTCTAACTGATATGACAATAATAACAAATGAAGCATATCATGTAGAAATAATATTATAACTATTCAACTAGTTTTGAATTGTTGACACATCTAATACATCAATGGCATCACCAGAGAAATGGGAAAGATCCGGTTTCAAACCACGAACTTATTCAACCGAGTTGAAGTGTACAATGTGAGCACACCATTCACTCTACCACCAAACCCACCCATGTTCATAATTAGTCTTTTATTTATTAGCGGTCAGAGTTTGCCACTTTCAGGTCCAGTGGCTGACATGCTAACATTTCCTGTGGACCAATTTTGAAACAAAAGGTTTTCTTCTGTGACAAGCTATGGACCCACACAAAATAAACAAAGCGTCTCAACCTTCTGCGAGGTATCTTCTTCTTAATCAACGTTCACTCTCAAACTCCCGCTGGATCTCTCTTGTAGAAGGACATTGGCCCTACAAGATTTCAAGCAGGATATAGTCTAGTGAATAAAAATGCAGTGTGTCGACGTTTTATTTGCGTCAATGGCCCGACCCATTCGTCTTCTGCAGGAGAAATTTATCTAAAACAAAATTGGGAAGGGGGGGGGGTCATCCGATAATGTTCTAATTCCCTAGAACTAAATGTAATGCTCTAGTGTTCTAAGGGGGGACACTTCCCAAACCACCACAAAACAGCAGTACCAAACTTGTGTGCAGGCACTGACATAGGCCCACAGAAACAATATCAAACATATGTTCACGTTGTTTTAAAAAAAAAGCAAATAACAGTCAAAGGCGACCTAAGATGCCAACATACGAGAACAAAATGTATACACAGAATGTCCTAATAATTAGAAAAGTTATCCTTTTTTAACTGCATGTTTTACATAGAACAAAATGTATACACAGAATGTCCTAATAATTAGAAAAGTTATCCTTTTTTAACTGCATGTTTTCATGTGAAGGAGTGCAAAGGGGGGGGGGCTTTCTATGGGCTGAGGAAATAAAGGCCGCTTTGCCATAGCAGACGCCGCGACATGTACAGGAAGGATTTTTATTGTACCTACGAAAGAAAACTATTGTTCCAACCGTGGATTGAACCCGAGACTCAAGGGACAGAAAAGTTATCAAAAATTTAAAAGTTATTGAGTAAGAATGGGAACTATTCTGAAATATTGTCACATACGCAGCTTGAGAAACATGCGAATACATGAAATGTGAAAGTAGAATACCCAAATTAATAGCATGGTATAATGATGAAATTAAATCTGTCATAAAATATCACTTTGGAATGATTAAATTAGATCTGTCATAAAATATCACTTTGGAATGATTAAATTAGATCTGTCATAAAATATCACTTTGGAATGATGAAATTAAATCTGTCATAAAATATCATGGTATAATGATGAAATTAAATCTGTCATAAAATATCACTTTGGAATGATTAAATTAAATCTGTCATAAAATATCACTTTGGAATGATGAAATTAAATCTGTCATAAAATATCATGGTATAATGATGAAATTAAATCTGTCATAAAATATCATTTTGGAATGATGAAATTAAATATGTCATAAAATAGAATAAAACATTTTCAAGAAATGAGCTATATTTTTTTTTAAATAATAGTTTATCGAGTAAAAGTCAGCAAAGACAAAAACAAAGAAAATCATTAGAAACGCCAAAATAAAATCTTTGCATGTAAGAACATGGTGACTCATTGAGCTTATGATATAATCACACATCTGAGAGTTTCTACAAGACATTAAAAACATGAGAACCGAAGAGAACAATTGTAAGACAACTGAAATATATTGAACGCGGAAATTTAAACAGAGTCGTACGCCCGAAAAGAATTATAGAGAGATGGTAACCATCTGCTAAAGATCTAGCAAACATAAAATATGGAGAGTAAGATGAATCATTAATTAGGACAATGGAATAATTAGAACAACACAATTGATATGCAATCGGCACCATCAAGCAAAGCCCCTGGACTACATAACATACATGTCGAACTAATCAAGGCAGAAGCTGGAATAGGGATAAAGTGGCTATATAAAATATTTAGTACTTGGCTTATGTCCGTCTTACTAGACCAGGGGTCGGGAACACATGGCTCGCGAGCCAGATATGGCTCTATTGATGGCTGCATCTGACTCGCAAACAAAAATTCGATTATTAAAAAAATGTTTCCTTAGACTCATTTGATCTACATATTAATTGCATATCAATATTTAATTCTACAAATAAACTAAAGTCTACTGCAGCTCAGCATCAGAAGTCGCATTAATGGTAAGAAATACTATTTATTGATTAGCAAAAGCATAAAAATGTTATTAAAAAGAATTCAGACATAATTATTGTACTTTTAGTGTTGAAATTAAACAAATTCACACAATTACTTGAATTTTTAGTTTTAAACATATTGTATGGCTTCCCCAAAAAATTACTTTTCACGATATGTTGTGTCCATGGATCTCTCAGACAGAAAGGTTCCTGACCTCTGTACTAGACGGTAGTATTGTTGTTGAGCTATAAGAAATATAAAATACCATACATAGCAATGGTGGATGTGACAAGACCAAGTATGGATGTGACAAGACCAAGTATGGATGTGACAAGACCAAGTATGGATGTGACAAGACCAAGTATGGATGTGACAAGACCAATTATGGATGTGACAAGACCAAGTATGGATGTGACAAGACCAAGTATGGATGTGACAAGACCAAGTATGGATGTGACAAGACCAAGTATGGATGTGACAAGACCAAGTATGGATGTGACAAGACCAAGTATGGATGTGACAAGACCAAGTATGGATGTGACAAGACCAAGTATGGATGTGACAAGACCAAGTATGGATGTGACAAGACCAAGTATGGATGAGGACAAGACCAAGTATGGATGTGACAAGACCAATTATGGATGTGACAAGACCAATTATGGATGTGACAAGACCAAGTTGGAGCACAAAGTGCTTCCACAGTATGTACAAGGGATCACATACTCACTTGCACCATCGTCTGCCTTTGTGTGTCTGAGAGTATATCTTATTTAATGTTTCATCTTTCTATTCCGTATTTTTAATAACAAAAATGTAAACATAGACACTAAAGTTGCATTACACATGACTATTACTATCTCATCTGCTACTAGTGTCAAACCTGGACAATGATAGCGTAAGACAATAGAAAAATAGTGATAGCAGAAATGACATGTCTACGAAGAATACGTGGAGTGTCATTAAGAGAAAGAATTAGAAACGATAACATCAGACAGATAACCAAAACAATACCAGTAATACATTAAAAGACAACAGATCAAGTGGTTTCCAAACGTTTCAAGATTACCAACAGGCAGCATGCAACAGATGGCCATGACAATAGACATAAAGACTATAAAGAAAGAGGCAGACCATGTAAAAGATGGATCACAGAAATAAAAGAAGCCACAGGAACAAACTTGCAAATATCACACAGGAAGGCCATCTCCAGAGAACCCTTCTACCTCTGACGCCGCAGGGCAAACAAGGGCCACAGCGTAAAGATGGATAGAGATCTTTCTATTAATGATTTATGTTTAGCATGTCTTTCGCAGATCGCTGCCATCTTCAATGATAACCTGATTTTTTTTCAAGTCGATAACTGTTCAATTTTTCTGGTTTAATATATTTCAGCTTGCGCATATTTATCTTCTCATATTTTTAATTTCTAATAGAATCTGGATACTAAACTGGATACTAAACTGGATAAAATAGGAGATAAAGAAATTAGTAAACGAGTAGGTATAATATTATTTGTTTGAGAAACCCATGAATTCTGAGTGATTAGCTCTTACTTCATATGTGTAGTGGGGTGGTTTTCGGTGCTTTCTATCATATCCAGGAGACTTAAGTTTTCGGCTTAGTACACTGCCTATTGAATGAGTCTTTTATTCAGAGGTGGTCTATAATTATATAGATGACATGATGCAAAGCTTCATAAGAGAGCATAAATATAACGGTGTGTCATCTACTAAGGTTTTCTGTTGAATGGGTGTTTTGTCTGGTGGACCATTGGTAAGACCCACAGACGCAACCGCATACGTACAAGTTTGGATACGATCAACCATTATTCACCTGAGGAAAGACAATATACAATACAAAACATGAAATTACCAACACTTCACACCAGTCTATATCTCGCGATGTTTCAACAACCCAATCTCTTTGTCTATTGATTGTTTATCCCCCTTTGCAAATATATCATTTTTACGCTCTAATTACCTCCCATTGATTTATGTAACAAGCTTACTGTGTTACAGCCGTCGCCAGGAAAATATTTGTTCACAACAAAATCCTGTTCCACGGTAAATGTTAAGTTACAGTAATTGCAACCGAGGGTTGAGAGATTCAGGCAGTGGGAGAGAAACAGCATACAGTGTGTTAGGGTATATAAATACACATATACAAAAAAGAGAATGGGAAAAAGAGATAGATAACAGAAGAGAGAGAGAAAGAGAGAGAGAGAGAGAGAGAGAGAGAAATAGAGCGAGCGAAGTTTTGTTTTATTGTCTTCGTTTCATTGTTATTACTATAGTAATTGCAAAAGATATTTTGAATCCTTTTGTTAATTTAATTATTTTTTGACGCCCGTGTGGCTACCAGGGCCTGGACTTCTAGTTCAGTTTGTAAAGAATAGGGCTACAATCTTCTTTCCAAATATGTCGTAAAAATGTTGAGGGATAGACTGACAACCTATCACTTGTGAAAACATGTATTGTCACTGCATTTCTTGTCTCAACAGCTTACTTTTGTCATACTTATTCTGTCTTATTTATTCAGTCTTACTAATTATATCTTATTTATTCAGTCTTACTAATTATATCTTATTTATTCTGTCTTAAATATTCCGTCTTACTATTCGGTCTTATTTATTCTGTCTTCTCTATTCTGTCTTACTTATTATGTCTTACTTATTCAGTCTTACTTATTATGTCTTACTTATTATGTCTTACTTATTCTGTCTTACTTATTCTGTCTTATTTATTCAGTCTTACTTATTATGTCTTACTTATTATGTCTTACTTAATTTGTCTTACTTATTATGTCTTACTTATTTTGTCTTACTTATTTTGTCTTACTTATTATGTCTTACTTATTATGTCTTACTTATTTTGTCTTACTTATTATGTCTTACTCAATCGATGATCCGGTAGCCTAGATGATGTTGAGCTACCGACTATATGTTGTAGATAATATATACAAGTAGATAATATATACAAGTAGATAATATATACAAGTAGATAATATATACAAGTAGATAATATATACAAGCAGATAATATATACAAGTAGATAATATATACAAGTAGATAATATATACAAGTAGATAATATATACAAGTAGATAATATATACAAGTAGATAATATATACAAGTAGATAATATATACAAGTAGATAATATACTCTGTTCACTCTAAGAATTAAGTGGGTCAGAGCTTCTGATTGGTTATTGACGAAGAACGCATTAATCGATTGTTAAATTCCCAGTAATATTGTTTTTAATTTCGATTTTAAATATTTTTTGAAATGTTGTTTAAATGTTGTTTGGAATTGTTTTTAAATGTTTTTAATAATATTGTTTTCGCATGTCATCAGCTGTTTAAAAATCACATGTTGTCGTGGAGTAATGGCCTGAAATGACCGCTTCTCCAGTTGACCCAGCTATAAATGGGTACCTAGCGAATGAGTTAGTGAAGGTAAGCACGGAAAGGAAGGGAATTGGCAACCCTACCTAATAGTTGCTGTCGCTTAGTACATGAAGTTAGTATGTTCATCCCTGACGGCAGAAAGCTACAATTTGGACCGACTTCTCTTACTTATTCTTCCACTGCCGAACAGGTTAACACGTGAGTGCCTTAGGCTAAGAGAGTAAACTCCTATAGAGTATCCAGTCAGTATACCCTACATTCAGTCAATGGTGCATTAAATATCTTTTGACATCTCCTGCAGTTCTACTTGGCATTGCCTTTCCTTTGACATCTCCTGCAGTTCTACTTGGCGTGTTGGCATTGCCTTTCCTTTGACATTTCCTGCAGTTCTACTTGGCGTGTTGACATTGCCTTTCCTTTGACATTTCCTGCAGTTCTACTTGGCGTGTTGGCATTGCCTTTCCTTTGACATCTCCTGCAGTTCTACTTGGCGTGTTGACATTGCCTTTCCTTTGACATCTCCTGCAGTTCTACTTGGCGTGTTGAAAACAAATCATCAGAGGTGAGAGGGGGCTACTGCAAATCGACAATGCACTTTCTCCAGAAAACCTTCCCGAACTAGCAGTTATGTATGAAACGTAGTAACTGTCTCTGCAACTTACACTGACCTGTTTCCTGACTGTCTGTAAAGACTCAAAAAGGCCATCATTATAGATAACATGGTATATATCTCTGAAGTCCATCTCTCATAATTGCTGTTGCGTTGGGAATGAGTTCCCTACGCGGAAGTGATATAAGTGATTTATTGATCACCATTCTATCACGGACATGCTACCTGATGATAGACGATAGATGATAAATGGTAGATGAGAGATAGCGAAAAATATTTAAGAGTTCTTTTTTATTAAAACACCATTTTATATATAAAAACAGATATTGCCAGGCCTAGTCTGTGTAAAAATGCTACCAGGTTAAGCTTGTTACGTGTGAATTGAAGTCTTTGAGAACAGCTTTTGAAGTTGCCACAAAGGAGAATACGAAATGAGAACTTCAGAAATATGAGAGACATAACATTATGTAGCCAATTGATTGAGAATCAACGAATCACATGTTTTTCTAGAACCAATGAAAATGAATTCTAACCAACTATCATCATGTGCCTACAACACATAAGGATATAGATCAAGAACAGTTGTTCTCAACGATTGCTCAAGATCACATGGGTGCCATTTAGACTTGCGATGGGTGAAAACATATTAAAATTCTAAATAGGGGAGGGGCATAAACTCATGGGGGAGGGGTTGCAAAAGAAGACAGTCACTTGAACGATAAATATTAAGTTTAAGTGATAAAAAACTTTTGTGATTTGCAAAATCAATGACCGTTTTATTATAAGCACCGGGTTAGGGAAGGGAATGGCATTTGTTCCAGAAAGGAGTCACTTTGTCAGGAAAAGGTTGAGAGCCATTGATCTAGAGAACTGCCGAAAATGGATGTTTCGTGCTTAATGCGCAAATACAACGCATCTCCGTTCTTACATCCTGATGGAAATCTTGTAGGAATATTGTCCTTCTACAAAAGAGATACAATGGGAGTTTGAGAACGAACGCAAACAACAAAAGCATAGCTAATGAACGACCATGAAATAGATGGATAAACAATATCAAAATTACATTGAACAAATATGGATTCAATGCAACCGAGGCGAAACACCTTTCTTTGAATCGTACACTAAAACTCCCCTGTACAAGTAAGTCTTATTCATTTACCTGGGATTGAATTGCATTTACCTGGGGATATACAATAGGTAGATAGAAACACATTCAGTTATCCTCATAAGTTTTTATAACATGTTTCACACATCCCTGTTATTATTATTATTATTATTATTATTATTATTATTATTTCATTCTCAAAATCCGGTTGGATTTCTCCTGTAGCACATATGTAGTCCAGGGAATGTAAATGCATTATGTCGCCGTTTTATTTACTATAATGAGCCGACATACCCTTCTTCGGCGGGTTTGTATTATTATATAAATGTGTTGTTTATTATTGATTTATTCATTTATTCATTTAATCATTATTATTTAGTAATATTTATTTATTTATATTGTTATTATATATTATCATTTTATTGTTATAATTTATTATTATTATTATATTTATTATTCACTTTGTATTTTTGTTATTATTCGTATTGGTTATTATTAGTATTATTATTTCTTAATATTATTTATTTATTATCATTATTTTTTTAATCATTGCTTATTATCTATTCATTATTATTTATTATTATAATATATTATTTATTATTATTATTATATCGTAATATAATTCTTCGTGTGAAGTTCTCATTAGAAATGCTCAAACTGTCAATTGTGATGATGGAAAAAGGCAGGGCATTACAGCCTTCTTATGGAGAGGCACTGCGCTTTGGAACCGTGAGTCCATCTAGTTTATATCAGGGCAGTGACAGTAAAGTAAATATTGGAGGCTGTGGTTCAAGTAATGCTGTCGAGACCTAAGTAATGGTGTTCAATGTTCTACAAATAAATTCAAGTAGGAAGCATGAAGATAATATCTTATACAGATAAATTCAAGTAGGAAGCATGAAGATAATAGTTTATACAGATAAATTCAAGTAGGAAGCATGAGGATAATAGCGTATACAGACACATTCAAGCAAGAAGCATGATGATATTAGTTTATACAAATAAATTCAAGTAGGTAACATGTCGTTCCGCTAGAACGAACCTGGTTCAATTCCCGTCTGCTGTAAGAAATTCAATGTTTTACATAGATTATTTTCTGTAACAATTTTCACTAAGATTTTTAGAATTAAAATAACAATATGTTTTCATATATTTGTTTGAATCTCAACAATTGCAAGCAATATAGCATACGTATTATTTTGTGATATGATGGCTCCCTCCCCCCCCCCCCACCTCCCGAGCTGTATTTTCTACATAGAAGACTCAAACAGACAATGGTTTGTGTAAGTAGTCCCCTCATTTACTCGGACCTCAGTTATTTATCATCATCAGATGACATATTCTGTTAAGAAGTAATACAATGAAATCTCACTAACTGGCATTTTTTTATAACAAATTTCTCTATATAACAACACGTATACAAATCCCTAATTATTTTTATCCTTTATTGTTAGTACTGTTATTATTGTTATTATTGTTAGTACTGTTATTATTGTTATTACATATATATTTCATTGGTCCGGACCAAGTTGTTATATTGAGAATCTACTGTATTCTTTATGGATGTACTAAATTCTTCACGATTCTGAGCGAGTGACCTACTGCAGAGAGGGGCATCTTTAACATTTCAGATATGTCTGTTGTCCATCATCGTCTTGGGTGTATCTTACACCTGATTCCTATACAAATTTTCCAATACTTTTACGTCTATTCGTGTGGCTAAAAAAAATTGCTTTGTGGTTATACTGTTGTTTATGAGCCATTGAATGTATTTCTACATTGAAGTGGGTCAGCGATGTATAGCGAAAGACACACACGCGATAACTAGTATAACGACAGGAGATCACGGTAACTAAATGTTACTGCTAATAATTTCAACATTATAAAAATGAAATCGAGATGTACACAGCAATATTATTATAAACATAAATCAGTATGCTGAAAGTTCATATTTACTACCACATAGTACAATCATAGGTACATCCGATAATTTCTAAATTCACTCGGGAGACAGGGATGTGTACTATCCCACTATTGTTCCTAATATACATAGATCACATCTGCAAAGTAGCAAAGACAATGGGAAAAAACAATCTGAAGGATAACTTAAACGAATTGATATTTGCAGACGACCCAGCACTAGTAGCATCATCAGAAGAGCAACTACAAAGACAAATAGACAGATTACATCAAACATGCCAAAACTTTAACATGAAGATAAATATAGAAAAAACCGAAGTAATGAAGATAGCAAGAACAGAAAGAAATACCAATACATATATTGGAAACAACAGACTTAAACAAGTGACAGAATTCACATACCTAGGACGCAGTATAACAACAGACGGCAAGAGCAGCAAAGAAATACACAATAGATGTAGTAAAGCATACCAAGCTCTAGGGTGAATGACACCAATCTCCAGAAACAAAAATGTAGATTTAAACACCAAAACAATGATATTCAAAAATGATTATTATGCCAATAATGTGCTACCAAGCCAAACATGGACAACAACAGCACAAGACAAACATAGTAACATCTGAAATGGTATGCTTACACAGAATCCTAGGAATATCGTTAAAATACAGAGTGAGAAATTAGGACATTAGAAAAAGAACCGGCACCATCCCAATCTCGGAATGTAGTAAGAGACAATAGATGAAATTGTTTGCACACATCAGCAGACTACCACCAGAAGTGCATACCAAAGCAAGCTATGCTACACAGATACAATGACGGCAGACTCAGAGGCTGACCACAAAAACGATTGATTACCGAAAAAAAGAGGTGACAAATTCCACAATATACTTAGCACACATGAGGGCCATCTCCAGATAACTCTTCTACCCCTGACACTGAAAGGCAACAAAGGGTTTAGCGAATAGATAGAGTACAATCATTTCAGAAGCAAATAGACTTACTTGCGCAGATATTCTGCGGCGTCACAGTTTAACATTTGAAAATTGTTTATAAATAAGTGAACACAAAATATAACACATTTTTGCATGAAATAGACACTGGTGTAACGTATACTTTTTCTGCAATATCATCATCACCATTATCATGTGCCATGTCGGTGACCGACGTGATCATTGATCCGCACAATAATATATCTACAGTACTGTGTATCAGCTATACTGCTGATTTTCTACCATTCCATGATGTTGAACAACCTTCTATTCTATCTTTGGCGTTCCATGATGTTGAACAACCTTCTATTCTATCTTTGGCGTTCCATGATGTTGAACAACCTTCTATTCTATCTTTGGCGTTCCATGATGTTGAACAACCTTCTATTCTATCTTTGGCGTTCCATGATGTTGAACAACCTTCTATTCTATCTTTGGCGTTCCATGATGTTGAACAACCTTCTATTCTATCTTTGGCGTTCCATGATGTTGAACAACCTTCTATTCTATCTTTGGCGTTCCATGATGTTGAACAACCTTCTATTCTATCTTTGGCGTTCCATGATGTTGAACAACCTTCTATTCTATCTTTGGCGTTCCATGATGTTGAACAACCTTCTATTCTATCTTTGGCGTTCCATGATGTTGAACAACCTTCTATTCTATCTTTGGCGTTCCATGATGTTGAACAACCTTCTATTCTATCTTTGGCGTTCCCTGTCTCTTCCCCCCCCCCCACCCTATTTTTACTGTTGCTACATTGCATTTTAGACCTCATTTTCTTCTTATGCAACCAATAAGCGTGCACTGTTTGTGTCTGATGTTAATAAGTAACTTGCTTATGGTATCAATCTCGTGCTTTTGGTGTCAATCTCGTGCTTTTGATGTCAATCTCGTGCTTTTGGTGTCAATCTCGTGCTTTTGGTGTCAATCTCGTGATTTGTGTGTCAGTTTCGTGTTTTAGGTGTCAGTCTCGTGCTTTTGGTGTCAATCTCGTGCTTTTGTGTCAATCTCGTGCTTTTGGTGTCAATCTCGTGCTTTTGGTGTCAATCTCGTGATTTGTGTGTCAGTTTCGTGTTTTAGGTGTCAGTCTCGTGCTTTTGGTGTCAATCTCGTGCTTTTGTGTCAATCTCGTGCTTTTGGTGTCAATCTCGTGCTTTTGGAGTCAATCTCGTGCTTTTGGTGTCAGTCTCTCAGTAAAACCTCGTTTGCATTTTCTAGATGTCCATGGGATACTCATCATTCTTCTCGAATATCACATCTCTGTAACTTCTAGTTTTCTACTTGTTTGTTTATTTATCTCAAAATCATACGACATTAGACAGAATTTAATCGTGACTGCAACAGTACTTAAAATACCTCCGCACAGAATTAACTAGGACTTTATTCGCTATCTTTTTTTTATTATTGTTGTGGTTTTTCTTGGCCACTATTTATGTGATTAGAGTCACCTTGGTTATTTTTGACATGCGGCTCCAAGAATATAAATAGTAATCAACCAAAATCACGATAATACTTTTTTTAAAGTAGCTAATAAATGCCTAATTAATTATGTGCAGAGATTTTATAATGCGGGCGGTTATGATTTGATCCATGTCTGTTCAAATGACGCCTATTTGCCTCGCATTTTGAGTCAAAAAGTTTTCCGAATTCTATCACACCGTATCTCATGATTTATATTATTTATTTATTGTGCATGGTTTGCTTTTAAACGAAATTTACTATATAGAGTGACTATATTTAGCTCTGGAATCTTATCATTTGCAATATACAGTTTGCAATAGCAAAGAAAGGGTAATTCCTTCGTGGGTTGGCAATCTGCTTGTTTATATTCCGGGTCTTTGTAAAACTTAACCCGCCAAGAAAAACTTCAAACAAAAGGTAAATAAATTTTACACATCAGTACAAGCATGCAGAAAAAAAAATACAAAAAATCGACATTTTGACAAAAAGATGGCTGTCAACAAATTTTTCACCTCATATGACCGTACTAGTCATGCACTTGCAAGGCTCCTCATTTTTATTAACCTTGTCCTTGCGGTCTTAACACACTTCATTAATTCGTATAAATATGTTGTGTTCTGTCTGTCCGTCATCTGCTTTGATTTATTTCTGTTTCTTCTATTTTTTAGCACCAATGTATAGTTCATCTCCTTCCAGTATTGATCTGGGGGTAGGGTCTGACAAACGTTTGGCAATTATTGACAAGGAGCAAAGGAGATTTGACAAAAATTGACGTCATCAGTGCTTTTTTGGTATAATTTCAAACAACCATTTGAGGGTTGTAGTAACCGCCTTTACTTTCATCCTGATACTAGATCAAACTTGTCGATAGATAATCAGACCAGATTGTATGAATTTGAATTTTGTTTTGAAAACTATGAAATTAAACATGCATCATTTTGTAATTTGTCTTCTAAAATCTTGCAAAGGTGAGGAGGGGGCTTTATTGGGTAGGGGTGGGGGTTATGAGTTCTTGACAGGCTTTTAACAAGGGAGGGAGGTAGGGGGTTGCGTACGATATTATGTATGATATAGTCTATGGATAGGAACGTCGATTTTTTAGTGTTTTTATCTGTGTCGTCAGCTGTTTGTAAAACTTTATTACCGTTGAGATATTCACACGTTTTCCTTTACTATATTATCTAAGTGAGTGATTCTCAACCTTTTGAGAAACAAACCCGGTTAGGGAATATTTTTTCACGGTTCCCATGTGCTTACTAAATTTTAAAATAGAAACACAATTATCAGCTATTTCTATGCTTATTAAGTATAGTATCCTAAAACAATATTCTACTTTTAAAATGTATATACACGCGTTTCCGTAGTGTTATGTGACGTGCTGGGATTAGTGTCGGGAATATGCATAAAAAAGCAGCAAGATTACACGTAACATATATGCGGAATTGTTAGCAGAAAGAATCTATATTCAATATGCAGTTTACACAAAACACAATATTTAAAAAGTTAAGAAAAACTATTACATTAGATGCGCAAACAAACAATATATATTTTACGGAAACCCCTTCACACTAACTTTTCAAAATCAGGTCTTATTTTAGAAAATATACCATTTATTATTACTTGTCTAAGATATCGTTAAAAAATGTATCGTCCCTTAGATTAGTCTCTCCCACTCCACATTATTTTAATTTTTATTCGTATCCAATACCCTAGGAAAACGTCATGTCCAGCAGTGATCCATATATCCATTTTGATAAGTGATAACTGGTACAGAACAAGAAAGCAGCAAACAGAACAAGAGATCATGTGTTGAATGAAGAGATGACAAGAGCTGTTGGAACAACGTTTGTGGTCAAATATATTGAAAAAGACTAAGCGTGAAATTGTTAGGTTACTTAATGAGAATGAATACTTATTGGCCAGCTGCACAAGCATATGAAAATGGAAACAACAAGATATATCATAAGACCAAGACGACCGTGGATTAAAAATTAAAAATGTTATCAACATTCTGAGTAGATAGAGGACAAGGAATATATCCTAGTATTTGCGGGGCACCCATTTGTCCCGACATAAAATATTGTCAAAGGGAGCGGATACAAATGGATATCCCCCATATGGATGTGGAAAGCAACGGGAAACTACCACATTATTCTCCCAAGATGAAAGTCATGGCGACACACAGAAGTAGGCCTAAAGTTAGTGTTAATATAGCAACATGGAACGACAGATCGTTAGCGCGGTGTGGTAAATTAGAAAACATCAAGCAAGGAATGGAAAGAATGAACATAAATATCTTAGGAATGAGTGAAATGAGGTGGAGTGGGGCAGGAGAGATACAGTCAGATAAATTTAAAGTCATATACTCAGGAGGACAAAAACAGGAGAAGGAGGGTAGGAGTATTATTAGACACTGAAACAGGAAAATCGGTGAAGGGTTTTATGGCAATATCAGATCGGGTAATATTAGTTAAACTAACAGGAAAACCGTTGGATATCAACATTGTGCAGGTATATGCACCTACATCACGCAGTTCAGAGGAGGACATCGAAATTTTCTATGAAGATCTAGAAATCGCAATGAAACAGTGTAAAAATCAGGAAGTAACTATAGTAATGGGGGACTTTAACGCAAAAGTAGGTGAAACAGAAATAAAAGATGTGACAGGAAGATTTGGTTTAGGAACTAAGAACGAAAGAGGTGATTTATTGATAGAGTGGGCACAGACACATAACTTAATAATAGGGAATACATCGTTCAAGTAACATCCAAGAAGGCTGTGTACATGGATTAGCCCAGGTGATAATACTCGGAACCAAATTGATTACATTTTAGTCTCTAAAAGACATAGAAACAGCATTAGATCTATGAAAATAAGGCCAGGTGCTGACTGCAACAGTGATCATATACTACTGGTAGCGAAATTATGTATAAGATTAAAGAAGATCAAGAGAGCACCAAGGAATATGAAATTAGATTTAGCTTTATTGAAATCAGATGCTGACATTAAAGAAAGATACAACATAATTGTACAAAATAGATACAATGCCATTGCAAAGATTCAGAGTATTGATGATCAATGGAACATGCTAAAACAGTCGATAAACCAAACATCTAAAGAGATAATACCAAAAGGAAAACATACATCGAAACAAAAATAGATGACTGAAAAATATTAGAATTGATGAGCACCAGAAGGAAAAATAAACACAAGATAGTGGAATATCAGAAAATACATAAGGAGATACGAGAGAAATGCAAAATAGCAAAAGAAAGCTGGCTGAACAAGAAATGCACAGAAATAGAATTGCATTACAACCAAGATACAACATTACTATATAAGAAAATTGAGATGATAACAGGAAAGAGAACGCAAACAGTTACAGGGTGTCTAAAATCTAAGACAGGGCAGGTATTAATGGGAATAGATCACATAGTACAGAGATGGTCAGAATATATCAAAGAACTTTATGATGACAATAGACCAGAAATAAACATACAAAATAACGGTGAGGGTCCATCAATACTCATAGCAGAAGTAAGGGAGGCACTAAGACACATGAAATATGGCAACGCCCCAGGTCCAGACAATATCACATTAGAAGAATTAGCAGCTTTAGATGACCTTGGAGTTGAAATAATCACAAAATTGCTGAATGACATATATAACAGCGGAAACATACACAATGACTTAATGAGGTCCATATTTATAGCCTTACCTAAGAAACCAGGGACCACCGAATGTGAAGAACACCGTACAATCAGCCTCATCAGCCAAATAACCAAAATACTTCTCAGAATCATCATGAAGAGAGTGAGAAACAAAATAAAATCAGAAATAAGTCCAGAACAATGTGGCTTTGTAGAAGGCAAAGGTACCAACAATGCGATTTATATATTGAGAACACTAATAGAGAGGTCTATAGAGGTAAAAACAGATCTGTACCTCTGTTTTATAGACTACACTGAAGCTTTTGACAAAGTTGAACATAGCGATATTATACACATGCTAGAGATTCTGAACATTGACAGCAAGGATTTAAGAATAATCAAGAACATGTACTGGCAACAAACAGCAGCAATAAGAGTAGGAAATCAATTCGGCCCATTTCAACAAATAAAACAAGGAGTCAGACAGGCATGCGTGTTTTCACCAGACCTGTTCTCTCTATACAGTGAAAACATATTGCGTGCAATAGTAGATATCCCAGGAATATCAGTGGGAGGACATAACATAAATAATTTGAGATATGCGGATGACACTGTTCTGATTGCAAAAAGTGAGGAAGACCTTCGAAACTTACTTAAAGTAGTAGTCACAGAAAGTAAAGAGAAAGGGCTCTTCCTAAATATCAAGAAAACAGAAGTAATGGTTATTTCAAAGAAAGAAAATAACACACATTGCAAGATCATAGTGAATGATATAGTATTAAAACAGGTCCACCAATTCAAATATCTAGGTATAATTATTACAGCAGATGGAAGAAGTTCAACAGAAATAAAATGCAGAATAGGACAGGCAAAAACAACATTCAGAAAAATGAAAAATATACTGTGTAATATGACCTTGTCATTAGAGGTGAGAAAGAGAGTTCTGCAGTGCTATATAACCCCTATACTAACATATGGATGCGAGTCTTGGACAATAAACAGACTGGAAAGTGGGAGATTGTTGGCAACAGAGATTTGGTTCTACAGAAGAATGCTGAGAATACCATGGACTGCCATAAAAACTAATGTAGAGGTGTTGAACGAGTTAAATGCGAAACGGACCTTAATCAACAATATAAGAAAAAGGCAATCTTCTTTTTTTGGCCACTTCATGAGACAGGCAGGTTTAGAGAACATAATCACAACAGGTACGGTTGAAGGCACCAGAGACAGAGGGCGACAACGTGAGAAAATATTAGACAGATTGACAACCTGGCACGGCAAAGTAACAACAACGACTTTGATACATAATACTGTGGACAGAGAGCTGTGGAGAGCCATGACCGCCTACGCCACCAGGCATGGCACCTGATGATGATGATGATTTGAAACACGAAGATAATAGGATCAGTCAATAGATTCAACACACACAGTCCACAACCAATAGGCGGGTTGTGGTGATTTGCTTACCAGTGAGTCATGGTGGATGCAGGAATGAAGGCTGCTAACCTTCGAATCATGAAATTAGATACGACTTTGAATATGGAAATGATTTGCGTAAATAAAAATAGAAAACATGGTGTGTACTCTCCTTTATGTGGGGTTTTATATGTTTTTATGGAAACCCTCTAAGGCAAAGACAAAATTCCACCAGATAAAGACAATCATATGTACTATATATTTGTCAATTGATGGTACAAAGAGAATTCTTATAAGTTATATAGAACCAATTTTGATGAATGAAAGAGAATCGTGGACACTATTCAAGACCTGGGCTTTGACAGAGAAACTAGAAAAAAAACTCGCTGTTTGCGAAATGAAGTGTCGGAGAACAGCACTGGGGATAACAAAAAGATATAGAATAAACAATGACACTATAAAAATCTGGTAGAAACAATATTGTGCAAACAATACATAGACACACAAAAGATCAAATGGTTCGGCCACCCTAATCAGAATAGAAGTAGATTTCATTAAATAGATAGCCTTCAATAAAAGTTCATCTGAAAATAGGAACAGGGGAAGACTAGATATCTAGACTAAGATATATATATTTATATATCGATAGATAACATTAGAGAAATACTTGAACACCAAGGCTGCACTATAGCAGTGACATGACAGTTATCTTTTTAAAAATGATGACTTCAGCTCCCTATGACAGCTAGCGGCACAAATGGATAGGACAAGACTGGACAAGACAAAACAGATTCAATATAGAGCCATAGTTATTGCATATCCATTATTTTTTAAGACGCAATATGCAAAATCAAAATCATCATGTGACATATTCTTTCCAGAACGTGGTCTTCCTTATGTATTTACTGAACACTCTGCAATTCTGGGCGAGTTGATCTGCCGCAGTTAGAGACATGTTTAAACATTCTGATAAATCACTGTACCATCGTCGTCTTGGGCGAACCTGCTTCCGCTCTGCCTTCAACTATTAATCGTTCGATGCTTAAGTCTCTTTATATGACCAAACAAAAAACCCAGCTCTCTTCTAATGATGTTGTTATGGAGCCAGCCCTCTTCGACGTTTATTGATCTGAATACTTCTTGATTTGTCTTTTTAGCTGTCCATGATATACATAAAAACAAAATACGGAGAATAATAATGAAATATGCATGTCAAGTATTTGTGTTGAATGTACAAAATAACGATGAAGAAGTGTTAGTTTGAGTATTATTAATAAATTAACCGTGTGTAGTTTGTCTGGGGTTTTATGGTTTTATTTAACATTTAGTGGTACACTCGTGGCCGAGAGCAGCGAAGCATACAGTGCAACTACATATAGTTAAGGACCGTAGATACGTCTTCGTGGGGGATGTGGTTATTGATGAACAAGTCATTTAAGCTTTATTTCGTTGGATTTTTGATGCCTTTTTCGGTGGAGAACCATTGAAGTTGGTGGAAGTTTTACAACATTTTGACTTATTTCCCAGTACTAAAATAAAAATCATGTTTTGATTATCTATTTACAATCTTGATCTTTTTTGGGGATCTCCCTAGCGTAGTGGTTAAGCTGTTCGCCTTGTGTTGGCGGGATTTTTTCGGAGATCCCTGTGGATTATTACTTGAAGATACGCAGTTACGTGCTATGAGTGGTACCTTCGGCAGGCGGCGTGCTGCTTCGTTGAGAGTGACGGAGTACATATGGGAAACAGAGTACAGTGAAGTCAATCATCTACGACTTTTTAACCATTTTTTGAAGCTTGATCTAGTATAAGGATGGAAGTGGGTTACTACAACCCTCAAATGGTTGTTTGAAATTATATTTATTAAATGTAACAGTTGTGTCAAAGCATCCATCATATGTTTATGAAGATCTAGATATACCATTCGCCGTTATGAGTGGATGACACCTATATCTACGTCCAAACTCCAAGCTATCACGTGGATCTATTGCTCGGGATGTGCTGGTAAATGTGGTAAGGAGAGATTAGACCGATGTGTAATCAAGTCACCACTAGCCGGGAAGTTGGCTATGAATAAGGCAACGCTCTGTAACATCATGATGAACTATTGGATGTAGACACAGCTGTTCATGATATATCTTAGATTTGGAGAATTTGATATTCTTCTTCTTCTGAGTTCTTTCCCAAACTTCTTGCAGGATGTAATCCGGAGATTCTCAAATTTCTGCAGATTGGCAGGATGTAATCCAGAGATTCTCAAACTTCTGCAGATTTGCAGGATGTAATCCGGAGATTTTCAAACTTCTGCAGATTTGCAGGATATAATCCGGAGATTCTCAAACTTTTGCAGATTTGCAGGATGTAACCCGGAGAACGTAATATGTTGTGTCATGGTTTACATCTTAGTTGCAATTTTAGAACATTTCGGCCTGACACATTCGCCTTGATGATAGCTCATTGGTCACTTTGACCCTATATGAGATGAAACAGCACACCAAAACATTTTAATCGCCTCTTACTAGATGCATAGAAAGTAAATAGTGTAGATATGTGATTATCCCCTTTCGGGCCCTGATAACACACTAGTTAATCTACATCACCTCATACAGCAGAGAATATTCTTCCGGGTAACTAGATTGTGCTCGTATACATACCCCGAATATGAAATACTGAGTGATGCCTGAAGTGTGCCCGAATACATACTCCGAATATGAAATACTGAGGAAAATACCCTGGACCAAAGAAACATATAAAAGAAAAACTCAACTGTAGGCCTACGAGTTACAAAACACAGTCTAGTTTACAGAAGGGACAAAACTTCAGATATAGGCACATTCCAGGCGAATGAATGAAGAAATGCAGTCTGCGTAACACGAACGTTGTGATCGATGATTCATATGAATCTGAGATAATTCGAGGTATGTGTCCTTACAACAACACTCAACTGTGAAAATTGTGTAAACGGGTTTCCGTACCAGAAGTTGTTGGTAAAGCTCAAACAACGAACTATTTTGCGTGATATTTTCTTCGGTTTTGTGTAGAGGGCAAATTCTAGAATCCAAACAATTCAAGAAATGACCGGTTTTTTTAATATGAAGGAATATATTTAATAATGTAAAAAAAATATCAACGTAATACCATCACTTTTCTTTTGTTTTAACAGTTTGCAAAAGTTCATTGTAATTTGTGACATTAGGTTATGATTAGATTTAGCAGACGTGTCTACAATTTATAGAATACATTTTATAGCAGAACTAACACAGAAAATAATGACGTACACATGTTATGAGTTCTTGCATAAACTACAATGTATTCTATGGAAACCCTTATAGACAAATTTTGTTTACGTCGAGTGTTATTATAGGAACATGTACCGAATTTGATATTAAATGATGTACGAACTATGATTGCAAAACGGAGGCGATGAGAACAGAAGGAGAAATGTTTTAATCGGAGCGACATGGGAGTCTTCAGCATGCATACATCAACATCGGCTATTTAGTGGGTGGGGGGAAAGAGTATACTGGGTTTACACAGAGGGTAATGACGTAGATTCGTAATCAATAAATGCATATTTATCATCATACATTTAAAAAAAAGTTAATTTGAAAAAGTATGAATATGTTGGCGTTAATTCAGCTTTAGAAAAAGGTATCCCAATAAAACTTGGAGATAAAATACCAATATTGTGTTAGTGCTTATAGCACTATTTGAGGGACTTTTGATCACAGACCAGAATCGTTCTTACATTTTTTTAATAGAATGGTGTATCAATGGATATTATCTACCAACATTTGACCTGAGTTATTTATTGCAGTAATTCTCAATATGTTTTGGACCATTTTAAGCTTCATCGATATAATTCTTGCTGTTTATAGTTAGGGTGGTGGCCTTCCTATTCGCCCAGGACAGTCTGTGTCTCTCGCCCCAATTTCAAAAGTTATCTCTGTGGCTTTCTTCAAATCTCTGTGGCCTCAAGGGGATCTTATGACTCAGGTTCAGATCACTGATTTATATTATGAATAATTAACACTTCATCATCATAGAGTACACCATAACAGGGTGTACACGTCACAGCATTTATGAACACAATCATTAATTAGTAATTATATATATATATATATATATATAGAGAGAGAGAGAGAGAGAGAGAGAGAGAGAGAGAGAGAGAGTACATGAAGCAATATTTGACAAAATAGTTTATTTTTTGTTTTGCCTGACCCCGGGCACTTGTAAGATCGGCTCCAACTTCCGAGGCCTGGCTACAAAATAAGAGTTTGATTTTGGACTGTGTTTTATTCTGCTGTCCACTGGATGGGACATGCGTCGTAGAGAACTGTTAGTAAGGCTTTCATCTTTCAATGTCTCTTGAAATTTGTTCTGTGTTGTTACACTGCTTGGATCCAGACGATTGTAGATCGATTTTTCTGTATCGGAGATTCTTGACATTATTCTGTCCGCTATTTGTAAATACGTATTACCTAATATTTGTTCTTGCAAAGATGTGTCCGGTTTTCTAAGATGTGCCGGCTTGTTAGAGTCGTTGTTCTTTAGTTGTCGAAGGTCTGTTTTATCTGTATGTTTAGATGTTCGAGGCTCGGTGATTGGTGAGAGTTGCAATACGTTACCTTGTCGATACTGATGTAAGTTGTTGCTGATACGACGGTGGTAGCGATTTTGATGGATGTGTCTTTCTGTAGCAAGCTGGTTTCTGAGTAGGATGTGTGATTTGGAATCCTTTCTAATTGGAATCAAAGAATCTCGAATTGAACTCACGTTTTCTTGTGGAATCTTTAAATATCCGTCTGAATGATAATCCATGTCCTGGAGAGTTTGAGCGATGTCAATGCTCGGTTTCAGAATATCTGCTTCACTGTGTATCCTCCGTCTTGTTTTGTAGTCAGTGCCATCTTGAGAGTTACCAAGACGTTTCACTGTCTCTGTCGATGGCTGGTAATGAGAATGAAGTATATTGGTATCTGAGAAATTCGATTCCTTCTTACCAACCTCAACAAAGTTTTCCTGCCTTTCATCAGTACCTTCGTTTACGAGAATTATTGAGGCAAGTCTTCTGCTACTTTCATTATGTGTCTGCAAATAGCTAACACCATTTTCTTCACGCTGTGATGAAACCTCATCAGTCAACCTATCGTTGTTATGGTAACCTCTGTCCTCAATTAAATGGTTAATTAGAAATGGACTCTCGTGCGATTGTTGAACATTTTCTAATTCAAGATCATTAGTCTTGTTCACTCTATAAATATTCTGTTGGATATTTGTAAATGTTTCTTGCGAATAATGAGATATATGTTTGTCTAAACATTTAACCGGATCTGATGTAAAACCGTTATTAAGTTTGTGCATCTTCATTTCTTCGTTTCTATCATGTATTTGATCATTTCGCTTCATCTCATCACTTTCATCTATTACCTTACCACTGGCTACATCTCCATAATAAGAACTAACTGTATCCTTACGAATACCATTAATATTCTCAGAATTTGGCGAATATTCCCTCTCGGGAACACCGTCATAAAAGTAATGCGTCGTTTCACTAAAGTGAGCATTGTGCTCCTTGGCACCGAAGGGTGTGTCGACAGAGCCCGCAACTGTGTAGACTTTTGTTGCATTTAAAATGGCTGCAGTTTCTTCATTATAACCAAACACTTTATAGAAATCTTGTTCTCCTTCAATGAACTGTATTTGATCGTCCTCGTCATCGTCAGTATTAACAGACCACAATTCTTCATTTTGATGTTTGCTGTAAGCAGAACGACCTGCTGTTTTAGGTCTTAACTCTGTCTGAAAAATGACTTCGCTGTAATTCATCCCATTTCTTTGAGTA
Source organism: Meghimatium bilineatum (assembly GCA_034231615.1). Classification (NCBI taxonomy): domain Eukaryota; kingdom Metazoa; phylum Mollusca; class Gastropoda; order Stylommatophora; family Philomycidae; genus Meghimatium; species Meghimatium bilineatum. The sequence continues at coordinate 65,261,352 of CM067304.1, read as the reverse complement.
ATAACATCTTCTTGTATATCGCTCCTATTTGTTTCTTTCAGAGCTGAGACATTTTGAGAGAGTTTATTATGTTGCACGCTGTAGATTTGTGTTTGGGGTAAGGTACTTGATGTGAACGAAGTCCCATATTTCTTCGGTAAGTCTTCAAACTCCATGTTCTGTGTGTGTAGGTTAAGAATTTGTCTTTTTTTCGATCTTTCTCGTATGTGTATTTTCTTACTCTGCTGATTCCTTTTGTTTTCAGAAATATCTTTCCGCTGTGCGTTAATATTCTGGACACATTTACTCTGATTTCTGCGTAAATTCTGTTCGTCTTTTAATGCGAGATTGTTATGCGGTTGTATAGTCATAGATCGCGTACGAACACTATCTTCTTTAAAAATAATCACATTCTTCTTGCTACACATCGATTTATCACAATTACCACCACTGTCTAATAAATTATCTCTCCTACACAAATCATTGGAAAAATGTTTACCATTCCTTTCACTGTCTTGACTGATATATTCTCTATCTTCCAGTGTACTACTGCCAGCTGGATCACTGTTTGAAATGACACCTAAACGTATCTGTTCCGAAGTTATTTCCGTCTCATTTGTAGATTCATAACACTCGATCGAAGTGTCTTCACGACTATCACTATTTACAGTATCGTTGTGAATAAATTTAGAAACGCTATTTGTAGCCCCAACAACATTCAGCGCCATTTTATCACCACTTCGACTATTTACCGCTCCGATATTCGTTTCCATTTCTTGGTATTCAATAATTTTCGTTTCTTCTTTTTTAAATATCGGTAAATTTTCGATCGTCTTCGATTGCCTGGTCATAACATCGTTCCCAGATCCGATTCTCTTTTGTTGCACTCTGTTGTGTAAATGCCATTCGCCTTGAGGCAAATCTGATCCATTCTTATACCAGTTGGTGGGGAGTTTTGCCACTGTTAGTCCTTCATCTTTTTTTAGTTCGACAAATTCCAATTTTAGCATCTCCTTTGTTGTGCCATTTGTTATCGATTGGTGATCGTGTCTTACATGATCAACCTGTTTATTTGGTGCTTCCTGATTACTAGAATTTCTAATCACGTGTGTGTTAGTGCTGTTCTCCCCAGGCGGCGGACTGGAAAAATATCCCTCCTGTTCAACGAAACGCTCTTTCTCAATGTCCACGACACGCTGTGATAAATCGTTCCGAATTAATTCTTTGTGACCTGTTTCATTTTTTTCAGGGCTCCAATTATTTCTAGAATCAGGCAAACTCGATAGAGAGTCTTTCATGTGAATCGTTAACTTCCTTTTGTTGTCAATAGCAGTCATGTATTTGTTGTCAATAGCAGTCATGTATTTGTTGTCAATAGCAGTCATGTATTTGTTGAGTTTCGCCGTTGCTGTGGAAACACCGACGTCCTGTAGCGATTTTTCTAGACCGGTGACTCTTTCAACCTCGTTTCCGTGCTTTAGTTCGATCACGCGACACTGCTCACTCTGTCCACATGGAACATGTTGAAATTGTACTGCGCTGTCACGGGCCACGTTGTCGCTACAGCTACTAACAGATTTTTCAACAAAATTGTGATCAATGACTTTATTAGAAACTCTGTCACCATCATTAGTTTGATCAAAATGTGGACTACACTCTTTATCCACATCTCCAAATCCCAGTTCTGTCCTTTCCAACACATCGACGTTATGTCCTAATGTATCACCTTCCGATCCTAAATCTGTGTTTTTCTTATCAACAAAGTTGTTTACCTGTGTATCACCAACTTCACCCCCAATCTGTTCTTTTCTTATTATACTTCTGTTATTGCTAATTTGTTCACTTTTTCCAACGTTGGAGTGCTCTTCGACAGATCCTTTACTTTTCTTTTGTTTCAAGTTCTCTTTTCGTTGTTCATTGACCGTCTTTCTGGAATATGTAATGCCGCAATTGGAATAGTCTGTTCTACGATTAATATTCTCCTCACGTTTAGAAATATTTTCACTCGATTCTCTGTTTACCATATCTCCTTGGCAGCGGGTCATTCCTATTTCATGAGAAAAACTTGGTTTATTTTGTCTTTTAACCGAATTTAATGCATTCCTCTCTTTTTGTGTGAAATTAGTACGAAATTCCTGCTCTATATTTCTCTGTTCAAAACTATTCTCTAAATTGGCATTAGTCGTACTGTCAGTTTTAACAGAGGTTTGCTCTAGTTCTTGAGTTCTGTCATTATTATTGTAGTTTTCATAGATATTTGTCTCCTTGTGTTCTGCTGTTCCACTGTATCCAATCACATTCAAAACACCGCCGTCTATTGACAAACATCGATCAAGTTGAAGTGGTTCATTATGTTGTTGTAACGTGTCACATTCTGATGATTTATCTCTTTTGTTTTGTGACTCCCAATTCTCGAGGCTCTGCTCAGATGCATTAGTTATTGAATTCCTGATAACATATTGTCTATGCTTGATGAGGTTAGGCAGATAAGTAACTCCATTACTGTTTTGTAAGGCGTGCGATTGTCTGCGGTTTGTGAATTGGTAATTGACATGTTTTGATTCTTGCGCAGAATTGAAATTAGACTCAGACTGTATCTGATCTGTCCTAGTTGTATCACCTAAGGGATTCAACTCTAAAACATTGCCTTCAATTTCCGAGGTCGTGTTAGAGTTATGGTTATTGTTGATTTGATTGTTTATATTGATCTCTGTACTGCCTACATCCTGTTCGCTTTGCTGGTGAAATATTTTTGATTTTGGCTCAGAAAGCATATTATTATTAGTCTCCTTATATATTGTTGATGTATTATGCATGTTGTTATCGGCTGGTGAAGACATAGAGGAAAGTAATGATGTAGCCGGGTCACGCTTCTTTGTTGAAGTCTTCGCATGCTGGGCAACGAGCAATTCTTTAGCATTGGAAGTAGAACTATTAGACAAATCAACAATATCTGGCAGAGAACTTTTTGAGAATTTCTCAATCTCCCCATCACCATTTTCTTCTCTTTTGTTATTAACTTGTGTGTCATGTTTGCAATATTCTTTCTTATTAATGATATCTTGTCGACTTTCCTTTTTCACATTTATAATTTCTCCTTTGGAGCTATTATTTGTGGTGACACCAAAAGCTACTCTCATTTTTACTTTTGTTTTACTAAGCGAACGTGCACCTTTCTTTAGGAATGAAATATTATTTAAGATTGTTTCTTGAACATTAGAAACCAATTCTGCAGTTTTGCCTCTATTTATTTTATCAGACTGTTCTGCTGAAATATTACCTCCCTCTAATTTATTTGGCGCACTTTTAGAACTTCCGTTACCGTTGTACTTGTTACGAAACCTCTTTCTCTTGTACTCTTGCAGTTTTCTTACACCATGTGGAACTCTTGAAAACTTGGAAACCTCAGAACTATATCTTTCTTCCCAATGAAAATAAATTTTCTCACCGCTATCGTTCTTAGCCTCCATTCCTGTACTCTCGATATACGCTCTAAAACGAGGTTGATTCGCGCGGATACGATTTCGGGCAACGAGTTGTTTTTTACTCTCTCTAGCCTCGGAATAGAAATAGCGATCATTCCAACTCTTGGACGCGTGTCTAGCGTTTGCTTTAGCTAAAGCTATTACTTTCCTACGTCTGAGATCTTCAGAAGGACTAATAAACCCACTGCTAGCGCTCGTATCTGCTATCGTGAAAGTACTCTCCCTCTGGAGTATGTTCAATGATTCAGAAGACGACTTTGTATCGTCGGAAGACTTTATGAGTTCATCTAACTGCGAGCATGACTCGGATATTGTAGTCGATTCTTTCCGATCTAGAGTGTTATATAACTTCTTATTCTGGTTAACTACGTCTGAATACGTCTTCGGCAAGATAGGCGGTTTTGGTTGCGTATATTTCTCTACAGATTCCAAATGCGTCTCTGGGTACGGCTGAGATGTCAGATTATCTACAGTGTCACACAAATTTGATTTATCTCCTAAGTGTTCAAGATTATCTGCGTGTGTAACTCTATTCTTCTCATCCAGCTCGGCAAGCCACTTCACTCGTCTTCGTGTGCTCCTCATCACGTTGTATGTTGCAGCTCTGATCTGAGATGTTTGACGGCTTACACTGGGGCTGTCAGACATCACTGATAAGCCGTCTGCCTCCGTAGACTCTCACAGTATACATACACAGGAAGGTGGAATGTATGTCAGGTGGTATATTCTCCAACACTCTCTGCAGTCCTTGTTACTCTCCATAATTCTCATTAATCACATCACCCATGCCATTATTTGCAATATTAATTACTTACTACAATCCGAGTTACTTTCTCTATAATCCGCACCACTCACTACAATCCGCACCACTCACTACAATCTGTACTCTGGTGTCTATGATTCGCATCACTCACTACAATCCGTGTTTCTCTGTGAATGTATTACGCATAATCCATGTAGATTTCTGTAAAATTATTTTACACACTATCTTCAATAGCATTCTCTGTAATATATGTCACTCTCTGTAATATATGTCTTTGTATGTAATCTATGTTACTATGTCTAAACTATGTCACTCTATGTGTAATCTATGTTACTATGTCTAAACTATGTCACTCTATGTGTAATCTATGTTACTATGTCTAAACTATGTCACTCTATGTGTAATCTATGTTACTATGTCTAAACTATGTCACTCTATGTGTAATCTATGTTACTATGTCTAAACTATGTCACTCTATGTGTAATCTATGTTACTATGTCTAAACTATGTCACTCTATGTGTAATCTATGCTACTATGTCTAAACTATGTCACTCTATGTGTAATCTATGCCACACTGTCTAAATTATGTCACTCTGTGTGTAATATATGTCACTTCCTCTAATCCTTATCACTACACATTCCACATCACACGTTATAAACCATACCAGCCTCTATCATTTGTGCTACTCTCTACACTCCGTATCCACCTCAGTAACACGTGTTACCTTCTCTAATCTGTGTCAGTCTATATAATATCATACGTCACAGACTTTGTATCATGTGTCAGTTTTTATCCGTGTCGACCTCTATAATTCTTGTCGATGTCTCAAGACTGCATCCCGTAAGACTTCCTAAAAAAGTTTTTGGATACTGGAAACAGTAATAAGTGGGCAGGTTTTGAGCTCCCTAACGGATATAATAAATTTAATATTAACTACATTTCACTTATCTGGCATGTGTAAAATTCAGTTTATATTGTGCTACATCCTTCCTATGTCAAAATAAAATGCAGTACAATCGTGATTAAACATGCAGAATTTACACATGCTTTACCAGCTGCATCTACAGATTAGTTTCAGTTTTCAGACAAGTATTTCAATCTAATTCATGTGTTTGTTGTCCAAAGTAATTATATTAAATAAGTAATATCTTAAATGCTGGAACTTTTCTGCCTTTTTTGGCAACTATGTATGTGTTTATTCTTCATTCTCTATCAACTATTTATTCAGATGTTCGCTGTATTGAGTCTAAACGTTATCACTCATGTAAACTCAATGTTGATCACACTTGTTCAGAATAACAGTAAACATATATTTCTTAACTTAATTTTGTGACCACAATCTTCAAGACGCAAAGATGTACTTTTACTAGTCTGTACTCTGGTCATCTAATCGATGTCCCGCTAACGGTGACTTCCCTAGAGATTCCAAATAGTTCTTCAAATTACGCTACCTCAATGACTAGTTGCTGATTGACACTAGCATACGCTGATTGTTGAAATATGCCCTGACGTAATCAGAAGAATTCTCATATTTATCAATCACAAAATGTAAAATTTATCCAGATGAATTATGTGTTTAATTAAATCACAAAGTTAGAAGAACTAAGTATTTAATTAAGTCGTTGAAATCGATGCTATAACAGAATTGTGCATCTCATTAAGTAACCAAGTAAGATGATTAAGATTTTATCTTCGTACAAGTTTTCCAGTCTTGTGATAATTTAATTTAAAGGCACTATTAAAATGGAGATTGTTATATCTTCACGCCCAGGTGGATCTGATGTGTGATAGTGTTGGCTTGTCGGCAACAATGAGTTAAAAACAATATTTCCCCAATTAATTAAGTGAAAATAAATATAGTTTGATTCGGTTTTTTTTTTATTTACGAAGTGCCATTTTTATAAACTGTACGACTTAAACTGAAAAATAATTGATTTAAATTGATTACGTGAATGGTTTATTACGTGAGGATTTCTTTGGCATTGTGGTTTAACCATTCGCTTTGTGCTCAATAGATCGCTGGTTCGAATCTCGCTGAAATTGTCTTATGAAATTTTGAGATTCCTGTGCTTGAACCTACCGAGCTGCGTGCTATGCGTCTTACCACAACAGACGATATGCCTCTTCTGTGAGAGGGAAGTTACATATGGAGTAAACCGAGTACAGTGAAGTCAATTCTCTACACCTTTTGGGCTCCTTCTTATAGGTTAAATTGATTGTATTTTAACGAAGACTTGATCAAGTAGGTAGAGCACATGTTGAAGATTCAAAAGTAACCTGGTTCTTTTACCTATACATGCACACCTGTACTGAAGAATCACCTGTAATGATTCTACATCCGGATTGTTAAGTTTGAGGGGGGGGGGGGAATAACTTGCGATAAAGAGTTATAAAGAGTTCGATAATACTCCTCCAACAAACAACATTGGTTTTTGTAAGTGTCTAAACTTCGATAAAATACAAGATATTCCCTTTGTAATGTGAATCTTCACTTTGACTTGACAGCATATTTTAGTGTGAGAAATCGCCGTTGCTAAATAGTCAGGTGCTCGTGAAATCGGGGCCGCAACGTTTATTTTACAAGTGTATCTTTTCAAGAATATCATGGAATTATCTTTCAAGCTACAGAGTTACGTGTTCTGGGCGGTACTCTTGACATTCAGCGTACAATTATGTTGAGAAGGACGGGGTAATTATAGAGAAACCAGAGTCGAATGAAATCAATCCTCTACTAATTTATGTGCTTAATGCACGCACATTTTCAATTCAGCAAATGTGCAGCATGTCTCGCTTGTTGGTAATTTACAAGTTGATGTCTTATTGAAGACTATTCCACTTCTAATTATCCACATTACAAATCTCTGGTTGATGTGAACTACCTCATTAAGTCTTGTGCCACGTTACAAATCTCTACTTGATAGAAAATAAGTCGTGTGCCAAGTTACGAATCTCTACTTGATATGAATTCCATATAGGAATGAGGTGTTGTGCCAAGTTACAAATTTTTACTTGATGTGAATTACTTATTGAAATCAGATCTTGGGGAAAGTTAAAATTCTCAACTTGATGTGAATTCCTTGCATGATTCGACGTCTTGTACCAAGTTTAAAATCTCAACTTTACGTGAATTACTTGTAGAAACCAGGTCTTGGCCCACGTTATAAATATCTACTTGTAGAAACCAGGTCTTGGGCTACGATACAAATATCTACTTGTAGAAACCAGGTCTTGGGCCACGTTACAAATATCTACTTGATGTGAGTTTCTTAGATATAGAAGTTACTTCAGGTTTTACATTTTCACATGGCATGAATCCCATATAGAAGCCCAGTATTAGGTCAAGTGAGAAATCTTCACATTATTGAATTCCCTATAGCAACACAGTATTAGGTCAAGTGAGAAATCGTCACATGATGTGAATTCCTTACAGAAAAATAGTTTTATGTCATGTGACAAAACTTCATTCGTGAATTCCCTCTTTAATATTGCATGACACTTTTCATCTAACCGATCTGCATTAACATTCAAAAGCAATACAACGCTTGCCGTATCGATGTCATCACACATTACTAGTTGTAGAACTTTGCAAGATAATTGAAGCAATTGAGGTTTACAATATTTAATCTTATCAGATATAATCTTGTCTCATCACGTGAAATCGTGTTATATCACATTCAGTCATATTTCATCATTAGTAATCTTGTTCCGTCAAGCATAATGCAAACAAAGGTTTACTCAATCAAATCAGTATCGCATATAATGACATCCCTAAACCGATTCTGCAAATCTCTTCTAATTCACATTATACTTATACGTAGAACACTGTTTAGAATTCACAATTTTACTGTCTGTTCTATAGAACATTCCTACGACAATACAAATGTGAAGATTCATGGTCTCCAATGATCCATGGTACCCTTTGAAGTACCACTAAAATGTTTAATATATTTATTTTATTTCCCAGTAAAGGAAAAAGACAATCAGAGAAATTAGACTTAACAAGCATAAAGAAATAAAATTTCGATAACTTTTTCAGAAATAGCACACTGCTTTTGATGGTATTTTTAATTCGCTGATTCTGAAGTTACGAAAAACTGATTGCCAGAAAGGAATATATGCTTCAAAGAGCCATTTCATTCTTTAGATTAAATTATATGGCAGTTGGTCGGATCTATTTGTAGAAGTGATAAATCTGGCAACCGATATTGCATAACTGTTTTACTGCTTGAGGTTTTGTTTATAGTAGGCTATATGTTACTTATATGCACAGAATACAGTTTTCTCTCGGCCAATCACGATCTCATTAATCACAATAAAAACATCGCTAGATTACTGCGTGTTGAATGCAAACATTAACAGTCTTCATACGATGCTGAGCCTTGAGAGACGCCGGTGTTTGCATAAGAAGTTCCTCCCAGAACCTATTCTGGTTAAGTAGTTTCATTGACATGTTTTATTTTTTCTGCTGCGGTGTAAGTTGATTTCTGTGGAATAGAAATATTTTCGTTAGATAACTGTCATGATAGAAAGATAATGTTTTAAAATAATAATAGATGAAAAAGAAGAAATAGAGGTAAAGAGAATCGATAGAAATCACAATAGAATCAACATTCCAGTGACAACATTATAGGGTACTACGATCGTTGTCCAATCCCCGTTGCTCCAATTAGTGCCTACATGTGTAATTATTTCCCTTGCCTATGTATATCAATTTATGTTTATCATTTATTAATTTAAATATAATTATATTTAGGGTTAATGTTAGGATTTGTTATTTAAACATAACTATTCCTAACCCCTAACATTAACCCTAAATATTAATATTTCAATAATTATTGTTTATTTATTGATATAATATTTAGAGCAACTAACCACAAAATACGTATTAATACAAGGTACTAATGGAAAACATGCACGACAACGGGGGTTAGACTGCGATTATAGTATCCATTATAGTGATTCAACATTAGACTAATCATCACGAAACATGAGATATATCATAACATCATTCATTTCAATACGATGTTTCATCGAGTATGGCAAGAAGGTTTATGGAAAATTATGAAAAAATGGTAATTTTGGCGGAAATTTAATCGAAATTATTGAAACACTATACAAATTAGCAACTGTTGGATGAATAGGAGAATGCTCTAAGCCCGTATACCTTATAGGTCAATACTTCTTTTAAATATAAAATATGTTTTACAGGAAGCTTCAGAAGAACACATCGACGTTTCGAGCGAAACGGTCTTTATATTGATAAACAAAATACAATATTATTTACAGTGTGTTTGCCCCTATCTTGTTAACGAAACATCAATGTATTCTGTTGTAGTCTCCCTGTAAAACTTATTTACCCTATTGTATATATTTTTAAATAATTATCTGCCTAAATTAGCATTTACTTCTGTTCTAAATAACGATATTATGCGATATTTATTTTAATTTATATATCTAAATTATTAACTACATTATAAATTATCTAAATTATTCTTAAGTGTCGTCTCCACAAAGATGGTTGGCTGCTGCAGACTTACAGCATCTCCTGTCCTTAGCCTTGGACACCAATTATGTCTTCTAGTTGTTTGTTCATTGTCCATGTTTCTGAGCCATACACTAATAATCATTTTTGTAATTCTCATCAACTAGCAATGTTCTAACTAAAGCTATTAGACATTAATATATGATTTTTTTTACACGTCTACATGTGTTCGACACGTATCACCTGTGTTACTACACATATTCTTGTGGCATATTATTTACAAACACTGCAGATCCAATAAATAATAATTTCAGTTTGTATGCACTCTTTGTTGCAATTTACGGTATGCAGATTCGTGTGATTTTATTGATGGATTAAAAAAAATTTCAAGAAATTACTTTTAAACTTGAAAAAAAATGGAAAAGTAATGGTATGAGAATTAACATCCAGAAAAGCTAGATAATGGCGAACAGAGATGATAAAAGGACACCGGTTCTTATATTTGCGAATGGGAAACATCTAAAAGAAGTTACATCATGTGACACATTCTTTACAGAATGTTGTCTTCATCGTGGATACTCTGAACTCCTCTCTGTCCCGGGCAAGCAGGCGTACATTGGCCAGAGACAAGTGCATACATTCTTTGAAATTACTAGTCCATCGTCTTCTTGATCTTCCTCTTCTTCTCTTTTTTGACACTATGCCCTCCATAATCAACTCTTTGATATCATCATATTTATTTAAGTGTCCGAAATACTGTAGCTTCCTTCTTATAATGGTATTTAGAAGTTACCCTTCCTTTAGTTTCAGTAATTTCAAAAATTGTAATCTCCTTTCTGTCTATGATATTTATCGGATCTTTCTGTAGCACTTCATTTCAAATGAATTTGTTCTTCTGGATATCATCGTGTTTAAAGTTCCAAGTCAGGCATACATATGTTGCCTCTGGGGAAAAGCACATTATCTGTAAAGTGGAGGCTAACAGCTTTACATACTTATGGTCTTATAGGAATAATGATGGGAGTTCTAAAAGAGAAATCAAGACTAGACTGGAAATATCTTCAGATGCATGGAGTCAGACTAGAGTGAACACGGTGTGGAAAACCAGATTAAGATCTGTATTGAAGATCTGTCAACAACAAAAAAACTGTAAATAATGCATTTTTCCGTTAAGGAGTTGCTGGGAGGGGATTAAATAGCTGTGTGATTAAGGTCACATGATCTTGCTGTCACCACGTCATGTACAGGGTGAGTTTTTTTAATTTACCCTCCGACAGAAAAAAACCCAGTCCTAGACCTCACCAGTGTGAGACCAGCGTTTTAACCTCTCGGCCATGCGCCACACATGAAGATCAACTTCTATAAATATTTAATCATATTTTAGTAAATTTCTGGACATTTCTTCAATATAAAAATGAATCTTGTGCTTACAACTTCAATAAATAAAAAATACATGTTTGACTTAATGTTTGTAATACATAAACATAAATAATTTGCTTGCTGTTTTCAATTGCATAAAATATATTCTCTTCTAATGCTTTAATAGATAACAATCAATGTTTTACTCTTTGAATATATACAAATACATTTCTGAAATGCTTTGCCGTGTAAAAATATATTTTCTCAATGTTTTACTATAATAGAATCTATATTCAAATTGTAAATAGGTTGAAATAAATTTACCTAATGTTTATATACAAAATACAAATTTTGCTTAGCAATTCTACAAGATACAACATTTTTGGTTTTTGATAAAGGCCCCAATTGGATCGTAACGTGGAAAACGTTCTTGTTCCTTTGCTTTTTGCTATTTCTCATTGACATTAGTTTTAATATTTATTAGTTATATTAGGTACCAGTGACAATAATAAATTATCATTGTTGCTATCGCTTCTTAGTTTTGCTACTGCAGCTACTGCTATCTTTGTATGATATCCTCCGATATTTGATTATTTTATATAAAAATCAACGTTTGTTTAAGCAATTCTACCAATAAAAATATTTCTCCTTTGCTATTTTATAATATTCAAGTTTTTGCTAGCTCTTATATTATGTACAAATAAATTTGTGAAAATTAATTATATTGTGTACAAATAAATTATATACAAATAAATTAAATTAGGTCCAATCTCACTCAATCCTAGCTCAATCCTAATCCAGTCCTAGCTCACACAACTCTCCTAAACACTAATACAATTGTCCTAAATAAATAAATATTTAAATTAATACACATTAACCAAGTTATATACATAATCAAGGGAAATAACCAAAGAAAAATCACATTGTAGGCACCTGATATGTGATTGAATCTTATTTTTTTATAAAAATAAACTATATTATGTTAAAATACAACTTTTTCTAACGTCTGTTATACATAAAAATAACTTTTGCTTAATTTTTAGCTATATAAAAAATGAGTAAGTTGCACTTAGCATTTCAGCAAATGTGTACCTATAAAACTGTGTAATTATACCAGGCCATAGTTTTACTTTCACATTAAGCTTACACATCAGAATTTACCTTCATTTGAGAAAAGTACAGTAAACATGTTTGTACCCGGGGCAAGATGTCTGCTGTGCCTAAAATAGCCTAGCACAACAGATCTTACATCGACAAAACAAGGCTAGTATAACCTCACTGTCACAAGTTATCGAATTCTGATGCGTTACCTAGCAACAGAAATAAACAAGCAAAATAGAAATGACATTGCTAAAAATGTACGAGATTGTGCGTTTATCAGTTCCCAGAAGTTGACTTGATACGATAACAGTAATCGTGTCATCTGTATCAATATGGATTCTCATGTTGTGGAAACTGAATAAACATGTAATCAATTACTCGATACTAGAATTACGATTCTATCAGTCGATGTAATCAGCGTACGATACAAACATTAATCTTCATATCATGTTTGTTCAGGGATACAGAAGGGGTACTAACTACTGATTATAGTGTGGTTTTAAAAAAATATCTTTATATGGGTTGCTGTGACAATACAGAAGTAATTGTACCAGACAAAGGTCAAGGATCAGTGACCATGTTTAACTCTGAGCGTAGTGACCAACCTGTGGATACAAGAAGATGCAACTCTGGTATTTGGAAACAACCAGACACTGGAAATGAAAGATTTAAATATTTCAATTGTTCACGACTTGATGTCTACACCGTCAGGCAAGTCTTATAGATGAACTCCACCGTTGTCTTTAGATCCATATATCTTTGCTTACATGGTTGCGCAGTTGGGCCATTACATCTTTCTCAATTGTTCATACTACTGACAGTTCTTCAGAAGATGTTTAGCGGTCTGTTCATCTGTTCCACAAGTGCACAATGTTGTGGCACACTGTCCTGGCATGTGCTTATTCAGTCTGTTGTGCCATGTCCTCAGGCGACGTACGGTGGCCTGTCCTTGCCGCTTTAGGTACTGGTAGGCTTCTTTGGTTATACTATGATCACTTCTGATGGTTTGTATAGGTCTCTTGTTTTCTTGAAATGTGACTTTATTGTCTTCCTGCATACAGTACGTTCTTTCCACAGGAAAGTTATCTTTCAATGCTGAGGTTGAATGGTCTCTAGAGGGTCTTGTGTCCTTGAGATACCTCTCCTCCCCCATCTCCCTGGCACACCAGCTGAAGTACTTAGAAATTGATCTATGTAACGGACCAGCTGAAGTACTTAGAAATTGATCTATGTAACGGACCAGCCGAAGTACTTAGAAGTTAGTTTATATAACGGACCAGCTGAAGTACTCAGAAGTTAGTTTATCTAACGGACCAACTGAAGTACTTAGAAGTTAGTTTATATAATGTGCCAGCTGAAGTACTTAGAAGTCAGTTTATCTAACGGACCAGCTGAAGTACTTAGAAATTAGTTTATATAACTAACCAGCTAAGTATTTAGAAGTTAGTTTATATAACTAACCAGCTAAGTACTTAGAAGTTAGTTTATATAACTAACCAGCTAAGTACTTAGAAGTTAGTTTATATAACGGATCAGCTGAAGTACTTAGATGGTGTTCTATATAACGGACCACGAACAGTACTCAAAGAGTTAGTCTATATAACGGACCAAGAAAAGTACTTAGAAGTTGGTCTATAGAACGAGCCAAGAAAAGTACTTAAAAGTTGGTCTATAGAACGAGCCAAGAAAAGTACTTAAAAGTTGGTCTATAGAACGAGCCAAGAAAAGTACTTAAAAGTTGGTCTATAAAGCGGAGAAGTCCATAGATGTAAACATAACATCCACTATACGGTCACACTAGAATTAATTATTTAATTTCTCATATTTTGATAATGGATGTTTGGAGTTGAAAGAATCCAAAGTATGACAGTTGTGCTGAATCCATAAATGGGTCAACCATGAAGAGAAATTGACATTCTTGACCATGACTTTTGCATCGAAATATTAACTGTCGATATTAGATGTCACCAGCCATGAGAGAGAGGAATGACCACATGGTTGTCCGTGTCACAATTAAGATTATTCCACTGATCAAATGTCCGAGCTTCATGAGAGCTGATAGACGGAGCTCAGAGCTTACATGGGCGATAGACCAGGTCTCAGAAGTACTCATTTTGTACAATTGTCAGATTTGAGGGAAGATGTTAAGAATGCTAAAATACATTGGTTAGAAAGGCGTAAAGGAATAACCGAACTGTACTTGGTTTCCCCATAAGTACTCTATCTCTCTCAAAGACGCCACAAAGCGCTGAGAGTACTACACATCACGTAACTCAATAGCTTTAAGAAATACAACCAATAGTTTCAAGCAATACAACCAATAGCTTCAAGCAATACAACCAAAAAATCTCTGAAGAAAATTCATTCGATAAACACGATATCACGAATTGGATTTCGACCTGGCGACCTCTTGAACACAGATCTAATAGCTAGACCACAACGACTCCCCAGTATTATGTAGTTGCGGCTACTGGCCTAGTATGCCTATCAATAGAAGGTGGTACTGCTAGTAGAACATAATGGAAAATAATACTCACGTGGTAGACGGGTAATGAAGTCCTACTGAATGACGACTAAAACACTACACACTATTACTAACGGATGTAAATATGGTACATATAACAAAACAAAACACAGAATATAATCTACAAATGACAATACACAGGACAAAGTCGACGTTTCGGACCAATATGGCCTTTTTCAAGATACGGACATAACATACAAACATAAAAAAACCACAAGTAGAAACATGCTGTTGGCATTTTGCCAGGTTTGCATAATGGCGATGTTAATATCAAATTTGACAAAGTGATAATTTTAAAAATTCACTGACAATAAATTTATATCTTGATAATATAATCTTTTATCTTTACAGTATTTTAATCAATATTCAAATCATTGGTTTTACCATATTTTCTTATTTGAATTTATTAAAAATATTACAGTCACACCAGAATGTATAATAAGTAGCAAAGTAGAAGAAATTTAGAAATATTGTTAGTATAGTTGCTGTCACTACACTACCAATAAATGATTTTAAATTAAATCTCTATGCACACTCATTAGAAGTAAACATTTTATGAATTCAACCACTAATTTCAATCTTATTTTTTAATGTTAAAAACGCTCTGATTGCAAATTTATAATTTTGCTACAATTTGACAATTTTTACAAATACTATTTCGACATAAATAGTTCCAATTACCAGTGTGTGGCAACACTGACTGCTACGGTATTTTCTCATTAATTTAGCCGTCACGTATTATCTTGATTAAAATAAACAAAGGGTAACAATATACGTGACAGTACACTTTAGATCACAGGCAGTTGCAAAAATCTGAGTGTGATATATTCTCTTCCCTTCTTATTTCATCTGCTTATGTCTTGACAGCTGCAGTGTAGTACTGATTTTAAAGTAAACGACAAATATAGCTACTAGTAATACCTCTACACCCTATCTATTGTCTATTGTCTATTTTCTATCTCCATTTGAATGATGGTTCACACTTGCCGTTAAGAGTAGGTGTGGGAGTTTAAGCTGTTGTTTCAAGGCCAGATGTGTCACCGTGGTTGCATTTAGTTCATGTTTGTTCAATGTTATCTTGATGTTATCCACCGTTTTCTTGGTCTACCTTTGGCTATACGCCCGGATATTCTTTTGTTATATGCTCTTATTGGTATTTGGTTTGGGTTCATTCTCATAAGGTGGCCGAACCATTTTACTTGCTGTCTTTCAAAATGTTCAATACATGATATTATACCAACTCTTTTCCTAATTTCTTCATTTCTTATTTTATCTAGTTTGGTAACCATTGCAGCTTTTCTCAGACACTACATTTCACAGGTAACGATTTCCCTTTGATGTTAGGCTGTTAATGACTATGTTTGACATTGATAGCAGAGTGTAGGTATAAAAATAGTAAATATTATCTTTTTTTATATAAACACTGCATATAAACATTTCTCGCCACACAGAATTCGCGAATACTTAAGCGAACGAGCCGAATAATCAATTAGCGAGCTTCGCAATCATCACAGCCTATGAACCGAACAGACTGGTCTTCGTTAGTCCGCACGATCAGAGAATATTTAGATACATGATCGTGAATCGGTATCGGGAATGCGCGAATTGGGAGTGGAACGTATACATGAACCGTAGAGAACACATAACAAAGAATTTTTTTTTAAAACTGAATGAACATGGAACCGGAACCATCAGCCACTATACGCTGAGAGATTTACTGAAGAGAAGACCTGAGCACCTATAGACAGACCCGGTGTGCGAGGAGTTAAATCAACATTACCTAGTGACTAGTTAGACATAGATACAAATATGTCTCCATTAACTCATCAAGAAACCGTATTTATTATCACCCAGCCTGACAGTTCTGCGAATAATATACTAAAATGATAACAATGATATTACTATAGGTGTTACATATATAGTAACACATGGGGAGCGCATGGCGGTGTGGCTAGAACGTCGTTCTCAGACCCTTGATGTCCCGGGTTCAATCCACGGTTGGGTTCAATCCACGGTTGGGACAGGGTTTTCTTCTGTCGGAGGTACAATCAAAATCCATCTGATACGACAAAGCGGTCTTTATTTCCACAGCCCAAAGAAATCACACTAGCAACGAGTCACTCAGACACACGAGACACTTAGACTACAGAGCCTTCATCATGACGAAAGACAGCAAACAAACAAACGTTACATATAACAGATGGATCGGCAGAAGGAGCAGTAAGGAATGGAGGAGGTGGAACTTTTATAAGACTCAAAGATGGGAAGACAATATCAAAAACTTTTCCAACCGGGAAATACTCCTCTAATTTTAGAGCAGAAGCAGTTGCACTCCATCAAGCACTGAAAGTCTTCACCGTACCAGGACTGCCAAGAGCAAAGAAGATAGCCCTATTCACAGATTGCAGATCCCTACTGGAATCAATCCAGAGCAACAGAAATTAAAGCCTTCAGACATGAGCTAAGACATATCCAAAAGTCATCAGCCATTGCACTTCAATGGATACCATCACACTGTGGAATTATGGGAAATGAGAAAGCGGATGCCCTGTAAAAAACAGGAAGCGAAATGGAGCAACACAGACACTCACTGTCATACGGAGAAGCAAAAACAATCATCCAGAACACATACACAGCAAAGTAAAAAAAAAAACCAAATGAAAGTGGAAGACAAACACGATGCGATACATCTCCTCCACAGATATCAACAGACCACAATCTTTCGCCTTAGAACTGTCCACTGTAGACTGTTAGGTCACCTTTACCGATTGAGGATCTCATACACAGATGAATGTCCATGTGGATCCGGAACCCAGACCCCGGAGCACATACTTCAGGACTACCCAATTTACAAAGAGCAGAGATAGCAGACCTGGCCAGAGGATACAGACTTGAGGCAAAAGCTATGGGGCAGCCACTCTGACCTGGAGAAGATAGTGGACTTCGCCCTGATGACAGGCTTGACAATATAACATGACCACAGATGCTAAACTCAGAAGAAGAAGAAGACTTTCTTTGCCTGTACCCATCGGGTACTAAACCTTTTCTCCTCCCCGATCCTGGTTCGGGTGAAGGAAGAAATCACCATATCTGATTTGGAATTGTAAATACAAAAATTTTCATGTAAATTGAAAAGTAAATAAAAGTTTAATTTTTAAGAAAAACGGTGGGTGGGGGTGGATAAAATCACTACAGCCAAAAACTGCTGGGTTGATGGTTACGCCTTGAATGTGATATACTGCAAATTATGTGTGTGTATATATATATATATATATATATATATATATATATATATATATATATATATATAAATATATATATATATATATATATATTGAAAACGTGCAGTTATATTGATTGTGTGGTCAGAAATAAGACATCTCCGTCCGAAGTTCGTGATGACTAAATCACCAGAACTTTGACCTCCACTTTTTGTGATGATTGAACGCTTTGATATAATTTAATGATACATTTTAGAATTATGAAAATATGTACACACTGCGCAAAACTGAAATCCAACAGGTAAAGCGTGAAATGAGGTAATAAAGTTTTGTTAATAATGCGAAACACACAGAAGCACACACACAAATCGACGTTTCGACCGAAAGGCCTTTATCAAGAATAATATATACGTATAAATCGCAAACGACAAGTGGGAAGGATACAATTTCCGTTCACATATCTATCGAAATGGCCGGAATGATAGAAATTAGGTCAGTTTGGGAACAGACACTAAAGGGGTTAAATAGCAGTTTTAGAGGGAACAAATACATGGAACTGACGTTTCCATAAATAGGTTTTTATCAACATTAAGATAAACCCATTGTATATTTCTGTACATTTCCTGCTTGTGTTATCTCTGACGTAATTTATATCCTGCCAGCAATTTTGATAGATATATGAACACAAGTTCGTGTGTTATATGTGTTATAATGCCTCGAGTAGGTGATGGGACAGCTAGTATGTGATAAAGCCTCTATTAGAAGATAGGACATCTTGTGTGTGATAAAGCCTCTAGTAGAAGATAGGACATCTTGTGTGTGATAAAGCCTCTAGTAGAAACTAGGACAGCTAGTATGTGATAAGACCTCTAGTAGAAGATAGGACAGCTAGTGTGTAATAAGGCCTCTTTAATAGTAGAAGATAGGACAGCTAGTGTGTGATAAAGCCTATTTTATAGTAGAAGATAGGACAGCTAGTGTGTGATAAAATCTCTATTAGAAGATAGAACAGCTATTGTGTGATAAAGCCTCTAGTAGAAGATAGGACAGCTAGTGTGTGATAAGGACTCTTTTATAGCAGAAGATAGGACAGCTAGTGTGTGATAAAGCCTATAGTAGAAGATAGGACAGCTAGTGTGTGATAAAGCTTCTAGTAGAAGAGGACAGCTAGTGTGTTATAAAGCCTCTAGTAGAAGATAGCACAGATAGTGTGTGATAAAGCCTCTAGCAGAAGATAGGACAGCTAGTGTGTAATAATGCCTCTAATAGAAGATAGGACATCTTGTGTGTGATAAAGCCTCTTTAATAGTAGAAGATATGACAGCTAGTGTGGGATAAAGCCTATTTTATAGTAGAAGATAGGACAGCTAGTGTGTGATAAAACCTCTAGTAGATGATAGGACAGCTAGTGTGTGATAAAGCCTCTATTAGAGATAGAACGGCTAGTGTGTGATAAAGCCTCTATTATAGTAGAAGATATGACAGCTAGTGTGTGATAAAGCCTCTATTATAGTAGAAGATATGACAGCTAGTGTGTGATAAAGACTCTATTAGAAGATAGAACAGCTAGTGTGTGATAAAGCCTCTATTATAGTAGAAGATAGGACAGCTAGTGTGTGATAAAGCCTCTATTAGAAGATAGGACAGCTAGTGTGTGATAAAGCCTCTATTAGAAGATAGGACAGCTAGTGTGTGATAAAGCCTCTATTAGAAGATAGGACAGCTAGTGTGTGATAAAGCCTCTATTAGAAGATAGGACAGCTAGTGTGTGATAAAGCCTCTATTAGAAGATAGGACAGCTAGTGTGTGATAAAGCCTCTATTAGAAGATAGGACAGCTAGTGTGTGATAAAGCCTCTATTAGAAGATAGGACAGCTAGTGTGTGATAAAGCCTCTAGTAGAAGATAGGACAGCTAGTGTGTGATAAAGCCTTTAGTAGAAGATAGGACAGCTAGTGTTAGATGTGAGCTTTAATCAAGATCAAATAGCCAGCTTGAGTGCCAATGTAGGCACTGTAATTGCAGAAATATATTTTATATTGTCTTTTCAATGTACCTTTTTCTCGCTCGAATGCGCACTATTTTTCATCTGTGAATGCACACTAATAGATCTGAGATCTGAGTGTGGACACAGTCGTGTAGGCGTAACGCAAGTGTGTAGTGAGATCAATACTAGGCTGAACTAATTATTAAACAATAGAAATTTGAGATTCAGTAGTAATGGAAGCGATGTTTCTCTCATGGTGTGACCATAGATGCTAAAGTGGATTTAATAGCAGTTTTAGAGCAAACAAATACACGGAACGCGTTTTGAGCAATAGGTTTTATCAAGATTAAGATAAACCCAGAATGGAGCAGTAAATTAAACCGAATGCTGCATGATGTTATGTGAAACAAACTGACAGTCATAATAATTAGGAACAAGCAAAATATGTTAACAGCTTTATTTGTTTTATGTTCCTTTTTGCTTACTCCCTTATTCCAATATCTGTCAGTTTTCACAATATTATTCTATATACTGAAATTGTTGCTCCATACTGTTTGTTCGTTTCTCGATAAAGACATTTTTGTCGATTACGTGTATTTATTCCATGAAACAATTCTCATTAACCAATTTTAGATTTATTATCTCATATTTGTTCACATATGGTGCCTAGTTTTACTACATTCTTCCATCCATTAAACATTATACTATAATTGAATGATAACTTTATTATATACAAATATATCAACGATAGAGCACTCACACGACGGCAGGACCGTAGATATGTTATCAGTAGGGATGGGGTTTTATCTATTTAGAAACAAATTGGTAATTCGCCCGTTTTTGTATGTCATTCTCTCCTTCTAATGAAAAATTGGATGCTATATTTGTGAAAACTCGTTAAGGAAGGATTCACTTACCTTTTCTCTAAAATCCTAGTACTAAAAAAGGTGGTTCATCCACCTTTTGTTTAAACTCCAGGTACTAAAGTATGTGGTTCACCCAACTTCTGTCTAAACTCCTAGTACTAAAGGAGGGGTTCACCCACCTTTTGTCTTAATTCCTAGTACTAAAGTAGGGGGTTCATCTACCTTTTGTCTAAATTCCTGGTACTAAAGGAGGTGTTCACCCACCTTTTGTCTTAATCCCTAGTACTAAAGGAGAGGGTTCATCCACCTTTTGTCTAAACTCCTAGTACTAACGGAGGGGTTCACCGACCTTTTGTCTTAATTCCTAGTACTAAAGGAGGTGGTTCATCCACCTTTTGTCTAAACTCCTGGTACTCAAGTATGTGGTTCACCCACCTTTTGTCTAAACTCCTAGTACTAAAGGAGGGGTTCACCCACCTGTTGTCTTAATTCCTAGTACTAAAGGAGGGGGTTTATCCACCTTTTGTCTAAACTCCTAGTGCTAAAGGAGGTGGTTTACCCACCTTTTGTCTAAACTCCTAGTACCGAAACTGAGATTCTCGGTAAAATCGTTTTTGAATATTATTTTTTACTATATATATGTTAATAGTTTTCAACAATTTTTTTTCTGTGGTCCACTCAGACAAATTTAAACACGCAATGCTGTATTTGTTAGTCCATATCCTGATAAAGACCTTATTTTCGAAACGTTGATCCTGTGCATTTTATTTTCAATATAAAACTGATATTCAACCCATTTTATTTTTTTTAATATGTATTTACCACACGATGCAAGGTGTTACAGCAATCTACGGATCACTCAATTATTGACTATTATTCCATTAGATATTCTTATGTATGTGTTAATCTGTCCTTCCACGTGCTTAATATTGTTGTTGCATGTAGTCTCCGTTTTATTTTGTGTTTGTTCGTTCTTATCTTGATAAAGACATTCTGCTGAAAACGCCGATCATGTGTATTGCTCAATGTAAAACTGCGATTTTAACCGTTTATATTTTTGAATTTGTTTGTATAATATTTACTTAATTTATGTTAATATTCTTGTATTTGTTCTCGCAATCCCACTGGATCTGTCTTTTAGCAGGATATAATCATATTATAATTCCAGCAGAAACAGGAACGGGAATAGTTCAGGGGGAAAAAATGTGTTGCGACGCCGATTTATTTGCCACAATCGCTGGACACATCCGACTACGGCATGGTAACTAATATATTCGTTTCTTTACTATTTCCAACGAACGGTGGGCGCCTTTAGCCATATCGATAGTAGGCCAGACGTATGAGAGAACTGGTTTCCCGTACTGTGCACTAAAAAATCTTGAGGGGGAAGTAATATGCACTACAAAATCTTGTGGGGAAAGTACTGTGCACTAAACAAGCATGTGGGAAAGTACTGTGCACTAAACAAGCATGTGGGAAAGTACTGTGCACTAGACAAGCTTATGGAAAGAGAAGTGAAGCTGCTCACAAGCGAAGAGTAGTTAGAAATTCACGGATACATCAAAAACCATCTACAGTGATCATCAAGTGCCAAGTGTCCAAGGACATTTGCCGCCAGATTAGATATTATTAACCATCTACGAACTCAGTCAAGGACATTTGCCACAATAATAGAGCTTATTAACCATCTACGAACTCAGTCAAGAACATTTGCCACAAGAATAGAGCTTATTAACCATCTACAAACTCAGTCAAGAACATTTGCCACAAGAATAGAGCTTATTAACCATCTACGAACTCAGTCAAGGACAAACCTCCTGAATTTTATGTGGATGTAACACATTTTCAAATTCACTTGTGATAGACCAACAGCAACACTAGTCTCCAACCTGAACTCTAAATAGTCAAAACATTTTTGACCCTTTTGTCGCTACAGATATCGGTATCGACAAATCCACAGACATCTAACAGCAAGTTCAACTATTTTATTGGTATCGACAAAATCACAGACATCTAAAACAAGTTCAACTGTTTTATCGGTATCGACAAAATCACAGACGTCTAACAGCATGTTCAACTGTTTTATAGGTATCGACTAAATCCCAGACATCTAACATCAAGTTCAACTGTTTTATCGTTATCGACAAAATCACAGACATCTAACAGCAAGTTCAACTGTTTTATCGGTATCGACAAAATCACAGACATCTAACAGCAAGTTCAACTGTTTTATCGGTATCGACAAAATCCCAGACATCTAACAGCAAGTTCAACTGTTTTATCGGTATCGACAAAATCACAGACATCTAACAGCAAGTTCAACTGTTTTATTCCGATTATCAGGATTCAACCATTTTGAAGTCTACATAGAAAAAGACAGCGAAATTGAAAGTGAAAATAAAAGTGAACATCAATACTGGTCATATAACCTTCTTCTGTACTTGTTACACTCCTCCCTTACTTTTCCTATACTTGTAAAAAGTAGTACTACTGCCTTTTGTTTTACCTATAAAACAAAGTTTGAATTGCAAAGGAAACATGACGTTTAGTACTCGGGAGCACTTTTTAACTCAAAGGGGAGAGCAGCGCATGTTGTTACTAAAACACAGTGATGGACGAAAGCACCAGGTTGATAACGCTTGTTCTATGCTAATGTTCGTACAAGGCAAATAAAGTTCTATGCTAATGCTCGTACAAGGCAAATAAAGTTCTATGCTAATGTTCGTACAAGGCAAATAAAGTTCTATGCTAATGTTCGTACAAGGCAAATAAAGTTCTATGCTAATGTTCGTACAAGGCAAATACAGTTCTATGCTAATGTTCGTACACAGAAAATAAAGTTCTATGCTAATGTTCGTACACAGAAAATAAAGTTCTATGCTAATGTTTGAACAAGGCAAATAAAGTTATATGCGAATGTTCGTAACAAATTAAAAATATATGTTTTCAACGGGCACAGGTAGTTATATGTTAATGTTTGTAATAATGAAAGAATGTTCTATCTATCTATCTATCTATCTATCTATCTATCTATCTATCTATCTATCTATCTATCTATCTATCTATCTATCTATCTATCTATCTATCTATCTATCTATCTATCTATCTATACGCTGTGTCCCTTGTTTGCCTTGCAGCGTCAGGGGTGGAATAGTTCTCTGGAGATGGCCTTCTTGTGCGCTGTTTGTAAGCTTGTTCCTGTGCATTCTTTGATTTCTGTGATCCATCTTTTACATGGTCTGCCTCTGGCTTTATAGCCGTTATGTCTATGTGTCATGGCCATTTGTGGCATGCTATATATCGGTAGTCTGGAAGCGTGTGAAAACCACTTGATCTGCTGTCTTTTTGTATATAAAGAATTTTCTATGAATGATAATGTTAGAAATGATCAAAGAAAGTTATGTACGCGTGCAAAAAAAATAAAAATAAACCATACTAGTACAAGAAAAGTTATAATTAAAAAAACTAATGTGAGTAACAGGCAAAGAAAGTTCTATATATGAACGTTTGCAGCAAACAAAGAAAATTCGTTAAAGAAAATATGAAAGAAAATATGTTAAAATTCATAACAAGCTAAGAAAATTCGGTGTTTAATGCTCGTAACAGGCAGAGAAAATTATATATTAGTTATCACAACAAAGAAACCTACCGGTACTAGTTGCTGCCATCAGTCCTTTGAGAGAAGGAAGAAAGCTAGTGAAGAAACAGTCGCCAGCACACACAAAAAAACTGTATAAAGGTACCAGTTTACTGATACTTATTACACTTCGATCTATACTCAGATGTCCTTATTTTTCAGGAAAATATTTCCTCGTGTATAATAAACGTTTTCTCGTAACGCAGCACTTGCGATAACAGACTTCAGCAAACCTCACTTATCATGTTTACCATCAACCTCGATTCTCTATCCGTGTCTTCACTCTAAATTTGGATTACTGATCGATCTTTTCATTACTTGCTATGGATGACAGACGACGAAATGTGGCGCGAACATTTCCACTGTTTCTCGTTAATGGTAGGCTTCACCGTGCTATCAAAGCCATTGTGAATCTCGTATACTGAATTAATCTGGGTAGATTCAAAGTCAGTGTTAATGAACTAGCAGTACACACCCCTTCACAACTAATTGTGCACGGTTCTTTACAATTAGCTGAACGTTCCAACGGCATATTACTTACGCATATATAAATATGACTGGTGCATCCGTACTCTTACAAATAAATGTCAAACTACTTTACGTAATTATAAAGAGATAAATTCTCAGTGTCTTGGAAAAACAAGACACACTACAGATATGAGAGATAGTGCAACGCAGGGAAATAATGGGAAAACAGAACTAAGTAGGGAGTGTTGTAACAAAGTACATAGCACACTAACAGCATCAACAAAAAAAGACGATATTTCGACTAAAACTCTTATCAGGAAATAAATAACAATAAAAAATGAATATTGCAAAAAGATAATCATAGTGTGAGAGGGGATAAAAAAACAGATAGTAAAGGAGAGATTATGAAAGAAATAAAAAGGAGACAAGTACAACAAGCAAGAACAGAAGAAAGAGTAAAAGGAAAAATAAAAAGCTAGTATAATAAATGAAAAATCTAAGAAAAATTAAAGTGATAAGCTAGTACTTATTTATATTTCTTAGAAAATCCTTGCAGCCAAAAAATGCTTTGGTAATGGCTAGATAGGAAAATATAACTACTGGACATATTTGTGCAATCACCTAGTGGCTAGTGTAGACTGATGTATATATCTACAGTGGCGTATCCCTAGTTGTGCGACCAGGTGGTCCGGGAAGAGAGAAAAGGAAACAGTATATGTTGCTCCTGGTATTGCCTCTCCCTGACATCCAGAACATCATGAACCCCCCCCCCCCCAAGGAAAGAGATCAGTCATTGAACACGAACTCTACTCAGGAAACGCAGCAAGTGCAGAGCAACCAGACATTATGTACCAGAACAACCAGACATTATGTACCAGAACAACCAGACATTATGTACCAGTACAACCAGACATTATGTACCAGTACAACCAGACATTATGTACCAGTACAACCAGACATTATGTACCAGTACAACCAGACATTATGTACCAGAACAACCAGACATTATGTACCAGAACAACCAGACATTATGTACCAGTACAACCAGACATTATGTACCAGAACAACCAGACATTATGTACCAGTACAACCAGACATTATGTACCAGTACAACCAGACATTATGTACCAGTACAACCAGACATTATGTACCAGAACAACCAGACATTATGTACCAGTACAACCAGACATTATGTACCAGAACAACCAGACATTATGTACCAGTACAACCAGACATTATGTACCAGTACAACCAGACATTATGTACCAGTACAACCAGACATTATGTACCAGTACAACCAGACATTATGTACCAGTACAACCAGACATTATGTACCAGTACAACCAGACATTATGTACCAGTACAACCAGACATTATGTACCAGTACAACCAGACATTATGTACCAGTACAACCAGACATTATGTACCAGTACAACCAGACATTATGTACCAGTACAACCAGACATTATGTACCAGTACAACCAGACATTATGTACCAGTACAACCAGACATTATGTACCAGTACAACCAGACATTATGTACCAGTACAACCAGACATTATGTACCAGTACAACCAGACATTATGTACCAGTACAACCAGACATTATGTACCAGTACAACCATAAGGAGCCTTTCCAAGTCATTAAATAGATGACCACACGTATGGTAGTAACATCCACGACATCACCCAGACGAACACTCAAAACCCCACCATAAAAGTCCTGTTAAGGACAACTCCAACTATGCTACACCATAGTTTCTCACAAGATCAAGAACAAGTCACAATATAATAATTTTAATAACTACAACTAGAAGCACAGCTGCGACCCGGCTGGTTAGTAACATTTTTAGCACCAACCAGTGAATTACGCCCAAAAAAAACATAGACCATCCGTGGTCTTTCCGTGGACATTCTGATATAATCAAAAAATAATTCACTCCTAGGTTGAAATGTCGTGCCTCGACCAATGAGGCGAATCTACCAGTAAACAAACAAAGCATCCCCCTGTTGTAATGGTGAAATCGATGTTCGAGAGTTTCCTGGTTATATCGCTCCCCCCCCCCCCCCCCCCACCCTGTTGTAATGGTTACATCGTTAGTTCTGTGTTCGAGAGTTCCTGGGTTATATCCCATTCTTCGGTAAACTGACACGTGTGCAGCGTCACTGTGTTAGGCCACTTTTATTATTGCTATCATCATCATTAAGTGCCGTCTCCGCAACGAAGGTTGGCTGCAACAGATCTCCAACATCCCCTGTCTCTTGTCTTGGTGGTGCATTCTGCTAGACTGTAACCTGTCCATCGTGTGATGTTACTCTCCCACTTGTATCTCTGCCTACCTCTTGCTCGCTTCCCTTTAACTTTACCCTCAAGTAAGGTCTTCAACAAGGTGTCATGTCTTTTAATGTGTCCAAAATATTTTATTTGCCTGATCTTTATTTCTCTTAGTAATTCTTTCTTCATATTCAGTGTTTTAGCACCTCTTTATTTGTTTTTCTTCTCTTTCCATGATGTTCTCCCTATTCTTCTATATACCCACATCTCAAAGGCATCAATTCTGTCTTCTAATTGTTTATTTAGTGTCCATGTTTCTGAGCCATACATTAATATATAATAGATATACATTTTATAATTCTCATTTTTAACTTGTTTGTAATTAGTGTAGATGTTAATAATTTCCTCATGTCATTGAAGGTACTTTTAGCCATTCCTATTCTCCTTTTAACTTCTATTTCACATCTGCCATCATTTGTGACTATGTGTCCAAGATATTGATAATGCTTTACTTGTTGTAGTTTCTCTCCATGTATGTTTATGTTTAGCTCTTGTTCTTCTGTGTCTTTGCTGATTATCATGGGTTATTTTTGTTGATATTTAGTATATCCAGTCCATATTCATTACTTGATTTATTGACTTGGTCTATTAGTCTTTGTAGTTCATGTTCACTTTCTGCTAAAAGAACAGTGTCATCTGCATATCTAATGTTGTTTATTATTTTCCCATTGATCTTGAGTCATGGCATTTATTCTATATTTTAAAAGATATTCTCTGTGTAGATATTAAATATGCTTGGTGATTTCTTCTTCTTCTTCTTTCGTTCACTTGAAACATGTCTATATCTGTAATTCTGTCTCCTTAATAAAACTCACTGTCTTTTGTAGTTCATACAGTGTCCATTGAGTTTTGATTCCAGTGTTGTTTCCTCTGGCCAATATGTCTGCCTAAGCGTTTCATGTTCAGAACACTCTTGAAGTATATGTTTGGCACTCTGTGCTGCCTGTCAACATGTACACATGGCCGTGTTGCCAATCTTGAACTTTGTATACATGTGACTGCGGATTCGGTTGTGTCCTGTTCTGAGACGTAGAATTATAACTTGTTCTGGTCTGTTCATAATAAGATAGTCATCTTGTGTTGGTGTTTGTGGCTTTCTTATTGACTTGATCATCTGTTTTTTCTGATGGTAGGTGATTGGTATATCTGGTTGGTCTTCGGAAGAACCTTCCTTAGCCAGTTGGTCTGCTTTTTCATTTCCTGGTATTCCACAGTGAGAGGGTATCTACTGCATGGTTACCCTATACTGGTAAGACAATTCGCTAAGTAGTTTTTTCAAGTCTGTTAGTTTTCCAGACTGGAGAGCTTGAAGCACTGACCTTGCATCTGTCAGGAATACCACAGGCTGTAGGTCAGAGTTGGAGTTCAGCAGTTTTTTAGCTGCTACACTAATTGCCTGGATTTCTGCATCATAATTATTGCAGAATTTTCCCGTCGGTGTTCTGATTGTATCTCTAGGCTTGTGTGGATATTCTATATATACACCTGCACCTCCATTCCTCATGGCATTCTGTGCTGACCCATCTGTGTATACTCTGACCGATATATCTTGTGGATATTCCTCATCCAGGAAACTGAGGATGACTGTCCTTCGCTGCACACTGTTCTGTTCGTCCTCGCTTAGTATTCCTTTCACATGGGTCTGAATGTATATTGGCATTCCATGTCTTTCACTCCACGGGGTTTGTTCTGGTACAGACCTTAAGGGGCTGTCAATTTCAGGTAGGTATGTAAGTTGTCTACGGAGTCGTTTAGCTTGATGGATAAAGCTGCTTCTTTTCAGTCGTCCCATTGCTAGATTTTGGAATCTTTCCTTCATTGGATGACTAGGCATACACTGAAACTTTTCTGCTTGAATTAGTACTTTTGTGTCTCTGCATTCGCCAAATGTTTGCATTCTTCCTATTTTCTGCATCTCTGCTATGGGTGTTGATTTCATTGCTCCCAGCATTATTCTAAGTGCCTGGTTTTGCACTTTATCTAGATCTTGTAATGTGGTGTTTGATGCAGGACACCACGCAGCTGAACCATATTCCAGGTGTGGTCTTATGCCTTGCTGGTAAACTTTACTGAGTATATTCCCACTGGCTCCCCATGTGATTCCACTTAGTTTTCTCAGGATAGCTAACTTCCTCCTGGCTTTTGTTGTTGCTTTGTTTATGTGCTGCTTCCATGTCAATTTATCATCAAAAGTAACTCCGATGTATGTGGGTTGTTTGTCTTCTTTCAAGAGCTCTCAATCTATTTTGATATGACCGGCTTTTTGTTTTGGTGAGAGGGTAAAGAGTGTAGTGCTGCACTTATCTGTGTTAATGCTGACGCACCATCTATTAGCCCATAAGGTTAGGGCATCGATAGCTCTTTGTAGTTGTTTAGTGGCCACGATCGCATGTTCTTCCGTGCACCAGATCACCAGGTCGTCAGCATTCATTGCCACTTTGATCCCGTGTGGTAGTTCCGCAACTAGGTCATTGATGTAAACCAAGAAAAGTGTGGGTGACAGGACTCGTCCCTTAGGGACTCCATGGCGCAGTAGAACTGTCTTGCTCTTGCGACCATCTAATTGTACCCTGGCTCTTCTATTATGCAGGTATGCTTTTACCCATTTGTATATTCTTGAGCTAACCCTGCAATTTCGCAATTTCTTTAGGAGCCCTTCTTTCCAGACCTTATCAAATGCTTTTCTGGGGTCTATCCATGCTGCTAGTAACAGTTTCTTATCTCAATCTCTTGGGAGAGGTAGGTTGCCTGATCTTCAGTAGAGTAGCACTGTCTGAAACCTGCTTGCTGTGATACCAGAAGGTTTTCACTTTCAAGGTACCACTGCATCCTAAGATTGATAATGTGTTCCATTGTTTTGCATAGACAGCTTGTGAGGCTGATGGGCCTGTAGTTGGAGACTGTGTTGCCATCTTTTCCTGATTTGAGGAGTGGTATCATTATTGCTTCTCTCCACGCCTGTGGTACATTACCAGTGGACCAGCTTGTGTTAAAGATCTGCAGTAGCTTTGCTCTTGCTGCAATTCCCAGGTTTCTAATCATTTCATTGGACACTCCATCAGCTCCAGGGGACTTTTTCATTTTCAATTTGGATATTGCATGCTCCAGTTCTCTCATTGTGATTGGTGCCTCCATGCCTTCAGGTATAGGTTCGCCTTGTGCAATGTTTTGCTGGTTCTCTCGAACCTCCTGTTGTTTGTCTGGGCTGACTTTGATGTTATTGTCTTCTGCAAAGTAATCAGCTGCATGTTTACCTGCTAAAATGTTTCTATCTTTATAAAGTGTGATCCTGGTATTTCTCCCTGTACCTTCATCATTTAATTGTTTTACAAGTTTCTATAATTTCCTAGTATCTCTTTCTAAGTTCAGCGACTCTGTTTTTTCTTTCCAGCTGCTCCGTCTGGCTTGTAACTTGGCTCTTTGAAATTTAGCCTTTGTTTGCTGATATTTGTTGTGATGTTCTTGGCTAGGTCTGTTCTCAGCCTGCTGTCTAGATGTTTCCATCTCATTTTGCAGCTTTTCCAGTTCATCATTCCAGTAGGGTTTGTAGTTTTTGCGTGCCCCCCTGGGTATGGTTTTACTAGCAGCATGTAGTATACATCTATTAAATTCACTCACTGCTCTATTGATGTCTTTGTCCAAGTTCATGTCCTTAGCTAGAACACTGGTTAAATGCTGGTACATTTTCCAGTCTGCCCTCTTATTGTTCCAAGGCTTGGTGATAAAATGCAGCCTTGTCTCCCCCCCCCCCTGTTATTTCTATGTATGGCGAGTGGCTGTTTTCACATCTTATTGATGCGATTTGTTCCCAATATATATTTCTAATTATTCTGATGTCTTTTCCATCTATGCTTATTTCTTGAAGACATTTGATTAATTTTTCGTGTTGGACTTGATTTTATTGGATTTCTATATATTTATCTATCACTATCCGGATGCTCAGTATAGCTTGTCTGGTATTGCTATGCTCTTCATTGATAGTTTATTTCTACTTGTTTCGCCAGCCACGGTGTGGCGCATGACCGAGAGGTTAGAGCGTTGGTCTCACTAGTGAGGTCCATCAGGTAGATCCAGGAATAGGTTAATAAAGTTTTGCTAATACTTAATAACACACATAGGGGTGCAAAGGGAATGCATTGCTCTAGGCGGACCCAGGGTTAGCAGATAACCAAGATTCCAAATGTACCTCCTCACGGTGCACCCTGGAAACAGAAATACAGCAGCTCGAGCTGATTCTGGCCAAATCATTTGGTGATCGTGTCCGAGAATGTGGAGGTAGCAGATGGAAAGAGATCTGACTGCACAAGAGACAGACAATATCTCCGACACTACCAGCATCACCACATATAGCGACACTGTCGACATACAGTGAAGCTAGTCAGTCCAGTCCGAACATTGGAGGGGCGGCCAATGTAAAATGCACGTAAAGGTAGATGCATGGCGGGAGATAAATAGATTTCATACTGAGTACAATGAAAGGGCAGAACAGCGCTAGAGGGCAGCGCGAACTGCAAATAGAAAGTGAAACGTTCCTAGGAAAGGGGAACTACAAGCTCTTTCAGCTCGAGTTGAGCTTCTAGTTACCTGTGCTCCTTACAGACAGAGACCCAGACCCAATCATTGGTGTTCGGAAAAGCAAGAAGATCTAACCCAACTCTAATGTCGAGCCTTCCTAAACTGGAAATATGCTCGCGAAGAGAAAGGGTTCTGTACCCGATGGTCTTAGGCAAGAAAGGGACAACGATGGCCGTCCTGGCCCAACTCTACTGTCAAATTTTCATATAACGGAAATACACTTGCAGAGAGAAAAGGTTCCGTACCCGATGGACTCATGCGCTATATATTGGGACAAGGTCGCTCAGCTCGAGAACGCCTTGCTCTAAAACGCGTGGTGTGAGACTCGAACTTGGACAAGGGGCACAGGATGTCGGTGAATGACACCTCGGCTAAGAGGGCGAAATAGCAATGGTCCAACTCTTCTGTTGAGTTCTTCCCCTTAAGGAACCAGGCTCACGGATGAGAAACGGTTCAGTACCCGATGGGCACAGGCACAGTACGTCCAATTACACGAGGCAAGTTCATAGACAGTGGAACACCTCGTGCGAGACAGACGAGAGCAAAAATTGTCTGGGCGAAGAGTCACCACATACACGCATGCCTCGAGACAGATATGGAGGCTGTCACAGGCTAGGGTAGCCCACCCGAATTGTCAAGGCATGCCGAAATCAGATGTGCTAGGCCTACAATGCGCATAACGGTGGCACAACGTAATCACGCTCCCGGCGGAAATCGCACGGATATCCGTGCTGGTTATAATGGAGCGAACGCAAAACAAACATAACACACATAATGACACACACAAATCGATGTTTCGACCAAAAGGCCTTTATCAAGACAAACAATTGAAACAAAATTAAAACATATAACATAGTGAGGTCCAGAGTTCGATCACCGGTAAGAACTTTTTTTATATGTCGGAGGGCAAATTAAAAAGCTCAATCTGTACGTGACGTGGCGACAGCAAGAGCATGCGGCCTTTATCACACAGCTACAAAATCCCTCCCTTCAACGGGAACAATGCAGTATTTGACCTTTTTTTTTGGGGGGGGGGGGGGGGTTACAGTTAGCCAGCCAGTGGAAAACATAGTTATGTAGGATAGGCTCTACCAGTGTCGGAGTACATATGTAGCAACTAGTGTACACTTAAGTCTGTCCTCTACGCATTTTCAACCGGTTTTTTTCACGATCTGATAACGCCTGCTGGAGATGCATTATTCAAGTTCTGGGAATAAATCAACGCTATTACTTGCATAATCCATCCAAACATTTCAAAAAAAGTCAGGACAATGTGATGTTACAGCTCGCAGAATGACTGAACTAATAAATGATCTGGGACAAAAACTCTGGAAAAACTTCATTAAAAGAAATACAAGAAAATCACAAATCTGTAACACATTAAAATCTCACCGCACAATACACATAAAAAAACGATTGATCTATCTAACCTCTGTTTACTTTAAGAATGAAGTGGGTCAAAGACACCCCCGCATTACCCCGCGACAAGATGTGATTTTAAAACAGCTGATGACATGTAATAACGATATTATTTAAAACGTTTAAAAACAATATTTAAACAACGTTTTTAAAACAATATTATTGGACACTTAACAATCGATTAATGCTTCCTGTGTCCAACAACCAATCAGAAGCGCTTCATTCTTAGAGTGAGCAGAGTATATTGTCTTTTCTCTGTTTTCGTTGTTACATCGTCGCAGGATTGAATGAAGATTGGTTTTCGGGCTATGTCACGTTTGGTCGCTTGATATACAGTAATATTGTAACGTCTCAGAATGTTGGTAACTACTTAAATCCACCTTGTTCTTGGTCTTCCTCTGTGTCTTACTGTTTCCATTTTCATGTTGTATGCTCTTGTCGCTGGCAATAAGGGTTCATTCAGAAGAGTG
The DNA here is from genome assembly GCA_034231615.1 of Meghimatium bilineatum. Classification (NCBI taxonomy): domain Eukaryota; kingdom Metazoa; phylum Mollusca; class Gastropoda; order Stylommatophora; family Philomycidae; genus Meghimatium; species Meghimatium bilineatum. Next base: position 65,227,682 of record CM067304.1, on the reverse strand, counting down.
ATATACTTGTGTAATAATGGATTAAGATATATAGCTCATTAGGGTTGTAGATATGCCACACTGTTAACTTCAGTACAAAAAGCCCTCCAAACTGATGGTTTCAGGAGCACCATGGAGTTTATCATTGGGTTGCTAGGAACATCAATTAAACAACTGATGGAACCACGGAGTAGGTCTGAGTAGGTCACATTTTGTTTTTGTTTACGTTTGCTCTCAAACATCCAGCACAAAGTTTCCTTTGATTTCCACCAGGGGTCATCCGCCAGGGAGCATCGGCTAGGGGCATGTGCCAGGGGTCATCCGTCAGGGGCATGAAGTACGTTATGCTAAGTTTAAGTTATCCTATGAAGGCCTGACATACCCATTTTCTGTATGTATCATATACTAACAAATGTAAGAAAATGCAACAATTAATTGAAAATGTGGTTTGCATTGAGCATGTATATTTTCGTGTTCTTAAATGTATGTATCATACGATACAGTTTTATTGCAATCCCCGGTAAGAATAATTCTCTTCCGTGGTATAAATAAAGTATCTCACTACAACAGCTTTAATCGTCTATCTACTTATCTACACGGTGAGAAACAAAGCACATTGACTCTATGAGAAGATAGCAAATGTACATGACCGTATCTTGTGATGCAGCCAAGCGGCAAACTATACAATTGGAGACAAACATTTATGTTAGTGTAGTCAAAGGGAGATAACAGATAAATAAATGTACGTAAATTATTTGTAAAGGGAGGTAATATAACGACAATAGTATATCCCACATTCTTCTAGGGACGTTGAAATGCTGCGAAATGTGCAGCAACGCATACAGGTCCCCATTTTATTTGATCAACTGCGGTACGAATGAGTGTGTAGAAACCAAATAATGGCAATTTCCTTGATATTTTCAGTCCACACATTTCTGTATCTCCCACTGCTTCTTCTTCCCTCCACTTTTCCCAGCAAGATTGTTTTAGAAATAATTTTACTCGTATAGGTGACACGGCCTAACAATATCAGCCACCGTCGTTTAGAAATTGCTATAAATTAGTTTTGAAATCTTGTATGTACACATTAATATTACTCGATTCTTAGAATCTTGTATCTAAACATTAATATTACTCATTCATGAAATCTTGTATTTGCACATTACTATTACGTGTGACATATTCGGTCATTATACTATCTCTATATTACATACAAAATAGGGAGTCTATTGTCTATTGTCTTTCCCCAGGTGGTTTGCCATCCACTCTTGCCGTTAAGCGTAGGGGTGATTGGAGCTCGAGCTTGCGTTCTAAATCCAGATGTGTGTCCTCGGCTGTGCTATGTCCGTGTCTGTTCAGGATGTCCATGTCGTTTTCTATCCATCTTTGCCGTGATCTTCCTCTGGCTTTGTACCCTGATCTCATTTGGTTATATGCCTGTAAGGGCAATTTTTCGTGATGCACTCTCCTAATGTGGCCAAACCACTTGATCTGCTGCCTTTCTATGTAATCTGTGCAATGTATTTTACCTATTCTTTCCCTGATGTCTTCATTTCGTAATCTATCGAGCCTGGTGATCCCGATGACTTTCCTTAAGCATTTCATCTCACATAGGGAGTATATTGTTCGTTCGTCCATCACAAGTGGTGATGACCATTTGTTACATCCACTTTTGAAAATTCACTTAAGAGTTATGTCCTCGATTATGAGTTCTTAGATTGCTAATGAGTCCTATTCGAGCTGTAAATGTTCTTGGACAGTTCGGGCATGAAATGACGACTGTAGACGGATCTTGGTCTATCCGTGACTTTCTAGCTGATCTCCGCTGTTGAGCTGCTGCATTTCTCCTCTTTGTCACAAGATGATGCGCTCTTATTGATTTTATAACGCCATGTAAATCTATTTTGTGCAAGTTCTTCCCATGTATCGTGGTCTATTTCAAAGGCTTTCAGTGAGTTCTTTAACGAGTCATTGTAGTGCTTCTTTTGGCCACTTTGAGATCGTGTACCCTTCTCCAGCTCACCATAGAGAAGTATCTTTGGCAGACGATGGTCTGGCATACACACCAGGGAGTATGTACATAAATGACGTCATCAATGATTTGCGATGTTTTTTATCCCTCCACCCCCATATTAATACATGTCAATAATTCCGTTCAGTGACATCCCCCAATCCCTTCACGCTTAGTTATGTCAAAAATATACATATCCCCCTAAACAATATTTTAAGCATAACAAGCACGAAAAATACTGGAGTTCTTTTTTTCAAATTCAAACAATTTAATTATTGTATAAATAAGAATTATTGTTGTCGTCAGGTTTTGTCAACACCTTTCTCTCCCCCTTGTCAACTGTCACACATTTTTCTCCCACAATATACTCTACTCTCTGTATTCTATCAGTTACCTCATCAATGTAACTTAGTTACTGTTACCACGTGTGTTTTCACGTAACTTGTCCATTAAATTAGTGATTTTCATTTTTCATGATGCGGGTTTCTCTTCTCGAAACGTCGTCAGTAACTTTACATTTAGTAACATTCAACTTTACATTTGGTAACACTCAACTTTACATTTGGAAACACTCAACTTTACATTTGGAAACACTCAACTTTACATTTGGTAACACTCAACTTTACAAATTTTCTTGCACTTTGTGGATAAATTCTAGACTAGTGTTTCCCAACCGCTGTGCTGCATTATCACCGGGCAGCAAGAACTTCTTCCATTGTAAAGTTATTTATGGCTACATAGAAATTGTTTCCACCATGTCCTGGGCTTACACACAAAAAATGTTCAAACATCTTACAAAGGTTGAGAATTGTATTTACATAAAATACAGGTTTTTACAATTATTCCACTAAGACGCGACCGACTATCACTAAAACTAGGGGGTTATAATGTGCAAACAATAAAACATAAAAATTACAATACACAAAACATTTTCAACGTTTCGACCAAAAGGTCATTATCAAGATATGCACAAAACATCAAAAGACGAAGAATGCAAATGATCACAAACACAAAAACGTGTACTACCGAAATATGGAAGTGAGATGGCGTATCGTGATAAAGACCTTTTGATTGAAACGTTGAATATGTTTTGTGTATTGTAATTTGTATGTTTTCTTGTTTGCTCATTATAACCCCCTAGTTTTAGTGATAGTCCGTGGTGTCTTTGTGGAACAATTTAAAAAACCTGTGTTTTACATAAGTACAACTGTTGTTACGTTTCACGCAGTTAACTTATAACGGCTGAGAAGCATTGCTTTAGAAAATGGTAAGATTAATCGTTGAGATAGAAATTGGCAGTAATCTAGAAGATAATCATAGCAATCGGTGAGATAGAAATCGGCAGGAATCTATAAGATAATCATAGTACTCGTTGAGATAGAAATCGGCAGGAATCTATAAAATAATCATAGTACTCGTTGAGATAGAAATCTGCAGGAATCTAGACAACGATAAGAGTAATAGATAAGATAGAAATCGGAAATGAGTCTAGACCATAATAATCAGAATAGTAGTTGAGACAGAAATCGGATTCTAGAAAACTGTTAAAGTAATAGTTGAGACAAATAATGCTCCGATTTTATAGAAATAATGAAGCTAATATTTCAAATAGTGATGGAAGAATAGCACAAAGGAAAAACAAGAATTGATTTAGTTTTTCGTTTGTTTCGCAGCAAATAAACAAACAAACAAACAAATAGGTTTGCACACACACAAACAACAGACATATCGATAACTAAGCAGCAACCAGACAAATAATAAAAATGAAACAGTCATAGTGCACGACCAAGGCAAACGACTGCATCTATTTCAGCTAACCTTTGTCTCGGAAACAGCACTTGATGATGAAGATAAGACACCATACCATGACATATAAGATCTTAGATGATGAAGATAAGACACCATACCATGACATATAAGATCTTAGCACAACCGGTAACTTATGGTACTCGTGTTGGATCAGTTTTCTAATTTATTCAGTTTCTTCTTCAAAATTAATATTGAATGAGTGTGCATTTGCACCTACCTAGCAGACTGCGGAGTATATTCAATTAGCAAACCATGGGATCAATCAAAATGCAAACTTTTGAACATATGCTAAGAGCCACTGAGCACATACAGGTTTGCATGAGTGCAGGGATGTCAGTTTTTTATAACACTCGAGTTTATACTATGTTTGACGAACATTACACATTCAAGTTTTTACATTTAACTGTTTATCACGATAACATCGATGACAATAGAACATCTGCAAATAAAAACTGAAGAATAAATCAACAAACTAAATATTCATTATTTTTGGGGCTTTTTCATTTATTTTTCATTGTTTTATAGTATAGTCCGTTTACAAATTTAAGAACATGGGTTCAAGTGATTTTCTAGAAAACTATCAAACTGTTTGTAATGATTTTTTTGCATACAGTCTTAAAATATTCAAAACTTTAAAGACATATTTTTAACATTTGGAAACTTATTTCAGGTCATTTTTTTTGGTCCTGTAAAAAAATATTTTACCACATACGCCCTATGAAATATAGGTGCTATTTGGTATTCCCAATCTTAAAAATGTATTTAAATATAATTTTAATATTTTGAATAGAGTGAATATAATCTTGAGCAAGAACATTTCTGCAGCGATATAGAATCTAACATTGTAATAATAGCAGAAAGAATTACATCGCTGGCGTATATCCAAGACATTAACATTATGTAACATAATTTACGACAATGTAGTATACTTGCATGAAATATTCGTTTACATTAATGTGGAAACTAAAATGTATTTCATGTGTAAATCCGGCACTATACTAAAGTAAAGTAGTAAAGTAAACCTCAGTGACACCATCAACGTATGTATGGTCATCAGGCTGCCTATTTTCAATCAAAGCCTCGCCAAAGACTGGTGTAATCTACATCGGGACTCTGTCTTACTTTTTCAAAACATTTGATACCCGTTTTCTTAGACTGAATCGACCTATGCGCTTTTAGACGTCAAAACCCTTTGCCAATTTAAATGGAAATTGGAACCTGGACCACTCAACAATGAGGCAAGTACAATAGCCACTGAGTTAACATAGCCTCACAATATTCGAAAGATGACCTTTTGTTTTAACTGGACAAACCTTTCATAAGTTTCTCATTTATTTTACTATGGGGTTTATATCCAGCAAATTATACTATTCGATATAACTAAGATACTGAAGTACCTCCACACGGTGGATCTCGGAAACAGCTAAAGCTATGAGAATCTATCTTGGGCTGTGGAAGACAGCGATGGAATAAGAATTGTTTGTACCCCACACAAACAATATCTTTAATCGCTACCTGCTAGTCAACACAGCCCGCAAAACAGTCGCAGCAGAGTGTCAGAAAACATCTGTCCTGGAAAGTCATGTTGGTAGGTCTCATAGAACTGCGATAGCTAAACCAAAATCGAAGTCCCAAACACGAACTCGAACATAAATTAGCAACGCTATGATGGTGTATGCAACACAGTGCTAGAGGGAAACGCGTAGTCGAAGTGGTACATTTGGGGGGAGGGAAGTAAGGAAGTGTGGAAGCCAAAGAGTAAAACGATGTTTACTGTCAGTAACATGCTACAAGTCAGGCTTCTCAACAGCATAATATGACGTAAGGAAGAATATGGCATGAGGTCCACTTTCCCAAAGGTGAAGATGAATGAGCGTAGAAACTACGTGTAGGAAGAGTTGTTCGCTGCAATAAAAAAAATAGCATCACAAATGCGAAACAACTCAAGCCCAATTCTACTCAGTTTCTTGGTTGATGAAACATCCAACACCTAATGCACAAATTGGCATCCTTAGCGTAAGAACCAATGCCATATGTTGAGGCTGTATCTTCGAACAAGAGACTAGTTTACACACAACGTAACACCTCGCCTGAGATAGATGCAAATAACCCAAGTTAAACACCACTGACTAGCGTATTCAACCTCCAGACTGGATGGAAGATCTGGAATTTCTAACCCAAGGTCAAGATAGGTTATAAACTCTCCTACTATGAATTGATACACTCTCCACGCGTGCTAAAAGATTGGAAGGATGTAACCACATATAGAAGCCTACCCGAATCAAAAGCATGCCAAAATTGAAAATGTTGGAACTACACAACTTTGCAATAGTAATTCCTGTTATATGAATCAAATCATGCGAGAAGGGTGGTTTGATAGTGTATGCAATCAAACATTGCATAATTCACAGTCCTGTTCCGGGCAACGCGATTGGCGCTGGGTTTAGACATAGCATCTTCACAGAACTTTGCGTACTCTCGTGCCAAACAATAAAGAAAAATGACTACTGCCAACCAATTGTTGCAAATATGATAAGTCGTAAAGTTGTGAAAATGCTGACATCAAATAAGCGCGTTACTCTTCGAAAAATCTAGGTAATGTTTCAAACAGAAAGTGATATCTCAATTTCTATACGTTTTCTACGGAAACATAAGAAAAGTAGGCTTGTGTTACAATTTCTCCAGTCAGTTACAAGCATCGCAGTGTTAGTAACCATCATGGCTGGGATAACATCATAGTCCACATGTTTGTTATTCACAGTCAGGAGAAAACTTGACGAACAAACATTGAAGCGGGTGTGTGTATAGACACCATATACAATACCATATCTGACATCGTCAAGAACCTAGAAGCAAGATGTTCTTGTGCAGTGAAGCCTCATTTATGGCGACCTTAGGAAATACTGATTCTGTATCCACGTTTACATGTAAAATATCAACGATCTCACAACAAGTATACCTGCATCACATTTTTTTTAAAGAATGTAGCTATGGATTTACACATTTAACTAGTATCCAACTGAATAATTCCGTGCATAATGTAAAATCCAATTTATACTTATATATTTGTTTTTCTATTGGTTCTTAATTAATCCCAGAAATTCAACGTCGTGTAAAATGAATTTCGGTGATGAAGAATAACAACATTTCATGTTATGGCTATTCTACAACTGTATGCAAACTATCACTGCAGCCTGTGAGATTAAAATTATAGATATTCACTTCAAACCATGAACATGAATGTATAAACGAACTATAAATATATGGGGACTGTTCTAAGTTCTGAAGAGGTGGTATCATCTTTGTTAAAGTTCTGCATTTTCTTGTTGTTCTGATTTAGATCATCTACAGAGCGCAGATTCCAAGGTTAGTTCCGGAAGATGTGCAGGTTTTCAGATGTCGCCATTTCTTTTTGCGGGAATAAAAACTGGACAAGGTTCTGGATATGGTTCAACCATCGTAGGACACGTCTCAACAAAGTTCTTCATACCTTGAGGTCCGAAGAATTCTTTTCCTTTGACAGTGCCAACAACAATGCCTTTCGTGTAAAGTCTAAAATGGGGCAGTTTGTTTGCATCTTCTTGTGTACATAGATCTCCTTCCACGGAACAGTTCACGGCGGCATATGCATGATTCTCTCTGAGCGTGGTCGCCGCGGCCTAAGAATATAACATTATGGAAATGGTTAGCATGAAAAACCCAGATTATATATATACATTTATTAATAGCAACCACTTATTGTTAACCTCGTATTATTCAACCCTTATTAGCAAACTCTCGTGTGTTGAAGGGGACCCGTAGAAGGAGCAAAGACTAGCAGCGCAATTACCTGACATGCATATCATACGGGACAACTATGGGGAGATTTGTAGGTGATGTTTACCGTCTCATCCCATAGAGGGTCACAGTTAGTTAGTTGGTCGCTGAATAATCATCATTGCACTCAGAACAGGCTCATAGGTGCTCAGATCTCTCCTTGAGTGTATCAGCCATTACACGTTGACTGATGGTCCCAGTGTGCCGTTGATTGACCATCATTCCTTCTCACCCACGAAACCGCTCCTTTCTAGCGACACCACATTTCAAACTAAGCTCCCTCGTCACTTATACAGTCATTTGTTCGTGCATTTTCCCGTGAGGCGCTCAAAATGTCTGCCCGAACCATTGCTCCGCCAAGTAGTAGCCGCGTGTGTTGCCAATATATCTGCTCTCTCATTACCGCGAACTCCCGCATGTCCCGGCACATAAATAAAAGTCACTTTACGCACACAGGAATTCTTCACTGCATCGAGCCATTGTTTCCGAATGTACCCCGTCTGCACTTTCACAATCATGCACATCGAGTCACTGAGCATATATACATGTGTTGCAGTCTGCGACCGTTTCAAAGCTTTGGTTACTGCCAAATTGTATATTGTCACACTGCTTGTCGTCAGAGAGAACGCACCACTTTCCTCTCTGATGGTCTTCCCCTACCTTTGGGCTGTGAAGGCCCAGGCATCCCTGATGTGTCTCTCAATCTACCCATCTGTATATATATATATATATATATATATATATATATATATATATATATATATATATATATATATATATATATATATATATATATATATATATATATATATATATATATATATATATATATATATATATAATCATATCACCTTCCCTGGAATTCTCATCGATCAGAGCGAGCACCTTCGACTCCACCACTGTCGGGTCGGACACCATTTCCTGCTTTCTCTATTGATTGTTATTATTACTTTGAAGGATGTCGGACACTCTAAGGGCGCCTGACTTCATTCCGCACAAGATAGCACATCCTCCAATCTGCACAAGCTCCGTATAATATCCTCTTCGAGCGCCATCCACGACTTTCCTCTCTTAAGTCGAATGCTTTTCACTGGTAATTTCTGGGTGTAGAGGGTGCTCTTTATCAGCGCTGATTTTTAGGTAGTCCCACGGCCTGCACATTTTTATTCTTTACTCTGCAGTTGGGCAATCCAGTAAATATCGCATATAATTAATAGATATAAATCATTTAGAATTAATATGTAATGAATTGAGGAATAAATAAAGTATTAAAGGCTTGAATCAACAATCCATCAATGAATAATTGATTGATTCACAGTATTTATAAATGATGAATCAATCAATAAATCAATTAATCAGTCAATTAATTAATTAGTAAATAAATTCATCTATCAATTAATGAACTAAAGAGGATTGAATGAATGAATCAATTAATTACTAAATGAATAGATGAATAATGAACAATTGATCAATAAATTACTCAGTGTATGAAACATTTTATTAATAAATTAACGGATGAATAAATGAATATATGAATATATGAATCAACAAAACAATTATTTAATCAGTGAATAAATGAATCAGTCAACACACTTTCAATGTTTGAATCGGTAAGTCAATAAATTAATATTTTAGTGAATGGTTGAGCAAACGTATTAATGGGTTGAGTGCATGAATAATGAATGAATGATTTAATCAATTAATTAAACAACAAATAAATGAATTACTTAATCAATTAACTAATGATACAAGATGGAAATACAAATAAAAATAAAAATAAAGGTGAGGTGTAGAACTCTTACCTTGGCGAAATAATCTTTGCTCCTTTTACAATCTTTCGATGATGCATCATAGAACATCACAAGGGCTGCCGTCTTATTTTCCAGGAAACTTTTGAATCCTCCAAGACCTAAGCTCTGTACATAGTCTGATCCAATAAACTTGTCAGGATTTTCTTGAACTTTAGGTTTATTATCATCACCGCTTACAGATTCATTACCATTTTTCCCATTACCATTACCACTACCATTTCTCCCATTACCATTACCATTTCTCCCATTACCATTTTTACCATTTCTCCCGTTACCATTTTTTCCATTACCAGTGCTATTTTTTCCATTTACGTTGGCTACATTTTTTGGTGTAGCTTTGGTCGTCTTTGGCTTTCCATTATCTTTGTTTGATTGTGGTGCCATCACAATTTTCTTTTTATGTGTAGCTCCTGGCTTAGTCTAATACATGCAATATTTAGAAGAGAAAATAGAGGAGACGTTGACTTAGTTATATCTACAGAATATTGAATCTACTTAAACCCGGTTAGTTCTGAAATTCTTTGGTAGAATTGTGTTATTCAGTTGTCGTTTTTTTATATATTAAAGGAAGAATTGAATCAAATATCCGATAAATGACAGCTATTTTATATATTAAAGGAAGAATTGAATCAAATATCCAATAAATGACAGCTATTTTATATATTAAAGGAAGAATTGAATCAAATATCCGACAAATAACAGCTATTTTAGTCGGTGATGTCTGTTTCTTGTGTGCAACGTTTTCTTGGTTTCAGCTTAATTTTAGAAGCAGAGTAGATTTGATCTGTAAATTAGGATAACAAAATGGTTAAAAGATTAAACTTGATGAAGAGATAAGAATTATAATATATAACTATGAAGTAGATGTAAAGTGTAGAATAGATGTAAGAAGGTGGTAAGTAGAGTAGATATAATATATGACAAACTCGAGCACAACTTCTATTGTTCTGTTTTGTTTTTCAGATACCTGCAAATTAGCTGGCCGAAATCAGATTGCAAAAGAAAAAGAGGAAGGCCAGGAGATTCTCTGCAGAGCAACCACCACAGCGGGTATGACTATTGGTCTCAACAACATACACGAATTGCACACAATAGCATCAGTCAAACTGGAGAGCTCTAATTTCTGTCTTACGCACCGTATTCGGCGTTGAAGGAACATAGATTAGATTAGATTAGATTAGATTAGATTAGATTAGATTAGATTAGATTAGATTAGATTAGATTAGATTAGATTAGATTAGATTAGATTGGATTGGATTGGATTGGATTGGATTGGATTGGATTGGATTGGATTGGATTATATTAAATTAGATTAGATTAGATTAGATTAGATTAGATTAGATTATATTAGATTAGATTAGATTAGATTAGATTAGATTAGATTAGATTAGATTAGATTAGATTAGATTAGATTAGATTAGGATTAGATTTAGATTTAGATTTAGATTCAGATTCAGATTCAGATTCGGATCCGGATCAATATCAATATCAAGATCTAGAATAGAATAGAATAGAATAGAATAGAATAGAATAGAATAGAATAGAATAGAATAGAATAGACGGACGGATGGACAGACAGAGAGATAGATTAGATAGATCGATAGATAGATTAGATAGGTCGATAGATAGATAGATAGATAGATAAATATAGATATATAGATAGATAGATAGATAGATAGATAGATAGATAGATAGATAGATAGATAGATAGATAGATAGATAGATAGATAGATAGATAGATAGATAGATAGATAGATAGATAGATAGATAGATAGATAGATAGATAGATAGATAGATAGATTAGATTAGATTAGATTAGATTAGATTAGATTAGATTAGATTAGATTAGATTAGATTAGATTAGATTAGATTAGATTAGATTAGATTAGATTAGATTAGATTAGATTAGGATATATTAGATTAGATTAGGATTAGATTTAGATTTAGATTTAGATTCAATAGACATAGACATAGACAGACAGATATAGTCATATACAGACAGACAGACAGGCATAGACAGACAGACATACAGACAGAGACATAAAAACAGAAACAGACAGACAGAGACAGAAAAACAGAGACAGAAAGACAGAAACAGGCAGGCAGACAGAACATAAGGTTACTGACATAAGAACTAAGTTGTGTTTACTGCAAACTATTGTGTTTCCTGTGGTGACATATGGATGTGAAGCATGGACACCAAATAAAGCAATGGCCAAGAGAAAAATAGCATTTGATTTAAATTGCTATAGAAAAGTAGTGATAATACCATGGACAACAAGGAAAATTAACCAGGAGGTGTTACGAACAATTAGCGTGCAGGAAGGCTGGTTTCTGAACACCATATTAAAGAAAAAGCTATATTTTTTCGGCCACATTAAGAGACACGACGGCATGGAGAGCGTGTTACTGGAGGGGATGATATAAGGCAACAGGGACAAAGACCTTCCAAGACGCCGTTGCACAAAAGACATTCAAGAATAGATTTCACTAAAAGAGGTAGGACAGCGGAGAGTTCAAGAGATCTGTAGGGAGAACTACGTTCTGGATAGAATATGTCACCTGATGGTAAATAAACAAATAAAGAGTAAATGTAAAATCACTCTTAAAGGAGCCCAAATAAATCGCGAAGATAATTCAACATACTTAGGTGTTCAGCTGGACAGGAGACTAACCTCCAACATACTTAGGTGTTCAGCTGGACAGGAGACTAACCTCCAACATACCTAGGTGTTCAGCTGGACAGGAGGCTAACCTCCAACATACCTAGGTGTTCAGCTGGACAGGAGGCTAACCTCCAACATACCTAGGTGTTCAGCTGGACAGGAGGCGAACCTCCAACATACCTAGGTGTTCAGCTGGACAGGAGGCTAACCTCCAACATACCTAGGTGTTCAGCTGGACAGGAGGCTAACCTCCAACATACCTAGGTGTTCAGCTGGACAGGAGGCTAACCTCCAACATACCTAGGTGTTCAGCTGGACAGGAGGCTAACCTCCAACATACCTAGGTGTTCAGCTGGACAGGAGGCTAACCTCCAACATACCTAGGTGTTCAGCTGGACAGGAGGCTAACCTCCAACATACCTAGGTGTTCAGCTGGACAGGAGGCTAACCTCCAACATACCTAGGTGTTCAGCTGGACAGGAGGCTAACCTCCAACATACCTAGGTGTTCAGCTGGACAGGAGGCTAACCTCCAACATACCTAGGTGTTCAGCTGGACAGGAGGCTAACCTCCAACATTCCTAGGTGTTCAGCTGGACAGGAGGCTAACCTCCAACATACCTAGGTGTTCAGCTGGACAGGAGGCTAACCTCCAACATACCTAGGTGTTCAGCTGGACAGGAGGCTAACCTCCAACATACCTAGGTGTTCAGCTGGACAGGAGGCTAACCTCCAACATACCTAGGTGTTGAGCTGGACAGGAGGCTAACCTCCAACATACCTAGGTGTTCAGCTGGACAGGAGGCTAACCTCCAACATACCTAGGTGTTCAGCTGGAAAGGAGGCTAACCTCCAACATACCTAGGTGTTCAGCTGGACAGGAGGCTAACCTCCAACATACCTAGGTGTTCAGCTGGACAGGAGGCTAACCTCCAACATACCTAGGTGTTCAGCTGGACAGGAGGCTAACCTCCAACATACCTAGGTGTTCCGCTGGAAATGAGGCTAACCTCCAACATACCTAGGTGTTCAGCTGGACAGGAGGCTAACCTCCAACATACCTAGGTGTTCAGCTGGACAGGAGGCTAACCTCCAACATACCTAGGTGTTCAGCTGGACAGGAGGCTAACCTCCAACATACCTAGGTGTTCAGCTGGACAGGAGGCTAACCTCCAACATACCTAGGTGTTCAGCTGGACAGGAGGCTAACCTCCAACATACCTAGGTGTTCAGCTGGACAGGAGGCTAACCTCCAACATACCTAGGTGTTCAGCTGGACAGGAGGCTAACCTCCAACATACCTAGGTGTTCAGCTGGACAGGAGGCTAACCTCCAACATACCTAGGTGTTCAGCTGGAAAGGAGGCTAACCTCCGACATACCTAGGTGTTCAGCTGGACAGGAGGCTAACCTTTCAAGAACTTTACTATTAACAATATCTCAACAAAAATCGTTTAGTAGGTTGAACTTGCTGAAGTGACTTTCAAGTACATCCTGGGGAGCCGACAAGCCAACACCTAGACATACATACATAAGATACGTCAGATCCATATTAGATTATAATCTTCCCTTGCAGGATACGTCATCAAATAGCTCCTGCACACACTAGGACAGAGTACAAAGCCAGACTTCTGCTTCATTTGTGGTGGCATGAGATCAACGCCAACAGTGGCATGTGAATACGATGCAAACATAGAGCTAAATTAGAAGAGAAAAAGCAACTATAGAAGCTGTGTGTGGATAGATACAAACGACTCCCATAAAACCATCCTAACAAAGAAGTAATCAACAAATGTTGTAAAACCAGATGGTGCATAGGGCAGAAAACATAGCTTTCCATTTCTGTTTTTGTGTTGCCAGGTCTTTCAATTGTTGCGTGTTGTTTAGGTTCATTGACATGCCTTCTCTATTAATGGTTCTTCGTAGAGTTTCTCTAGCTCTCCCTCTTCTTTTTACTCCAGTGGCACCCAATATAGTGACTGCTGGGAATTCTTAGGCTGTTCATTCTGAGAACATGGCATATAGGTTTGTTGGCATTAAATTGCATTATATTGATGGGAAGTCTGTGGATTTTCGGCCCACCCCGGGACAGAGCCAGAAAATAACTATCACACCTGCAGGAAGGTAGGTATCAATCTATGCACTGCTCCTAGCCACTGTAGCCAAGATAGGGTTCACTGTGCTCATTCCCCGCCACCAATTGACTACTGGTTATGCCGAACTTCTCTATTGCTCCAGGCATGCAACCAAATATTCAAGTCAAAAGGATTATCACGTCCTGAGTCACCGTGCCTCTATGATGGGTCCCAGCCATAGGAAAAACAGTGATGTCAGTTTCCTCCTCTCCAGTGCTACACAGTACATCTCTGGCTCCCTCCCAACCACAGAGGGTGCATACATATATATTCAGGTAAACATGCAACACATTTCAACAACAAAATAAAAGCATAATTGTATAGATGACATGCCATGAAGCTTCTATAAGAAGATAACCTCTCAATATAACGGCATGTCATCCACTAAGGTTTTCTGTTGTATGGGTGGTATGTCTAGTGGGCCATTGGTGAGACCCACAGACGCAACCATATGCGTCTAATTCATCTTAAATTTGTTATTATTTACAGAACCATCAATTTATTTTCTTAATGTAATATTTACCTGATAAAAGTAGCTTTTGTTTATTCTACTGTAATAAAGGTTGAGGGAACTTCACCATGGGCTGCTGTGGAAATAGTTTATTATGAGAAAAGCCGTTTTCCTTTTCACAGTGGCAAATGCCTACTGACAACTGAATGTCACCAAGTTGTGACGTGTACAATCAAGTATTAAATGTTCCGAATTGTGCGAGTACAAAAAATGGGAAAATCCATTTCTCATTCTACAACAAATATGTTCAAAATGTATGCAATAGATTCCTGGTATTTTCTCTGCTTTTGATATAAGGTAATATGTAATGTGAGTTGGGAAACCTCAAGTCTTATGGAATAACTCCCTACCACTCTTTTATCTAGTTCTCGGATGTTGTTATCTTTATTCATTGTGTTCAGTCATTTGCGTCATCTTTTTGTTCGTCTCGTTTCCACCTATATTTACGTTCTTTATGAACTTCCTGTTTCTGTCCTTTCAGCTAGCATCTCACTTTCATATTTCGGTTGGACACCTTTTTGTGTTGCAATCATTTCTATTCGTCATAGTTTGATGTTTTGTGCGTATCTTGATAAAGGCCTTTTAGTCGAAACGTTGATAATCTTTTGTGTATTGTAGTTTGTACGTTTTCTTATTTGCATATCATAACCCTCTAGTTTTAGTGATAGTCCGCCGTGTCTGAGTGGAACGTTCTAAATACTGTGTTTTACGTAAGTACTACTGCTTTTGATATAAGACGTCCCAGGATTGAATGACGACCGGGTTGTCGGGCTATGGCACGTTTGGGTGCTTGATATGCAGTAAAAATGTGACGTCTCAGAATGTTGGTAACTCCTTCAATCAACCGTCTTCTTGGTCTTCCACTGCATCTTGTTGTCTGCATTTTTATGATGTATGCTCTTGTTGCTGGCCAATAAGGATTAATTCTCATTAAGTGACCGAACAATTTCAATATCTGTTTTTCAAAATATATGTTCACAGACCTTGTCCCAACAGTTCTTGCAATCTCTTCATTCCTTACATGATCGCTTCTTGTTCTATTTGCTGCTTTTCTTAGACATCTCATTTCACGTGTAGTTTGCTTTCTCTCTTCTTTTTTTAGTTAGTATCCATGTCTGAAATGTATAAATCATGTTGGCATGAAGTGTGAATTTACGACTTGCTTTTAGCTTCCTTCAGGATATATTTTTTTTTCGAAATGTGTGTAAGTTCATAATTTACGTAGTTAGCTTTTCTAATTCTTACTTTTCTAATTCTTACTTTTCTAATACTTACTTTTCTAATTCTTAAATGTAAGTTCATAATTTACGTAGTTAGCTTTTCTAATTCTTACTTTTCTAATTCTTACTTTTCTAATTCTTAAATGTAAGTTCATAATTTACGTAGTTAGCTTTTCTAATTCTTACTTTTCTAATTCTTACTTTTCTAATTCTTACTTTTATAATTCTTACTTTTATAATTCTTACTTTTATAATTCTTATTTTAATCATTCTTACTTTAGTCATTCTTTCTTTTATTATTCTTACTTTTATAATTCTTACTTTTATCATTCTTACTTTTATCATTCTTACATTTACATTTCTTATTTCGATCTCTGATAAATCTCGACCTTTGTTAAGTATGGGATTAAGCCAAGGCAAGCATCTTTCAACATAGAAAGACGTCCATTGTAGCTATGTCAGAGAATATTGTTTTATTTTATATAATTGTGACCTTTTGGTCTGGGATCAGCACTAGTCATTATTTTATGTGTAAATTTTGTGTGATTATTTTTTTATTTTTTTTTTTAAATCTTGGGGTGAATGGTTTATTTTATGCTCAATCTATTCCCAAATTATTTTGCAAGGAACAGTCGTGGGGGGATGGAGAAATGGCAACAAAGAAAATCCTGGGTTTATAATATCAAGGTATAGTCATGATTTTTTACACTCCTCCGAATATTAGAGAATAGAGATTATTGGATGGGTTTTGTGCTGATCTCTCTAGTGTAGTTACAATCAGTTTTCAGGCTGTGGCGCATTTGGTTTCTTGAAATGCAGTACTATTATGATGACTCATGAATCATGATTTCTTCAATCCACCTTTCTCTTGTTTTCCCTTGTCTCCTGGTGTTTATTTTCATTTTATATACTCCTAACTCTGGCGAATTTGAGTTTATTCTCATTAAGTGGCCGAACTATTTCAATCTCTACTGTTCAATATAGTTCATCACAGACGTTGTTCCAACATTTCTTGTAATCTCCTCATTCCTCATAAGATCTTTTATTTTTCTGTTTGCTGCTTTTCTTAGACATCTCTTTTCGCATGTTGTATGCTTTCCGGCAAAGACTCTCAGTGTGTAGCTTAAAGAAGTATTTATTGGTGTTTGTTTATCTACAGGTTAAGAAAGCAGTATGAAATCAATGTGAAATCTTAACATCCAACGACTTTGAGATAGCGTGAAATGGAGAAATAAGAAACACCGTGGCAAATCTCTATACCATCTTGAAAGCTATCATGCAGAATGTATGTAAACATGAAGGCTAACAGGAAAAGACACCGTATTTGACGCTAGTCTCATTGTTATGAAAGATTACTTGTCCCAATAGTGTTCCATTATTTCTGATTGTGTCCCTTGTATTATGTTGTTTTTATGTCCCTTTGTACCCTAGCTACGAGAAAGCTGTGTGTTCAACAATACACAATAGTGCAATTTCATACATAAATCATTTTAATTGTATGATAAACCAATAATGTGTAAATAAGGTCTTATAATTTACTGTAAAAATCTTTAAAATATGTGTTATGTGTGTTGACAAAAAAAAAAGACTTTTGATATATATAGCAAATAAACAAAAATTGAAACCAATGCATTTTAATGAAAAATTTAATTCATGTGGAATATACTATTTGAAATTCACATACACAATTTTAATTATATGCGTTACATATTTGCTGAGGTAAGCCATTTTGAAGTTGGGTGAAGCTAGTGAATGTAGACAGATAATATCAAGGACTGGACAAGTCTAGATTTTTCCTCACTCATCCGCATAGCTGAAGATTGACATCGCTGGACATCGCTGTGCTGAAGCGTCCGATGTGGTATTACAATGACCTTGACTGTTTATACTTTCATGAACGGACGGACAACTCATTACTGATATAATTATAATATTCTTGTTACATGTCCGGCTCTCTGACGGCGTGGTAGAAGGCGCAACCAAGCTACCTAGTTTGGAACCCATTTTCGGCAATTGTGCATCCGGACCGTTCAGACAACAATGGCAAACTACTGAAACGTAAATACTGCCCAGAAAATCACTAGAGTCAAAAAATTATGGAGAATAAGAATGGCTAAAATAGATTAATAGTTCATGTCCATAAAGTAAAGAACATGGACTAGATGTTGTTGTTGTCGTTATCTAAAAGTTACTTCACGTTTCCTGCATATGATATGCTACCAATGTTTGTTTTTGTTTTGTTCATTCATTCAATGGTACCATGCCTTCCGGCGTAGACGATCAATTCTTTCCACAATCCTCTGTTTGTTATACATTTAAATATAGTTTCTGATGACTCTGCATCATGTCAGGCTTTAAAGCCATCCAACATTTTCTCACATTGTCTTCCTCTGTCTCTCTTACACTCGATCTTTCCAGTTGTTACGATGTTCTCCAACCCACCTCTTATGATATGACCCAGAAACTGTGATTGTCGTCTTCTAGTACAGTTAATAAATTCTATATTTGAGTTGACAGGTTGTAGAATTATAACATTACTCTTTTTAGCTGTCCATGATATTTTCGACATTCTTCTATAAAACCACATCTCTGTTTTGTTACACCGCCGAACTATAAATCTGACTTTAAATCTGAATTTTCAGCTTATACACGTTCAACACAATCTTGAACTATCGCACTGATTTATTTTGTAGAGTCCGCTAAATCTCGATCTTACTGTAAGTACATTTGTTATGTTATGTTCATTTATATTACCAGGAACTACGACCGATGAAACTCTGTTATCCTTTGCGCAATGTGCGATTTTTCCAGAATTTTTTCTCAAATCGAAAATATTTAAACTCATATCGGTTATTTCTGTTTTGAGAAGAGACACTTGATCTCCCACTCAGAGAAGCTATGTACGTAAAAAGTATCTTTTACTAGATTGTATAGTTAGTTAGTCGTTGGATCATCGTCACTGCACTCCGGAAAAGTCCATAGGTGCTCAGTTCTCTCCTTGAGTGTAGCCGCCATTACACGTTGACTGACGGTCCCAGTACACAGTTGATTGACCATCATTCTTTCTTGCCCACGAAACCGCTCCTTTCTAGCGACACGACATTTCAAACCAAATAAGAGTCATCGTCACTTGTACAGTCATTTGCACGTGCGTTTTCCCAAAAAGTCTGCTCGATCCATAGCTCCACCAACAGCCGTAGTAGCAGCGTGTGCGGCCGACCTATCTGCTCTCTCATTACCCCTGACTCCCGCGTGTCCCGACAAAAAAATGAAAGTTACTATACGCATACAGGAATTCTTCACTGCATCCAGCTACTGTTCCCGAATGTATCCCGCTTGAACTTTCACAATCATGCTCATCGAGTCACTGAGTATGCAGGCATGCTCGCAGATAGTGTGCGAACAGACCCATTGCAAAGCTTTAGTTATTGCCAAAATCTCCATTGTCATGCTGCTTGTCATCTGAGCGAATGCTCCACTTTCCTCTCTGATTGTTTCCCCCCACCTTTAAGCCGTGAAGGCTCAGGCACTTCGGATGTGTCTCAACCGACCCATCTGTATACACAATCATATCACCTTCCATGGGATTTTAATCGATTAGAACGAGTACCTCCGACTCCACCACTGTCGAACACTGTTCTCTGCTTTCTCTATTGAGTGTTATTATTACTTTGAAGGCTGTCGGACTTTCTGCGTACTAGACTGTATGTACACTAGACTGTATGTACACTAGACTGTATGTACACTAGACTGTATGTACACAATACTGTATGCACACTAGACTGTATGCACACTAGACTGTATGTATACAATACTGTATGCACACTAGACTGTATGCACACTAGACTGTATGTACACAATACTGTATGCACACTAGACTGTATGCACACTAGACTGTATGTACACTAGACTGTATATACACAATACTGTATGCACACTATACTGTATGTACACTAGACTGTATGTACACTAGACTGTATGTACACTATACTGTATGCACACTAGACTGTATGCACACTAGACTGTATGTACACAATACTGTATGCACACTAGACTGTATGCACACTAGACTGTATGCAAACATGTAATCATATGAAAGTCTGCAACTATTTGGAGGTATGTTGGTCTACCTTTGTGCTCACAGTAAATATAACTATGTAGCTTCAATTATAAATTGTTTTATATAATATTACTAATAAAAATTAAAGATGTATAAGATCACTGAATATAGATATGTCGGGCCAATGACGCAAATAGAACGACGATACAAAGCTTTTGCATTCTCTGGACTACATTCTGCTAGAAATCTAGTAAGATCATTGTATTTTTAGTTCTTCTATGGACTTGCAACTTATTTTTTCTCCTTCTTTAAGTATGGTGATTTTTAGGGTAATTTTGAGTCTTCCTCTTTTTCTTTACCCTAAGGTGCCCAAATAATGGCAACAAATACCATACACAATGGAGCTCTATTTATATCGGTTGAATACTGTAAGCACATGCAAAGAAGGATTTGGCGCAAATAAAACGTAGACACAACGTATTTCCATCCTCTGGCCTACATCCTGCTGGAAATATAGTAGGAATATTGCTCTGCTACAAGAGAGGTCCAGCGGGAGTTTGAGAATATACACTGAAGACGAAGAAAAAGAATAATACATTAAACAATGGAACTCTCCGTATATCGGTTGAATACATTAAACAAAGTTAACTCTCCGTATATCGGTTGAATACATTAAACAAAGTTAACTCTCCGTATATCGGTTGAATACATTAAACAAAGTTAACTCTCCGTATATTGGTTGAATACATTAAACAAAGTTAACTCTCCGTATATCGGTTGAATACATTAAAGAAAGTTAACTCTCCGTATATCGGTTGAATACATTAAACAAAGTTAACTCTCCGTATATCGGTTGAATACATTAAAGAAAGTTAACTCTCCGTATATTGGTTGAATACATTAAACAACGTTAACTCTCCGTATATCGATTGAATACATTGAACACTGTTAACTCTCCGTATATCGAATAAATACAGTTAACAAGTTAACTCTCCGTATATTGGTTGAATACATTAAACACTGTTAACTCTCCGTATATCGACTGAATACATTAAACACTGTTAACTCTCCGTATATCGGTTGAATACATTAAACAAAGTTAACTCTCCGTATATTGGTTGAATACATTAAACAATGTTAACTCTCCGTATATCGATTGAATACATTGAACACTGTTAACTCTCCGTGTATCGACTAAATGCAGTTAACAAGTTAACTCTCCGTATATTGGTTGAATACATTAAACACTGTTAACTCTCCATATATCGATTGAATACATTGAACACTGTTAACTCTCCGTATATCGACTAAATACAGTTAACAAGTTAACTCTCCGTATATTGATTGAATACATTAAACAATGTTAACTCTCCGTATATCGACTGAATACATTAAACAATGTTAACTGTCCGTATATCGACTGAATACATTGAACACTGTTAACTCTCCGTATATCGACTGAATACATTAAACACTGTTAACTCTCCGTATATCGGCTGAATACATTGAACACTGTTAACTCTCCGTATATCGACTGAATACAGTAGATGAAATTATACGTATTCTGCTTTGAGATGAAACCTTTGGTATTCTTCCCCTTTCAATATGATTCTAGCTAACACGCACCGGTGCCGTTCCGCAAAAGTGTCAATAGTTCCGCAAAAGTTCCGCCTTCGTCTGTCCCCTCGGTGCAAACGGTAGAAAAGATAGCCTCTGACACTGAAAGTTGCATCACAGCTGTGGTGTACCTCGGCAGACAACACACACTTACCTGCTCTTCCTATTACACATTTCCCAGTTTCAATCTTCCGTTGCAGCCATCCCCTTCGTAATTGACACCAGCAGTACCCTATGGGATCTCTTTAAGTGAATTTTGTTTTGTCTGGTCAGTCGTCCTGGTCTCGTGCCTCCTGGCTCCTGCAAACAACATAGAAGAACCTCCAGTAACTGAGGTTGAGCCTTTTCGAGATATAGAGTCCGGCACCTCGCCCCCCCCCCCTGAATAGATGACATCATGATAGGCATCATAATATATATAGACATTTAACAGCTATAGACATATTCCTATTGCTTGACATTTGCCCTAGTTCTTGGTATGCTTTACAACATCTGTTATGTATTACTTTGCTACACTTGCCGTCTGTTGTCATAGTGTTTCCTAGGTATGTGAATTCTGTCACTTGTTTAAATCTGTTCTTTCCAATATATATATTGCATATATGATGAAATCTTTCTATTTGTCTTTGTAGTTGCTTTTCTGATGATGCTATTAGTGCTTGGTCGTCTGCAAGTAGCAATTCGTTTAAGTTGTCCTTCAGATTGCCTTCCTCCGTTGTCTTTGCTGCTTTGCAGATGAGACCTATGTATGTTATGAACAATAGGAGAAATAGTAAACATCCTTGTCTCACACCCGATTGGATTTGAAAATTATAGGATGTGCCTGCGCTCATTCTTACTGCGTATTGACTATTAGCGTGTATACTCTGACATAGGCTTATCTGATGTTCTGGAACTTCATTTGTCTGTAGGTTTATCCATACTTGTGCTCTGTCCATTCTGTCAAATAGGTTTCTCTTGTTCAACGAAAGCCAAATATGAATCTTGGTTATATTCTGTCGCTCTTTCTGAAAGTTGTTTGAGGTCGAAGATTGCATGTGTACAGCTTTTATTTTTTTGAAAACTCATTTGTATGTTGTTGAGCTGTGGTTCGTTATGTATGAATGGTATTTATACTTATGTATGAATGGTATTTATACTTATGTATGAATGGTATTTATACTTATGGTTCTGGTTAATGCTGGGTAATCATGCGCCGCTGTCAGACATTTAGTTATTGGGGGGAGGGGGGTGAAATCCAAGTATAAATGAGTCATCGGCTGCTGTGAACTCATTGAGAATATTTTCATTTAACTGCGGGATATCCACTAATCAGTTTCCAACTTGCCCACAAGATGATAATATACCGCAGGCTTCACCTGTCACCTCGGGGGTATGAAAGGGTAACAAAGAATAGCAAAAATGTGTCCTGCCATATGTATCAGAGAAGGCGAATAAAAAAGTTTTGAATACGGGGCCTCAGTTCCATCCTGAAGATCATAGCAACCCATAAGCCATGCTGCAGTCCAATAGAAATTAGATATCTTTAATCTGCGTTATTTGTTATGTTATTATATGTTTGATATCTTTAATCTGCATTATGTGTTATATGTTATATGTTTGATATCTTTATTCTGCGTTATTTTTTATAAGTTATTATATGTTTGATATCTTTCATCTGCGCTATATATTATTTTTTATCACCACCTTCATCATTTGAGATGTAGTGATTATATTTTCATCGATATTCTTCATAATTCTGTCTCCTGTCCACCTGAAGCTAACAAATTCACGCCACAGAATTGTAATTTTCATCCTCGAATGCGCAATGAATTAAACTTTCTATATGGTAGATTCTATGAACAGTTGCAATGATAGATGTAGACGAATGAAAGGGTATACTAGATGATGGGCGTGCTTCTCTACGGATGTTTACAGAGATATGCTTCCAGAAATATTAAATTTTTCATCAGCTGAGACATAATCAGGCAGTCACTTGCAATGAAACAAGAAACACCTATATTAAACAAAGAAAAGTCTTGGTCACAAGTGAATGATTCATTTGAAGAAATACCTTTAAGAAAATCGGTTGCCCGTACAGAACTCAACAAATTAGCACTGAGTACACATGCCGACAGAAACAAGTTCATTGGATCAAGTTATGTTCGAAGTTTGAACAAAGAAACATTTAAAGACTTTCTCAAGGAAAATGAGGTAGCCATGGTTATGTTCTATGACCCTGCGTCAAAAGATTGTGAATGGAGCAAAGATCACTTTGTAAAGGTAAGATGTATTTACTTCCTGTTTTACTAACACACACATACATATACACACGCACACTCCGCACATGCAGTAATTGTATTTGCATTTGGAAACACGTGCTATGGAACAGTGGTTCTTAAACTGATGTCTTTTCAGGGAATCCATTAAGATATTTTGAAACAAGTGTTATGAAACAGTGGTTCTTAAGCTGATGTTCTTTCAGGGGATCCATGAAGACAATCATGAATGTTATGTACTTTGAATTTTGCAGCACGAAGAATTATGCAGATATAGAATGCATAATTTATAAGTTTTGGGGTATAAACATATTGTCATTGCGTGCGTACAGAGATATGTTTCCGTACCTACCTTGAATGCTGTAGTGCCGGTTTTAGTTGGTTGTCTCCATCTTCAGCATCTGCTTTGCTAAGACAAACTGTAGTCCTGATCGATTAAAGAAATGTTTCGTCAGTATTAGTTTTCAGCGTCTGTTGGCTGAATAAAACCATATCTATATCGCAAGGATCTAGCCTCGATGGGGTTGTGTCCTTAGAAAATGACACATTTATTCAAAGTTCAAGATTGGCAACACAGCCATTTTTATACATGGTAAGGCACCACAGACAGCAGCATATATTTGGGAATGCACGGAATACAACATGCAGAGGCAAATACACTAGCCCAGATGAACAATTGTGGAAGAAAAACTCCACAGACCACTGTAAGTGTTACAAATAACAATAAAGTTTTTACAGAGACAAAACTTCAGATATAGGCACAAGGACAAGTCAAATATGTCATTTTAGAGCGCTGTTTTCCAATATGCAACTGGTCTTATATTGCCGACGATCAAGATCAATCTCACGTCGTCGTTAACACAAGGCGTGACCGCCAATATATATATATATTTTTACATCCACTTTTGAAAATTCAGTTAGAATTATGACCATGCATAAAAGTTCGTAGATGGCTAATGAGCCCTATTCGAGCTGTAAATGTTCTTGGACAGTTCGGGCATGGAATGACGACTGTATGCGGATTTTCGTATATCCGTGACTTTCTAGCTACTCTCTGCTGTTTGGCTGCAGCATTTCTCCTCTTTTCACAATATGATGTACTCTTTTTTACTGTAGAGCACCATGTAGATCTATTTTGTACAAGCTTTTCGCATGTATCTTGGTCTATTTCAAACGCTTTCAGCTAACGAGTCCTTATAGCGCTACTTTCGGCCACCTTGAGATCGTTTACCCTTCTCCAGCTCACCATAGAGAAGTATCTTTGATAGGTGATAGTCTGGCATACGTACCAAATGACCTGCCCAACGAATCTATGTCTGCATCAGGATAGTGTCAATGCTGGGGATACCAGATCTGTCAAGGACATTGGTATCTGGATTCTTGCCTTGATATCTGATGTTCATTACTTTTCTGAGACAAGTTGTGTGAAAGTGATTGAGTTTCCTCTCATGACGTCTATACACTGTCCATGTTTCGCTAGCGTATAAGAGCACTGGAAGTACCACGGCTCTGTAGACTTTCAGCTTAGTCTGTGTATATATATATATATATATATATATATATATATATATATAACCTCTTGGCTCAACAGAAAACGGTCTCCAAAAATGACGCATTAAAATTTCCCTGGCTAACTTTAAAACTTTCTTCTATAGACTAATAATTCATTTGTTTTTTCCGTGATTTTCATTGGTCACTTATGCTTATACTTTGTCTCGGCAGGCAATGAAAATCATGGGAAAGTCAAATGTGTTATTTTAGAAGACCGCTTTACAATTATTCAACAGCTCTTTCATGTGTCGATGCACGCACACAGCAAACCGCTACACCCCGGGGATACCCCACTGAGATTTCATGTGATACCCTCACTCATGTAATGCACTTATTTTTATTGTGATAAAATAACACAAAGTATTACTTTTTTAAAGACAATTTCAACGTTTTCTTCTTCTTCTTCTTCTTCAATCAACTGTTATACATCCAGTCCAATTTTGGGCTTCCATACAGCTTTTTTGTTTTACGTTGGTTGCTGGTACAGCGGTCCGTTGTCTTCTTGGGCTCCCCAACTTGTATTGCGGAGAAGATCACGTGGGTCAAATTATCTTTCTGTGAACAACGAAACTGAGGCAATTATGTAGTATGTGAGATTGTCCTTCTGTGAACAGCGAAACTGGGACAATTCTGTAGTATGTGTTCTGGTATATGCATTGCTGTTCCACGAATGCAGTCCGCAGAATCTTTGATACCCAATCGGTGGGTGGTTTTAGACGGCAAAAAACTGTTCTCAGTCGAAATATCGTGACTTCTTCATTTGTGTTCAATTCGTTAATGGTTTGTTTTGCTCAGGTCAACAGTTTCCTTTTAGTTCTCTCCTCTGAAGTCAGATACATTATTGTCTGCTTTCCTGAAGCTTGTTTGCTTTGAACAGGTTTGTCAGATGGTTTGAAATACTTATAACAATTTTGTAATTTAAAAAAATGGTCAAATATGGCCGAATTTCAAAATTGTGTTTAAACTACTAAAACATGTTGATTGTTCTAGAATGTCTATTGTCTATCCCCAGGTGGAAGCTTGTTGATAGCGTCCACTCTTACCGTTAAGCGTAGGGGTGGGAGCTGTAAGTTTATGTTCAAAGCCAGATGTGATACCTGAGTTATGCTGAGTCCAAGTTTGTGGAGGGTGGTAGTGATGTTATTAGTCCATCTATTTCTCGGTCTTCCCTTTGCTCTGCATCCAGCTGTATCCTGCTGATTGTTTGTTATAAGCTCTCAGTGATAATTGGCTTGTGCCCATCCTCACAAGGTGACTAAACCACTTTATCTGCTGACGTTCTATATATTCGATACAAGGCATTATTCGTACTATTTTTCTGATATCCTCGTTTCATACTCTGTTTAGTTTGGTAACCATATCTGCTTTTCTTAAACACTTCATCTTATGTGATGATTTTTCTCTACTACAAGGTTGTTAAAGACCATGTTTGACACTAATAACAAAATGTTGTTATGAAAATTGTAGATATTATCTGCCTCTTTATGTCCATATTGTTCTTTGGATGTAGGAATAATGGTGAAAGTTGATGTCGCCATCCTACAAACTTAGCATTACCTCTCTCCAATTATAAACATTTATTCGTTTCACAATTGCAAATATATTACTGCCAACTTTATTTTAGTTCTTTTAAAGTTATTCTGAAAGTCTGAGCTGTGACTAGACATGAAAGAAATTAGGCACCTACAAGTTTTGTACATAACAAAATTATACAACTTAGTTTTCACTGTGTGATAATTACATTTTCAGTTAAATTAGTGCCGCAACTATCTAGTGCTTTTTGCTACCACGAAAAGGTTTGTTCTTATTGTTTGTTGTACCATGTATCACAGTCGTAACAAATCTTCCACTTAAACGTTCTGAACAAATTACAAGTGTTATCAAATACCTGTTTGAAGCATGTACTCTTCATTGAACAATTATATATCAGTGGAATAGAGAGTGTTTATAAATTACTTAGTATATATAAAAGAACATGCCACACAATTACTGGCCAAACTTTTGAGGCCAAACTTAAACAACAAAAATATGAGAAAGTAGATATTTTTTTTAATAAACGACACAAATAGTCAAAAGAAATTTCGTTTGATAAATTTGGCTGGAAAATGGCCAACATGTTTAACAACATGAATTTCGATCCTGATATTATGAATAAAATTTCATCTACAGGCCGCAGAGAATACAATTAGAGACAATCACGGTTACTACGCTGTTGACTGCACCGGGGAAAACGAGCTCTGCTGCATGGAAAATGTTGAGCAAGTACCACTGTTTAAACTGTATACAAGAGGTCAAACTGTGAACATCATTAAAGGAGATAGATTATTCAATGCTGATGATATGAAAGCATTTGTGGAAAAGGCCCCCGTAGCTATTACAACACCGAGTTCCAAGTGTTCGACTTGTCCACACTAGATCCTCTTGTATTTCTTCTGTCTTCATATTATTTGTAATAATAAATCCATACATTTATCGCCATGAGAAAGTCTTCTTAATGTTGATATGGCAGCCTGTTAAGTACTGGTTTTCCGCCTTGTTGACAAGTCCTCCTGATTAGCTGACAGAATGTTAAAGATTCGGCATTGCTCCTTGTCTTTCAAGTCTTTACAACTACATTGAGTATCTATCATTGTTAATATAAGAAGGATTAAATAGCAGTGTTACAAACTACCAACGAGTCTTAAGATAGGGACACACAAACAGAATGGAACTCTACATTACTAAACTGGATTCTATATGTCAGTGATGTAGAAGAAAATGACAGATCTTGGAATACAACAAATGACAACGAGATGGAAAAAATCTCTTTTAGGACATGTGAAAAATTAGGGAATATTCGTCATCAATTAGAGTATGGGAGGAGGATAAATCTGGAGCATAAAGTGACATTCCTCCTCATGACATAATGAACAAAAGTGACATTTCTCCTTATGACATAGTGAACAAAAGTGACAAGCGTGAACCCCCTCAGAGCTCTATTATTATTACCTACATCATTAAACACATGACACATCAGGATTATAGGGATATCACATTGAACATGTGAACACACAGTCAGAGTTGTAGTGGTGCTACATTGAACGTGTGAA
This sequence comes from Meghimatium bilineatum, assembly GCA_034231615.1. Lineage (NCBI taxonomy): Eukaryota > Metazoa > Mollusca > Gastropoda > Stylommatophora > Philomycidae > Meghimatium > Meghimatium bilineatum. The sequence goes on along the minus strand of CM067304.1, from coordinate 65,199,151 downwards.
CACACAGTCAGAGTTGTAGTGGTGCTACATTGAACGTGTGAACACATAGTCAGAGTTGTAGTGGTGCTACATTGGACGTGTGAACACACAGTCAGAGTTGTAGTGGTGCTACATTGAACGTGTGAACACACAGTCAGAGTTGTAGTGGTGCTACATTGGACGTGTGAACACATAGTCAGAGTTGTAGTGGTGCTACATTGGACGTGTGAATACACAGTCAGAGTTGTAGTGGTGCTATATTGGATGTGTTACAACACAGAGTCAGGGTTGTAGGTGTACTACATTGGATGCATCAAGACACAGTCTTTTGACGATAGGTGTAGAAAAAGATGCGCCAACACACTGGTTTCTGACGATGCTGATGGTTGTAGAAAAATATTGACACCTCCAAGTATTAATGATTTCTTCCCAATTATATTTTTTGATTTTGTTTGTCATTCGTTCTCAAACTCCCACCGGATCTCTATATATCAGGACAATAATTCTACGAAATTTCCATCCGAATGTAGTCCAGAGTACGGAAATGCGTTTGTATCTCAGTTTTGTGTGTGTGTGTGTGTGTCTGTCTGTGTGTCTGTGTGTCTGTGTGTGTGTGTATGAGTGTGTGTGTGTGTGGGGGGGGGCAATAGTTGAACTGACAAATCTAATTTCGGCGAAAGAAAATAATGCGCTCTGTTTTTTACTACTTGTATTGAACGGTAGGTGTCTGTAACTATGTCGCTAGTAGGACATCCGAACGAGAGAACCGGTTGTCGTACTCTCACGCTGGTCACCAACTTGAAAGTTAACCACGACCAAGTATACTGAATCTTTTTCTGCGTTGTCTTCCGTCATATTGAGATAGTCAAAGTCATCCAGGTATCCCCATTATTTTCTTTATCCTCCTTTGTTTCTTCCTCCTCTTCTACTATTATTCCCATACCATGCAGACTGGAAAAATACAAACAGTGGAAGAGTACAGAGAATAGAATGCGTAGTGTCTTGTTTACATCATTGCTTCAATATCTGCGCCTTTCTGTTTGACACATCCTACTTCATTATGACATATGGGACACTATGACATATTATGAGAAGAGACAAAATGGGGATCGCCAATGAATAGTAGTTAAGAACATCGCTATGAGCTCTAGTGACCACGGGTTCGAACTGGGCTTGCGTCATTCTGTTTACAAAGTGACTTTAATTTGTATTGCTGCTTGAAGCTACGTTGTTACATGCTCTGAGCGGTGCTATCGGTAGATGACGTATCTCTTCATTAATGGGAACGGAGTACATTACATATTTGGTACCCCGAGTAAAATAAAGTCAATCCTCTACTCTTTTTTAAGTTTTTATTGATGGAACAGCCAACTTCATCCCGCAACCTTCTTAGTCGCCTCTTACGAGATGCATTGAATGTAATATCAGTGGCATTCTTTTCTCTCCTTTCTGACCCCGGCAACACATGGACGATGCATTATGATGTAACTCTGGTGACTCCCGCCCTTTGTAGTTACGAAAGTGTCTCACCAAACCACGTCTACCTATCAACCATCAAGTCAAAATATTGTCATATATATTGAAGATAGACGTAAAAGGATTACCTGAATCTCGACTTCCATAGTTTACTTATTACGTGCCGTGATATGTGCAATATTATCGCGCGTTCGAGCTTGAATAGAGCATGCCCTTGCTATAAAAATGATTTATTAAACCAACTCACAAACAAGAGTATCCGCGTTATGTTATGGGACGGAACAAATATTTAGTTTTGTATTATTTTGCCCGATTGTGTCCCTTTAAATAAAACAACGGCAAAAGGAACATCGGCTTTTGAACTAAAATGTTATATGGCAATATTAAGAATTTCCTGGTCAGAAAAGATAAGCAATAGTGAGGTTTTGAATATGCTGAATATAGAGGAAGAATGTTTGATGAATACAATATTACATAGAAAACTGAAATATTCTGGACGCATAAAAGACACAATGACATGGAAAGATGGATATTACAGGGAAGAATTCCAGGAAGTAGAAGAAGAGGTAGACCTAGAAGTAGATGGACAGATGACATCACAGACTGCGTGACGATATCATTGGAGGAGGCAGGCAGATTGGCACAGGATAGAGTCAGGTTCAGAGCATCAATTGCAAAGACAACGTTCTGGACAGCATATGTCACTTGATGGTGTCCTTTATAAAACAAATTGTGGAAATATTTTAAAGATGTGGTATTTCTGAGGCATAAAAAGTTCAGACGTGTTGGTTATATATAAGAAACACAATTCTTAAGATCAAAGTGAATAACGCAATACTCAAACAGGTCCACCAGTTCAGATATTTAGGAACAGCGACGTCATCATCAATGGAGGTCGTGACTTTTACTAAGGCGTTAAAATGCCTCTTTGAAGACCAGTTTTACCAGGGCAGTCAAAGGGTCTGATTTTCAGTCGATGTCTCGAGGAATCAAAACGGTTAGTATTGGAATGAGTGTATTTTCTATAGTCTGTTCCACGTTTCTGGAAATAACACATGCATTTTCAACCAGGTACATGATGGCGTTTTAGAAAATGAGAGAGCAGATAATCTTGTGTCGAATACACCATTATTTGGTGAATTAAAAATGGATAAGAGAAGTATTTTACAGTTTCTTGACGGATGTCTGTTGAATGCAGACAGTATATAGATGGTGCAATAAAAGATACCATTGTGATATTTTGGTACTCAGTGGGATATTAGTATGATTGAGCATTGCGTTATCTGAGGGGCAGAATGAAGAATGTGTTCAACGAGCGAGCCACAGGAACTATCAATGCGCATACATTTCGAGACTTGCTTGTGGAGAATGAGCACTTATGAGTGTACCCTGAGTGCAGTAACGTCGGCTCATAATCAATTATCAATGAATCAAACGATGACATCCGATAGAAGACGTGTAACGAAGATAAGAAACAAGATATCACAGGCGAAGGAAACATTTACAAAAATGAAAAATATATTGTGTAATATTGTTCTGTCAAATATAGGTGAGGGGATTGTTCTTGGCTACATAACACTATTTCTAACATATAGATGCAAATCTTAAACAATAAATAAATAGGATAATGGAAATATATAGGCAACAGAAACGTGGTTAATTCAAGAATGCTAAGAGTATAATGTACACATAGAAAGACTAACAGAGAAGTTCTAAGAGTATAGTTAGTTAGTTAGTTTCTCGTACTTAGTCGTCGGATTATCATCACTGCAAACTGGACACGTCCATTGTTGTTTCGATCTCTCCTTGAGTGTATCCGCCATTACACTTCCGCTGACAGCACCGGTTCCACGATGTCTGACAGCCACTCCCACACGCCCTCCAAAATGTTCACCCCTAGCTCCACCGTACTTTAAACCCCGATCTTTAACCCTGGCCACCGAATAGGAATCGTCATCCACACCAGTCTCACTCTCGCGTGCTAGATCTCTTAAGGAGTTCAAAACGTCAACGTTCTGCTGACAGTACCGGTCCTACACAATCGCGCATGATGCCAGTTTATCCGCGCTTTCATTGCCTCAACGCCCACATGTTCCGGCACGAAAATAAATGTAACCACTTTCAGGCTCGCCTTTCTCAAGGCCTCAATCTACTGTTCGCGAACGAGACCCACTTGTACCTTCTTAATCATACTCATAGTCACTCAATATGCAGACCTGCGTTACCTTCTGTGTGTGTAGCCACTCAAATGCCATGGTCACCGCCATAGTCTCTATGGTCATACTACTCGTAGTGACCGCAAAGGCACCACTTTCCTCTTTGATCGTTTTACCTGCGCACTGAGCTGTGAAGGCTCAAGCACTGTGAACATGCCTAATCACAGATCCATCAGTGTATATAATCCCATCCCCCTCTTTGGTATTCTCACTGACCAAAGCCTGCACTTCTTTCTCCACAGCTGTGGGACACCAATCTCTGCATTCCCTGCTAAGTGATATTACTACTCTCAAACAAGTTTCGAAATCTGTGAATAGACTAATCCATTCCGCACCTGCTGCCACATCCTGCAATCTGCACACGCTTTGTATGACATCCTCAGCACGTCCCATCTACGACCTCCCTCTCTTGAGTCTGCTGCATTTAACTTTCTGTATATCGGAATGCAACGGGTGTTCCTTATCTGCATATATTTGAAGGTACGCCCCTGCACGGCAATACTGTAATCTGTACAGCTGTTGGGCAGTCAAGTAGGTATCGCATAGTTCTTTTCGATGTGTCTCGTGTGCATCCCAGTATGATACGCATTGCTGAATTGTGAATTTTATCCAGTCTTTCGATTTGAGTTTCGCTAAGAGTCAGAATTGCCAGTGCATATTTCACAACAGACTCTGAGAGTATCATGTACACAAAGAAAAACTAACGAAGAAGTGCTGAGAGTATCATGTACACAAAGAAAAACTAACGAAGAAGTGCTGAGAGTATCATGTACACAAAGAAAAACTAACGAAGAAGTGCTGAGAGTATCATGTACACAAAGAAAAACTAACGAAGAAGTGCTGAGAGTATCATGTACACAAAGAAAAACTAACGAAGAAGTGCTGAGAGTATCAAATGCGAGACTGGGCTTACTTAATAATATCAAAAGAAAGACAGCCCTTATTTGTTGGACATGTTATGAGACAAGGATGTCTGGAGAACATGGTTGCAACAGGCAAGATAGAAGGCAAGAGGGATCGAGAACAACAATGGGAGAAAATATTAGACAGTCTGACAACGTGACATGGTGTAGAGTAAACAAAGATCCTGATAAAATACGCTGGAAAAAAAAAGAGATGCCAAGAGTCATGATTGCTTATGCCAGTCAGCAAGGCACCTGATGCTGATGCATTATATTTATAAATGTCTGGCACATATTTTTGGAGCGTACTGTAATACCGTTCAATATTTGTATATGTTGCTGTTTACATCACGTATAAATTTAACGTTTAATTAATTTATTAATTTAACGCAAAATAACTTCACTAAAATATTCATTGTCTTCTGCGTTAGTTCTTAAACTCCTGCAGATTAGTAGGATGTAGTCTGGAAAAATACATGTGTTGCGTAACGGTTTACAGCTCTGCTGCAATATCTGCACTATTTGACCAGACACGTGCGACTTCACCATGACTTTGGATGTCTTCGGTCCTCTATTGGTTGGGACAGCCACAGGTTGAGACCTGTGTACAGAAAGTATACATGACCTGAAAGACTGATCTATAATTATTGCCGTTGGTCGACCTTGTCTTATTTTAGCATTCGACCCCAAGTATATAAATAGTGACCAATGAAAACCACAATAATAAAAAAGTAACAAATGAAGGCTTGTTTGATTTCTGTACGGAGGTCATTATTGTCGTCGGTCTCGCTAGAAGCCAGACAATTAAATAATTTTGGACACATCATCGTCATCATCAAATGCCGTCTCCGCAACGAAGGTTGGTTGCAACGGATCTCCAACATCCCCTGTCTCTTGTCTTGGTGGTGCACTCTGCTAGACTGTAACCTGTCCATCGTGTAATGTTACTATCCCACTTGTATCTCTGCCTACCTCTTGCTCGCTTCCCTTTAACTTTACCCTCAAGTAAGGTCTTCAACAAGGTGTCATGTCTTTTAATGTGTCCAAAGTATTTTATTTGCCTGATCTTTATTTCGCTTAGTAATTCTTTCTTCATATTCAGTGTTTTAGCACCTCTTTATTTGTTTTTCTTCTCTTTCCATGATGTTCTCCCTATTCTTCTATATACCTACATCTCAAAGGCATCAATTCTGTCTTCTAATTGTTTATTTAGTGTCCATGTTTCTGAGCCATACATTAATATATAATAGATATAGCATTTTATAATTCTCATTTTTAACTTGTTTGTAATTTGTTTAGATGTTAATAATAACCTCATGTCATTGAAAATACTTTTAGCCATTCCTATTCTCCTTTTCTTTTTCACATCTGCCATCATTTGTGACTATGTGTCCAAGATATTGATACTGTTTTACTTGTTGTCGTTTCTCTACATATTCTCTGTGTAGATATTAAATAGGCTTGGTGATAAAATGCATCCTTGTCTTACCCCTCTTTTTATTTCTATGTATGGAGAGTAGCTGTTTTCACACCTTATTGATGCAGTTTGTTCCCAATATATATTTCTAATTAGTCTGATGTCTTTTCTATCTATGCTTATTTCTTGTAGACATTTGAATAATTTTTCATGTTGGACTCTGTCAAAGGCCTTGCTGTAGTCTATGAAACAAACATATATATATTTTATTGGACTTCTATATCTTTATCTTGCACTAGTCGGATACTCAGTATAGCTTCAATGCCATGTCTTATTCTGGACACATAAATAAGACATGACATTTTGTAGAAGACCTTACCTAGAGAAAATATGAATGATATCGAGCGGCGCTCGGACAAGACTTATACTGATGTAATAAACGTTTTCTATGTGAAGAGGACTTATTGATGAGTTACAACCACTTATACAAGTTAGAGTTACTACAGGTGCTGCCAGTTAAGAACTAAGCCAGTGAAGAGCTAAGCCAGTGAAGAACTAAGACAGTGAAGAACTAAGCCAGTGAAGAACTAAGCCAGTGAAGAGCTATGCCAGTGAAGAGCTAGGCCAGTGAAGAACTAAGCCAGTGAAAATCTAAGACAGTGAAAAACTACGCCAGTGAAGAACTACGCCAGTGAAGAACTAATCCAATGAAGAACTAAGCCAGTGAAGAATACATAGACATCATCATTAGATAACACAGATCATTATCAAACCCCCGCCCCCCCCCCCCCCACCTTATAATAATCCATGCATACAAAACAATGCGTTGAGTTAGAAATGTGACCCTCGGCAATATAATAACCTATTGGTTTATGGGAAATCAAACCCTCTTCATTCTTCTTCTTTGGCGTTTATTCTCAAACTCCCGCTCGATCTCCCTTGTAGCAGGACCACTGTCCTACTAGATTTCCAGCAGGATGTAGTCCAAAGAATGGAAATACGTTGTGTCGCCGTTTTATTTGCGCCAATGGTCCGACAGATTCGTCTTTGGCGGGAAATCTTCTAAAACTATTCATTTGACTACTTCTTCGATTTTCATTGGCTCACACAAAATGTAATCATAGTGACCACTAAGAATAGTCAAATGGCTCATGACGAAGGCTTGATTTCCTATTAGCCAGTAGGTTGCATATGGTAGACTGTCATAGGAGGGACCAATGACCTGCTATAACTTATAAATTATAACATATATATATATATATTTTTAAAAAGCGAATAAAAAATAGTCTTATTTTACAGTAATTATTTACAACAGTGGTTCTGAGCGTAGTAATAAAGATTGAAAATCATTGTAACTTGTAACAATGGTACTTACGTAGAACACAATTTTATCGTAGTGTTACGATGACCAACAGACTATCGGACTATGTCGTATATAAATGAAAACATAAAAATAGCAATGTGCATGACATTTTCAATGTATCAACCGTAAGGTCTTTCTCAATAAAATACAAAAGAAACAGTGAACAAATAATAAAAACTGTAAAATTAATGGTACTATCACATAGGGATTAGAACGGCTCGACTTACAGCACGACTTGCTTAGGTAAAACACAAGTTTCGTTGTAACTTTACGATGACCAACAACCTATCGGACTATACCGTATATGTATGGAAACATACGAATAACAATATATAAGACACTTTCAACGTTCAAACCTTAATGTCTGTCTAAAAAAAAATACAAAACTATCAGTTTGTTGTTTGTTTGTTTTGCGTTCGCTCCATTGTAACCATCACGGATATCCGTGCGATTTCCGCCGGGAGCGTGATTACGTTGTGCCACCGTTATGCGCCTTGTAGGCCTAGCACATCCGGTTTCGGCATGCCTTGACAATTCGGGTGGGCTACCCTTAGCCTGTGACAGCCTCTATATCTGTCTCCAGGCACGCGTAGTGGCGACTCTTCGCCCAGACGATTTTTGCTCTCGTCTGACTCGCATGAGGTGTTCCACTGTCTATGAACTTGCCTCGTGTAATTGGACGTGCTGTGCCTGTGCCCATTGGGTACTGAACCGTTTCTCATCCGTGAGCATGGTTCCTTAAGGGAAAGAACTCAACAGAGAAGTTGGACCCTGGCTCTTTCGCCCTCTTAGCCGAGGTGTTATTCACCGACATCGTGTACCCCTTGTCCGAGTTCGAGTCTCACACCACGCGTTTGAGAGCAATGTGTTCTCGCGCTGAGCGTCCTTGTCCCAATAGCGCCTGAGCCCATCAGGTACTGAACCCTTTCTCTCTTCAAGTGTATTTCCGGTGTAGGAAAACCTGACAGTAGAGTTGGGCCAGGGCTAAATCGTTGTCCCTTTTGTGCCTGAGCCCATCGGGTACGGAACCCTTTCTCTCTGCAAGTGTACTTCCGGTATAGGAAACCTTGACAGTAGAGTTGGGCCAGGACTACCATCGTTGTCCCTTTCTTGCCTAAGGCCATCGGGTACAGAACCCTTTCTCTTCGCGAGCATATTTCCGGTTTAGCAAGGCTCGACATTAGAGTTGGATTAGGTCTTCTTGCTTTACCAAACGCCAATGACTGGGTCTGGGTCTATGCCTGTAAGGAACACAGGTAACTAGAAGCTCGTCTCGAGCTGACGGAGCTTGTAGTTCCCCTTTCCTAGAGACTTTTCACTTTCTATTTGCAGTTCACGCTGCCCTCTAGCGTTTTTCTGCCCTTTCATTGTTTCATTGTACTCGGTATGAAATCTATTTGTCTCTCGCCATGCATCTACCTTTACTTGCATTTTACATTGGCCGCCCCTCCAATGTTCGGACTGGACTGACTAGCTTCACTGTATGTCGACAGTGTCGCTATATGTGGTGATGCTGGTGGTGTCGGAGATATTGTCTGTCTCTTGTGCAGTCAAATCTCTTTCCATCTGCTGCCTCCACATTCTCGGACACTATCCCCAAATGATTTGGCCAGAATCAGCTCGAGCTGCTGTATTTCTGTTTCCAGGGTGCACCGCGTGGAGGTACATTTGGGATCTTGGTTATCTGCTAACCCTGGGTCCGCCTAGAGCAATGCGTTCACTTTGCACCCCAAAACTATCAGTGAACAGGCAATAAAAACTGTAAAGACAATCGCAGAGGCACTAGAACACAGATTTTTAACAGCACCGTGTAAAGAAAGTCAATCATTTATTTTATGGCATCACAGAAGAAAATGTGTCCTAAAAGTAGGCCACAAGCCAAAAAACAGTTCGAGAACTACTGATTTGCAACAGCAACAAATATCCACTATGCAGATTATTGTACCCATGTACTTTAATGGCGGTTATATCAGCACAGAAAAACCGATAATCTTGTTTTAGCTAAAGTCTATGAGTCACAACGTATATGCTTGCAATTGAGTTGAAGTTGCAGTCACTGGGCGTGGCATTGACTTGTAATTGATCACGGGATGGCTAATGAATAACATTATACACACCGCCACCGTTATTTTAACAAATAAGTGAGTTTTGTGTGATCGTTCTAAAGCCTAGATTAAGCAGATCTTTGGTTGCTTGTGAGTTGTGAATTTTCACAAGAATTGAAAGCCATGGAAAGATGCACAAATAGAGAAGACAGAAAAGTTAGGGGACAACATAATTATTTTTTAAAGAAATAATTTAAAAATAACGAATACTCAAGTAGATGTTGAAAGATGTTCATTCTGTTCCGTGTCCCTCGTTAATATACAGTCCTGTTGAGTCATCAGTTTCATCCTTCAAAAAAGCAGTGTTTTCAAATTTAAAAAAAAACATTAAAAATCAGAAATCCTAATCCTTTGTACAACGCAGATTTATAGACTTGATAATATCCATAATACAGCTATGTGTATCATTCTTGTATACCCCAGAGATGATATTGTACCTCCTTCGCAAGCGAAGATGAGCCTGGCATTACGAAGGGTCAAGTTATGTTTGATTGTTTGTGAGTCTTCAGATGGCTGATGAGTCCAACACGAGCTCTGATAGACCTGTTGTAACGTGAGAAGGAACGTACTAAGTCATGCGATGAAGAAACACAGACGCATTGATCTCTCCTGTCATATCTTAACTGTCTCTTTTGAATCGTCTGTAATGTATGTTCACTGTTCAAAACTTTGACACCCTCTTGGATCTGATTCTTCCAGTATGGATGGTCATGAATTGTAGTTTTCCAAGAGTTTGAGTCAATGCTTGATAGATGTCTTCCTGTAGTCATGAAGCGTTTCTTATGGTCTCCGCCTGAACGTTTACCAGTACACAGGTCACCGTAGAACAGTCTCTTTAGAATAAATTCGTCTAGCATATGGACAATGTTACTGACCAACGAAGTTAGAGCTAACCAACAAGGCATACATGCTTTCCATCTTAGTTTGGTTCGAGAATTATCATGTCTGAAAAGAGATCAATATTGGCGAAAATGTTGCTGGATGATGCCCTACACCATACACCCGACTATGATGTGCATCTTGGAGATTATGATACACAGAGCGGAGATGTGCCGTGCTCGCATTAGTGCAGACAAGAACCATCCACTACATGATCGTATCGAACAGATCAAATGAAACATTAAACATATAGTTTGTTTATTTGCTACTGTACAAATATATTTGTCTTGTGTTCTATATAGCTAATTCTTAACAAACTTCTGTAGCACTTGTTTTCAAAAACCTGAATCCTTCTTTCTGTGTCTACATTGAGTATCCAGATTTCACATTCGTATAAAAGTATACTTAGCACTAGCGACCGGAATAGATTGATCTTTACTGTAATATTGATCTTACTGTTCCATATCATATTCAGGATTTACTTTAACAGTCAGTTACCACACTCTGAAGGCATTCTGAATATGAGATCAGTTACCACACTCTGAAGGCATTCTGAATATGAGATCAGAGTACTTATGAAGTGTTATGATGATAGTCTGATGAATAACTATCCTTCAAAAGTGACGCTAATTAACTTTCCCCGTAGTTTTCATTGGTGTAACACAAAGTATGCACAAATTGACCAATTAAAATCAAGGAAATGTCAAATTTAATATGATTAAGACGGAACAATTTTTTAAAGGAGAAAGAATATGGATAAACAGAGATGGAGGAGAAGTAAGAATAATGGAAAAAAATATGACGTTGAGAAAGAAGAAGAAGGCAAACAATATTTGGAGGAGGTGAAAGAAAATGAAGAGATGAAGACGGAAGAAAAAGAGGTGGGGAACGTAGAAGAAAAAGAAGAAGTGGGGGAGGAAAAGACGAAGAGGTGGGGAGAAGAAAGAAGAGAATTAAGAGGTGGAGAAATATGAAAAAAGAGGTGGAGGAGGCAGATGAAATGTAGAGGTGAATGTGGAGGAAGAAAAAAGAAAGGAAGTGGAACATGAAGAAGAAGAAGAAAAATGTGGAGAAGGAAGAAAATAGATGGAGGAGAGGAGGAGGAGATGAAAAGAAGAGATGTGCTTATAAGAAGAATAAATAGATGAAAAAGGAAATAAGAAAAAGGGGAACGATTAGGATGAATAAAAAGAAAGAAAACAGCAGAAGAAGAAAAAGAAGAAAACCAAAACAATTAACGAAGCTAATGTCTTACTGTCAAAATCTTGATATCTTCTTCTGCCTTCTTTCTCCTGTGGGTCAGGAGTTATCCGAGGAAAAGAATGCGGTGTGTCATATGTGTCATAGTTTACATGATTGCAGCGATACATGCATCTTTCGTTCTGGCACATCCAACGTCATCGTGACTACTGGGACACCCTGACTAGTCTTGGGATAGAGCAGTTAGCTCCACTCCAAAATAACCCACCAACATCCGTCATACCACACGCTATACGGACAATAGTGTCACAATACATACAATAGTGTAGCTATACAGACAATAGTGTAGCTATACAGACAATAGTATCGCTATTATATGATACTTTTTCGAGTCCCAACAACACACGGCAGACTTTATTTAAATAAGATAACTTGTGACCGGAGATATCTTTGGTATAGTCGTTAAGGCGTTCGCTTTGTATTCAACAAGTCATGAATTCTAATCCCGATCGCTACTTGTTGTAAAAAATGAATTGAATTTTTTTTTAGGTACCAGAGGAATATCGCTTGAAGCCATTGATTTACGTGCTGTAAGTGGTACTCTTGGCAGGCTGCCTACCGCTTCGTTGAGGGGGGGGGGCGGGCTACATATGGGGTAAACACAGTACAATTCAGTAAATCCTCTACAGTTATGAATCTTTCAACTTCTGGTCGACTATCGAGTATGCAGTTGGCCCGCTTCACAAACCCAATTCGTTCGAGTTAGTAATTAGAAAGCCAATCGGTACAAATTCCGTTAAGATGGTCTCGATTGACTGCGCAACTTGAGCCAACACAATCCAATCACATCCCATTAAAAACTTATGTCCTGATCAACGAAATATCTATTTAATAAAAAGAATTTCGCTCTATATATATTCAGGAATTTGGTTCAATGCAAGAAGACGTGCCTACATTCATACTTTTTAATATTATGCGCAGATTCATTCAGTTTTTGTGACGTCATTAATTTAGATTTAATTAAAAGTCGCTAGGTCTGCTGCTTGCCGTACGTATCGATATGCGCGCTACACATTGAGAGGCCACTCCCCAGGGGTATCCAAGGGGACGACCTCTAAGTGCGTAGCGCACAGATCGGTGGATCTGGAAGCAGTACTTGCGACTGCAAAATGCCTCTTTATTGATATTTCGTTTCATTAAATAATGTTGAAATTTTTTCCGTTAAAATGTAGGCACATCTCCACTTATTATACAGGTAAATTTGTTATAAGGGTTATGTTATTTGGGGATTCTAACATATCATTGTTTGTATTTACTCATTATACTAAGCATTCCGCTCTTCGGAATACATTCTACTAAGCTGTAAGACTTTGAGAACAAACACAGAAGAAAAAAGTATCTAGATGCATGTATGGGAAAATCCATCCACTGGCCCCACCCCTTCCCAAAATAATCATTTTGTGCGTCTCCCTCTCCCAGTAAAAAAAAAAGTTGTGGTTCTTTGTGACCACATAACACCTGTTGAGGACCTCTTGTTTACGCCAGCCTGAACAGTAATGACCGTCTGAAGCATAAGACCTACTGCTACTTGGATATCCAGCCTTCTTAATGGCTCATTTAACTACACCCTTGATTTTCATTGGCTGTCACATGCAGCATATTCATTGTGACCAATGAAAACACGGGAATAGTCAAATAGGTCTATTTGATTTCCAATTGACCAGTAGGTCTTACATAGTTGATGGTCATGACAGAGTAACGATCTCTTATTCCGTTTAACACATTTTTAACGGTCTGTTGTTTATGAGCGAGAGGTGGATAGACAGCAAGTAGGATTGCGGAATGGTAACACGGTTTTAGGACACGGAGAAAAACACCAGAAGAAAAGAATAAAATCATTATTTTAAGTAAGTTAATTGACCGGGGATCGACCAGGCAGGATTGTTACTAATTAAAGAAGAAGCTGACATTTACATATCTGTATATTTACATATAAATATCTATATATCTATCTATCCATCTATCCATCTATCTATATATCTATCTATCTATCTATCTATCTATTGTTATTTACACTTGTGCCGTTAAGCGTCGTTGGGGAAATCCGAGTTGTGAATTGAATTGTAAATGGTGTCATGGTACGCGTGCTTACATGTTGGTATGTTTGGTTAGGTATATATTGTATAGCCAAATATTGTGTTGTTGTGTCTTTGAGGGGACCGAAAGGGGAGCAATGAAAAGCAATAGTATTACTCTCCATACATGTTGTAGGAGGCGAATAAGTATTTTTTGCGGGTGGAGTTGGCTGTCCCAGCTTATGGAGTGTCAAAGTGATCCAGAAGCTATGCTGAAGTCGGATGTGGCAGGACAAATGGCGTAGATATTGCAGATTCGCTGTAAACTGTACATAATGTAATCCGTTCTTTTGACTACAGTCTGCTAATCTGCTGGAGTTTGAGAATGAACGAGGAAGACGTTTATGAAATTGGAATATTCATAGCATGCTATTTTTCACCATTAATACTCTCATGTACTTATTGGTTTATTGATTCATAGATTGATTTGTTGCTGGATTTATTTAATAATTTGTTGATTGATTTATTTGTTGATTTGTTGATTTGTCGATTGATTGATTGATTGATCATAGATCGATCGATCGATCGATTGATTGATTGATTGATTTGATTTGATTGATTTGATTTGATTGATTTGTTGGTCGGTCGGAAGGTAGATCGATTAATTGATTGTCAAAGAATAGCATACCTCTGAGAATTAATAATTTCTTAACATTAAAAAAATTTGAAAAAACACATTGAACATAGGAAGCGCCACAAAGTCGGAGGTTAAAAAAGCTCATTGGCACAAATAAAACTGTGACAGAATCCATGTCCGATCTATGTACTACATCTTACACGAAATCTAGCATGACCATTGTCCTGCGACAAGAGACATCTATTGGGAAAACGAGCACAGACACAAATTGGAAACGTCAGCTTTATTGCTTACAATTCATGGCATGGGCCTGCAGTCGACGCAGACAGCGCTGTAATTGCGGGAAGAGTGTATGGTGACGCATGATATCAAGAGTTTTCGAGCCACGTTACTGTTTCTTACAGCTGACGGGAATCGAACCAGGTCCTTTCTAGCGGCACCGAATCGCCATGCAACAAACGTAAAAACGTTTTCCGTACTTGACCAACTGTATCCTAAAGATAGATGCGATTTCGTCAAAACATTCAACCTGTGTACTCAAAGCCACAAAGAACGAATCAATCGAGACAAGGACTATTACAACATCAATGAACATCCCGTATACATATTTAAGTATCCTCAGGAACAAAAACATAGAACATTCTTATACGTACTAAAAGAAGGTTTACAAGAATGTCTTTGCTTCCTACTTGAATTAATTGTATAAGATATTATTTGAAGCAACATTGTTCTGTCTCTATGTTATTTATGTTTAAAAGAAGACATTTAGGTCCTTGTAGTACGAATATGAATGTTCTGTGTTTCTATTCCTGCGGATACTTAAATACTTGTAATGGATGTTCGTTGATGATGTAATAGTCCTTGTCTCGATTGGTCCGTTCTCAGTGGCTTAAGTACACAGGTTGAATGTCTTGACGAGATCACATCTTTCTTTAGGGATGTGGTTGGTCAAGTACGGAAAACATGTTTATTTGATTGGCGATTATTATCATTTATCCTCAAGCCTCCTTCGTGAATTTACTTGTATAAGATATTATTTTTTTACAAAAGATGATTCGTGTTCTATTCTTAAGTCTCTTTCTGATGACAGTAGAGTGAGCGTTTATTTCTTACAAAGATTAATGGGGTTTCCTCGCTCATTTTGGCACTCGCCTAACGCCTGAACATTAAGAAAATTGTGTCAAACTCAAAGTGACAAAATATGTTGTCGATATTGAGCAACTGGCCAAGACCATGCAAAGGCACGGATCCCATTAATATTAAAGAAGTTTTTTATTTAAATCTTTCAAGAAACTGTATTTCTTTTAATGTTGCTTACAACTTTACATATTATTGAATATAACTATATATTAATTAATTAAAATATAAAATTAAAATATATGGTAAAATAAGAATATTGGACTCGACTTGTATAAAATGATATGTGATGTTGACACTCTGAATAATTTGAAACCTTAAGTTGGCACACAGTTAGCAAAAAGTTGCCGGCCCCTGGACTAGTTGATAGTGAGCTTGCTTACTATCCATGGATTACAATGTGGCAGATTCGAAACTACGTCCGGATATTAAAATAATACGGGTCATGATTTCTCTCCTGACACGACCACTCCTCCAGTCGAACCAGCTGTAAATGGGTACCTGACGCATGAGTTGAGAAAGGTAAACACATTAAGAAAGAGAATTGGCTACTGCACCTAATAGTTGCTGCGGCTTAGTACATGAAGAGTTATATTCATCCCCGACGGCAGGTTGCTGCCATAGAACATACCTTTATCTTTAATCTGGGTCACTTTGGCCCTATATGGGGTCTAACTCCACCCCATAGCCGCCTTAGTCGACTCTTAAAACATGCATGATATTTAAATAGTGTTTCTGTTCTTTGCTCCCCTTTCGGGCTAAGGCAACTCGCTGGCACGTATATTATTGTATTTATTTATATAATTTCTGCTAATAATAATCTTGCACTTATAGTCAGAAATACCTCTGAAAGAGACATTCACGTGGTTGAACATGATTCTCATAATGTGTCAGCAATCCACTCAATTTTTACGAGGCCCAAAAGGAAAACAAAGAACAGCGGTTCTTTTACCTGTGAGAAGTGACTAAGGAGAGTTTGAGGGTGGAGTTGGCTGTACTATCCCATAGAGATGTTAAAGTGACTCAGAAGTCATACTGAAGTCATATGTGTTAGACCGAAAAGCAGAGATATCGCAGCAAAGCTGTAAAATACATCAATAAATCGATATAGGAAACATATATAAGAAGCTGAGGAAACTATAAATATATAATTAAATTACAACTACTGTAGTACATTACAACTCTCGTCTTGAATTAAATTACAACTCTTACATTACAACTCTCGTCAGGAAATAAATTACAACTATTACACTCCAACCCTCGACTGGAATTAAATTACAACTATTACATTACAACTCTTGCCTGGAATTAAATTACAACTATTACATTACAACTCTCTCCAAGAATTAATTTACAACTATTACATTACAACTGTCGCCTGGAATTAAATTACAACTATTACATTACAATTCTTATCTGGAAATAAATTACAACTATTACATTACAACTCTCGTCTTGAATTAAATTACACCTATTACATTACAACTATTACATTTACAACTCTCGTATGGAATTACATTACAACTATTACATTACAACTTTCGTCTGGAAACAAATTGCAACTATTACATTACAATTCTCGTCTGGAAATAAACTACAACTATTACATTACAGCTCTCATCTTGATTTAAATTAGATTACAATTCTCGTCTGAAATTCAATTACAACTATTACATTGTAACCAGGACCGGATTTACGTATACGTTAAACAAACTATAGCTTAGGGCCCCCGCTGACTTTTTTGGCCCTATAATTATATTTTGGCACTGACATATAATATCTGGACGTATAAAGGGCCCATATCTCAAATAGCTTAGGACCTTATCAAGTCTAAATACTGCGCTGATTACAACTCTCGCATGGAATTCAATTACAACTATTACATTACAACTCTCGTCTGGAATTAAATAACAACTATTACATTGCAACTCTCGCATGGAATTCAATTACAACTATTACATTACAACTCTCGTCTGGAATTAAATTACAACTATTAAATTACAACTCTCGCCTTCGTATTTTGTTTATTGTTGCCACAGAAATAATTATGCAATTTTTCCATGTCTTGCTGGCAGTAACAAACTTTACTATTTCATGTCTATGAATAATTTAAGGTCTTAATTTGAAACTTCTTTTATGTACATGACAGCCTTGTGCTTTTTGAGGCCGCCATAAATAAGACCCTGCCATTATGCTAGTGACAGTTATATCCGATGTTTTAGATACACGTTATTTTCATCACAAACACATGTTATTTCAAATGTCTACCATATGAGGAATACTTTGGTATAAGTTATACAGAAACATGCACAAGCAGTCAACGCTTAGACAGAATGTACGGACTCTAATTTCTTTGTCTCGATCCTAAGATATTTGTTAGTCAACAGCAGCGGTGCAGTTTGAGTGTTTGATCTTTATTGTTGGTTTCTTTCTGTCATTGCTCCGTTGCTCTTGTATCATTGCTCCGTTGCTCTTGTATCATTGCTCCGTTGCTCTTGTAGGACAATAGTGAATCTTTTAAAGTCTGGATATAATAGAAAAGAGTGGGGCAATTTTCTCAACAACTTCCAGAGTTTCATATATGTCCTGGTCATGCGGGGGTCAGGGACAACGAAAGAGCTGATTAACTGGTGAGTAAAGCTATAGTGGATTGTAATGTGATGAGAAAAGACCGGACAGAATTATTTAGAGCAGTGATGAGTACACTAAAAAATCATGAAAATGACGCTAAAAGGCAATGTACATGTTCAAAGAAAGATAGAGGTGGGAGTAACCAAGGGAGAAAGTGCGTCCACACTGGCACGTCCAGAAGAACACAACCAACAACTGACAGAGACACTGAACTTATATTTGCTAGGCCATGAGAGCGTCAACTGTGTCGATCTTACTCGTCCATGTGTTCCATGTTTTGATGGAGACGGGGCTTGATGAAATCTAGTCATCTATTTTGTTTTTTATTATGTTGTTTTCTGTTGTTTGTCTCTTGAAAAGGGTTCAATTTGAGCCGATACGTGGAGAATTGTCCTGTTCAGTTTTATTGTATGTTTTTTTATATATACTTTTTTATATATTTTTATTAATAGGCAAGCTAAGTGTTTTAGTAACCTGTTTAATTCATTTTGCTTGACTATTTGTTCATTAGGTTACTTCGGCACCATCCTTTTTGTCGGACACCCTCTGACCATTTGGTTATTTATATTTACTTTATGTAAACAGATCTTTATTGAAGACCGGTCAGAAGTGAACAACGAAGATGTATTTTCGTGATCTAAATTATCTCCTAACCCTGGAATTGTACGACAGCAATCCAATCCATCTGCACCCCGTACATCTGTTCCTCCAGATTTCCTTGTTGTTGTTTTTTTTTAATTTGCTTGACCGTTCTCATATTGTAAATGTCTATCGCGTAGGTCACAGCCCGTTAACCGATTTCGTATCCGTAGTTGTTGGTTGCGAGAAATGAATCCTAAATTGTATTCCCCTATACTCTTTCGTGGCATGGAAATTGATACACTGCTTTCTTATTTTTAAATTGATATCAATATAGCGTGTAGTCCCCAGTTAATGTGTTAACTACATAAGACATACAGAACAAGGTGCTTGTACACAACTGAATCACTATGCACTACACAATCAGCTTGCGGTGCAGCGGGCAGATTACTTAGATACTTGGCAACTGATAGCGAACTACTAAAACAAAGTTTTATCAACATAACCGGCGTGTTCTTGAAGAAAAACAGTGTACTCGAAGAAAATCGATGTCAACAAGACGATTGTAAATGTGCTACTTGTCTCCCTAATAAACATAGGGCCTACTAAGAGAATGTATGTTAGAAAACGAGTCTAAGGGTATTTAGTCATGCGCAGTTAATGTATCACAATGAACAGAAATAGATACAGATGTTGCCAATATTAGTTAGTCAATAGAAACACACTAGCAACGAGACACGTCTACATGACGTTTCGACTAAAAGCCTTTATCAGGACGAAAGACAACAAACGAAATGAACAATGTACTAAACATGGGAACGCACTTATGATGATAGTAGGAGGAAGATTTTAAAGCGTGGTAAGAAACGTGGTACGCGTGTCATGTGGAGAAACACAATCAAAGCTGGAAGGGTGGAGCAACTGACAAGTATGTCTATTAGGAATACACATCTATGGAGACCTTCTGATAAATAAGACCTGTTGGCTATTTGAAAAATAACATTCTTCTTCTGCATTCATTCTCAGATTCATGTCCACTAGCAAGAGAATAGTACAGAGTGCGGAATACGTTGTGTTATGCTTTACAGTTTAGCTGCGATATATGCGCTTTTCGACCTGAAGCACTCGACTTCAAAGTGGGATGTGTGTAGCGTTTACTTTTTTGAGGATTGGAATACAAACTCCATCCCCCAAACCTCCTTAGTCGCATCTTACGAAATGTCAACCAGGTAACAGTGTTGCTATTCTTTGCTCTCTTTTCGGGCCCACTCAACAGACTATCAAGAAAAGAACCTTATAAAATGATTCAGTTGACTTATCCCTGGATTTTCAATAGCTGTTTTTTACTCAAACTATACACAGTGGCCAATGAAAATCACGGGAAATGTCAAATGTCTTTTTTGATGGTTCAATCCATGCGGGAGGTGGCTGTGCTTATAGACCATCCATACAGCAATGGCGACCTATTTGATGTATTGTATTACCTAGAATATCACTACAGCTAAATGTGATTGTTTTATTCCTATATTCTGAGTAAAATATGATATGAAAAAACAATCTTCAGCTAAATGTGATTGTTTTATTGCTATATTCTGAGTAAAATATGATTTTCAAAAACAATCTTCATAACTTTTCAAGCTATTTTCAAGCTTATTTCACAGCTTCTGAGAATATTAGTGCTTCTTCAGATTTATTTGGTTGGATAGTTGGATGGTTTCTTGCTTGACTGCCTGACAGATTGAGTGGTTGATTGGCTGAGTGATTGGTTAGTTGGATGGTTGGTTGGTTGATGGTTGGTTATGGAGTTGTTGTTTTTGTTTTGCTTAGTTGGGTGGCTGGTTAATTGGTTGGTTTATTGGTTTGCTGGCTGGTTTCATAGTTGGTTAATTGAATGGTTGGTTGATCGGTTGGCTGGCTAGCTTGTTATTGAATGATCGGTGGACTGGTTGTTTGACTGGCTGACTAGCAGATAGGCTTGCATGTTGTTTGGTTCGTTCATTGCTGGCTGCTTAGCTGACCATCTGTTTGATTTGTTTGCTGGTTGTTTAGATATTGGCTGACTGAATGGATGGATGGTTGGCTGGCAGTTTGGTTTGTTGGTTACTTTGTTGGATGAATGGTTGGTTGATTTGTTGATTTGTGTGTTAGTTGGTTCACTCGTTGGTTGATTGGTTTGTTCATTCGTTGGATGGTTGATTGCTTGACTAGTTTGTTTGCTATTTGGTTGGTTGTTTGATTAATTGGTGAGGTAGGTCGGTCAGTCAGTCGTAAGATCACCAACCGTGCACATATGTGCTCCGACTTCTCCCTGAGAAGATCCTCAATGATATAACAACTGACAGTTCCAGTTTTCTGTTGGTTGACAAAGATTTGTTTTCAGTCCAAAATGAAGATAATTTCTAGGAACACCACACATCAAACAAAACATATTAACAACGAGACACAGTGATGTGCAACGTTTCGACTAAAAAGCCTTCATTCGATCGAAAGACAACAGACAAACAAACAATATACTTAATATAAGAAAGCTCATGATGTAACGATGGTAGGAGGAAGAGATTAAAGCGGGGTATGGAATGTATCATAACAAGCTTGTTTATCTGTTGTCATTCGTCCTGATAAAGGCTGTTTTAGTCGAAACTGTCTTAGTATGTCGCTGTGTCTCATTGAAAGTATATTTTATTTTGAAATATGGTAACACAATACCTATTTCAGTTCCTTGTTAAGCATACCTTGTGTTACCCCAACCCTCGCATTTTCAGTGTTGGATCCTTTCCAGATAGGAGAGTTTCATATCCTTGATAAAGTCATGAATGTTACTGTTGTTCGCTAAGGATTACAATATCAACTTGTGTTTTTCTGTGTTCTAACCGTGCGAAGTAAAAAATCTGTAACATTGGATAGTGTAACTGTTCACACACGCCAGTCAAAAGGTATTACACACCGGTATGACACTCATGTTCGTGTTGTGACCCGGTCAAGTTAGGCCCGATAGCTATAATTATGTTTAGCTCTAGCAAAATGGAGAGCAAACTTCCTCAAAAAAGCCCCGTTATGTATTGCGGGTATTAAATGTGCCTCATCACAGCAGCACAATGCCTGAAGTCTTCAGTCAGAAAACTTTGGCAGGGGTGGAGAAACATCAAGTCATGTTTAACGGCCATAGTGATCACTTGGATATAACAGGGGCGTCTTCAAGGGCTAATAGTCCTAAACTCTTCCTCCTCCAACTATTCTTCTATCTAGATCTCACTAGTGAATCATAACCGCTGGTCGCACGCAACAGCAACCACGCCTCCGAAACAATTTCGGCGTATAAAATCAGTGAAGGCGGCAAATGGGCTCAGTGTCCATGCCAATGTCCTGTCGAGCACGTAAAATTTGGATATGGCGGACTGCGCAAAGGAGTTAAATTAACATGGGCCACTGGGCAGAAAGGCGTCATTCAGCTAGCACCGTAGAGCGCCAATGAGCACGGTGAGACAGTAAAGTACTGTGACCATCTACTGCACTCCGACACACACTCAGTCGTCTTGACTCATCTTGCCACTGAGGCCATGTATGAGGGGCGAGAGAGTGAGGCTGACGATATTGCGCAACTTTCCCTCACTTTAATCCAATTTTCATCGCGCACGTCATTGCTTTCAGTGGCGTCTACATCCCTTGATCTCTCAGATTGGCACACCCAGATCACTGCTGGCGTCACTTATTTTGAGACAGAGAGAACACTGCGGGCAAGACGTTCGTTCCCCGACAGCATTCTTTCATCGGCTTGGCTCCGTGTACGCCAGCAATCTCGCCTTGATACCTTGAATAATTCCCAGGGTTCTTCCTCCTCCTTTGATAGGGTTAAACTTGTTCTTATATCCATTCCCCATAACTCGACTGTCCGTCGCATCCTGACTAAAAACATTATTCTCTTCTCCAGTCTGATTCTGACACCCGTGATGCTTTCCACCACTTACCTCTTGTGGCCTATAGGTGCGCCAAAAATCTGAAGGACATCTTGGTCCACAGCCACCTCAGATCTTCTGCACCTGACCATTTCGGTACCGTTCGTTGCTCACGTGGTCGTTGCTACGCAAGTCCTATGTGGTTCAGATGCGCTCCATCTCATTTCCCACGGCCACTTTCTCCATCGATGAGGCCTTTACATGTGGATCCCATAATGTTATTTACGTGATCGTATGTAAACGTTGTGGTAAGCAATATATCGGTGAGACTGGCCTTAGATTGAGCGACCGCTTCTGTAACCACCTAAATGCCATTAAACACAGAACACCAACTCCTGTGGCCAATCACTTCAACGGTGATTGCCACCGGGGTGTCCTTGATATTCAGGTCACTGCCATCAGATCCTGCACCACCGATGATAGATCTAGGTACGCTCTAGAAAATCGGCTAATTTTTTAGTTGGGTACCATCAAGCCATTTGGACTCAATTCCGACCACTCTTTTGCTTAGTTCTCGATCGGATCGGTCTTTGTCTTTATTCATTTTGTGCCATCATTTACGTCATCGTTTTTTTCATCTCGTTCCACCTATATTATCGTCTTTGTGTACTTCCTGTTCTTATCATTCCGGTATCTCACTACTATATTTCACTCGGACACGTTTGTTGTGGTGTATTTACTTCTACTTGTCGTAATTTTATGTTTTTATATTATGTGCGTATCTTGACAAAGGCCTTTTTGGCCGAAACGTCGATATGTCCTGTGTATTGTCATTTGTATGGTTATATTATGTGTTTTGTTGTGTATATTAATTCATGTATGCATCCGACAGTGATAGTGTGTCAGTCGTTATCCAATAGAACTCCATTACCTGTCTTACGCGTCAGTATTATTTTCATTCTGTTCTACTGCAGAACTACCTTTTATTGACTATCATTTTTTTTCAACAATGGAATATGTTCCTTTTTGGCTATATCAGAGCGTCTATAGAAGTGAAGATATGGCTCCATTGCGCTGCCGGTAGATACTGTCAAGTTGCAGTAAGTTTAATGCTAGATATTTTGTCTAGTCAAAAACTTATTTTGTTTCTTTGAAAATACACTTCTGGTAAAAGGTACATGTTTTTATTTTATTATTCATCCTCCAGCACATTCGTAGAGCTGACCTGGGAAAGTAATAGGCCTATTATTTAGAGTTTAGAACAGTGTTTCCCAGCGTGGGGCGCACGCCCCACAGGGGGGCAATTTGATTGTTCAAGGGAAAAATTCGAAAAAAACCTGTAGGAAAAAATTATATATTTGAATATATAAAAAAATATGTATATACAGTAGAAATCCGATTATTCGAATCCCAATTAACCGAATCCCCAATTATCCGAATCGAATTTGGGTGAAATAATTTTAGAGCGAGAGCGTTAGCTGACAATGTGTAACTGTACATACGTGCCATTTATGTAAATTTGCATACTTTTACAGTACTGTAGTGTATGTAGTTTATTTGCAATACATAGTTGTTTACATATTACTGTACTTTTATCAATAAAATTTCTTTCAATTCAATGCATGATTGTATGTATGTGCACTGTTTTGCTTCATATCTGAGCTATATCCAATAATCAGAATTTTGGATTATTCGAATCGGCCGCTCCCCATTTAATTCGGATAATCGGATTTCTAATGTACTACATAGGGAGACATCAGCATTCTAGGAAGACTTTGGTGGGGTATAGAAAAATTAAGCTTGGGAAACACTGGTTTAGAGTACACGCTTAGTTATGATAGATTTTCAGATTACCTTCCCCTTGTTAATGCGACCAAGCTTTATCTCCCCATGCGCTTGTGTTAATTAGTTTTTGTCTCTTTACTTTAGGGATTATGCGAACAGCTAAGCCTAATATGTTAAAATCTTTAACATCTATATTCACGACATTCACGAGTGCAGAAGCTAATGGGTTTGGCCATTTAGAAGTATGCAAATTGTTGGGTACAATAACTACTCATGGTTGTTTTTTTTTAAAGATCTATAGAGCATGCTACAGCTCTAATTAATGATTATTACTAAACAGCAACTCAAACAAAAAAACTTAGTACAAGTTATATTAGGCTGTTGTTCTTTTATAAATGAGAGTTACTCTTCTGGTTAAATTAATGCAGATGTTCTCAGAGATGTTGGAGTAAAGAGACAAATTATAGCAAAATATTAGAAGCAAGTCAAGATTTTTAGGACATGTGATGAGCAAAAATGTTATTCGCATACCTAGGAAGCAATATAACAACAGACGGCAGGAGCAGCATAGAAATACACAATAGATGTAGTAAAGCATACCAAGTTCTAGGACAAATGACACCATCTTCAGAAACAAAATGTAGATATAAACACCAAAATAACAATATTCAGAACGATTATTATGCCACCGCTGTGTTACCAATGCCAAACATGGACAACGACAGCACAAGATAAACGTAGATAAATTGGGGATCTCCCTAGCGTAGTGATTAAACTGTTTGCCTTGCGTTCAAGAGGTCCTGTGTTCTAATCCGGCTCGTGTCGTCTTGTTTATAAGGTGAATTTTTTTCGGAAATCCTTGTGGATTATCACTTCAAGATACGGAGTTACGTGGTATGAAGGGTACTCTCGACAGGAAGCGTGCCGTTTCGTTGAGAGTGACGGAGTACATATGAGAAACCCAGTACAGTGAAGTCAATCTTCTACGACTTTAAACCATTTAAAGATAAACGTAAACTTGTGACAGCTGAAATGCCATGCTTACGCATAATCTTAGGAATATCGTTAAGAGACAGAATGAGAAATGAAGACATTGGACAAATAACCGGTACCACTGCAATCTTGGAATATATTAACAGAGATAAAATGGTTCGCACACATCAGCAGACTACCATCAGACAGTATACCACAGCAAGCTATGCTACACAGATACAGTGAAGGCAGACCTAGTGGCTGACCACGAAAACGATGAAGCACGAAAAATACAAGAAGTGATAAGCTCCACAATATACTCAGCATACAAGAGGGCCATCTCCAGAAAACTCTTCTACCCCTGACGTTGAAAGGCAACAGAAAGGGTTTAGCGAATAGGATGGATTGATGGATGGATGGATGGATGGATGAATGGATGGATGGATGGATGGATGGATGGATGGATGGATGGATGGATGGATGGATAAGCAAAACTAAACTTGGACATTTAGTAACCACCGGAAAGAAAATGGGAAGATGAGACAGAGGAAGATAAAGAGAGAAGTTGATGGATGAGTTTTAATTGTGGCATGAGAGAGTGTCATCAACTGAACTTATTAACAACACAAGAGACAGTGACAGAGAGTTGTGAAGAAACATAATAGCCCACGCCACTCGGCATTGTACTTGATTAATTGACCTAATCTGGAAAAACTTCGTTCAACAGCGCATCGTTGTCCAATTTGTTTTTATCAGAACTCATAACAGTTCAGAAATACTGGCGATTGTAGTAAGCAGAACCAGGACCTCCGACATCTTATATATATATATGCGTGCGTGCGTGCGTGCTTATAGTGTGACAAAAGCTACTCTAGTTCTTCATCACACACTTGAAGAAAGTACTGTTGTATGGATCGGTAAACAAACAAAGGACAAAAAATACTGCACCATAAATATTTCTAAATAACTGCTTAAGAAGAATACTAAACATTTGATGACAGACAAAGATAAGAAGCGAAGATATATGAAGAAGCATAGACCATGATATGGTGGACATACAGAATGTGGAGAGAATTGGAGATGGATTGGGTACTACGCTAAGAAAACCGGCAAAAGATACAAAGGGAAACAGTGAATCGAAACCATCGTAAAGACATCTGTACAGAAAGTAAACAAGCCTTCAATCGGGACGATTTTTATTATTGTTGTAATTTTCGTTGGTCGCTATTTATATACTTGGAGTCGCATGCAGACAAACAGAAAACAAGTCCCCTAACAAAATTCAGGAAAATCATTTTTTTTTAAAATCATTCTTTCGGGTCTTTACTAGAGCCCGGTCATGAGTGAATACCCCACATATGTACACATTATTAGAGCCCGGTCATGAGTGAATACCCCACATATGTACACATTATTGGAGCCCGGTCAAGAGTGAATACCCCACATATGTACACATTATTGGAGCCCGGTCATGAGTGAATACCCTACATATGTACACATTACTGGAGTCCGGTCATGAGTGAATACCCTACATATGTGCGCATGCAATTGTGTCTGTGGGTCTAACCAATGGCTCACTAGACAAACCCACCATGCAACAGAAACCTTAGTAGATGACATGCCTTTATATTGAGGTTATCTTCTTATAGAAGCTTCCTGGCACGTCATATATACATTCCCGTAGTCGTAACCTTCGATAACAGTTACCATGTTGTTCCGACAGGCCGACGTTGTGCTTGAACTAGTTGCGGGAACGGCGTTGGTGTTCGGAACAACAAAGAAACCTGTCGCAAGGGTCAGGGTTGTGCTCTGATGTCGATGTATGTTTCGGCGGCATTGGACTTGAAACACCATCAAGTCGGATGGCTGCTGGAACAGAGGGCGGAGCACTTATGGGAATGCCCCGCGTGCTGTGAGGCCAGTTTTCTAATCAAGAATCAAGATTACCCTACATATCTATACAAGTCTTTACTAGAACACGGTCAGGGGTGAATACCCTACATATGTACACATGAAAAAAAGAGACGACTAAGAGCTTGACAGAGATTGGAATTACGTGGAACAAGACTGTGTGTAAGATAGAGACACATATAAATCAATGTCCCTGACATACGTAACCGAGGATGCGTAAACGCCATAGTGAGGCTAACTGCGTAATTATTTGATTGGTTTGCACAGTTCCTTAAATATGTTATCTACTTGCACGGCTGATATGCTGAGATAAATGTGATACAGAGGTTAGCGAATCAGGTGCTTCGTATACCAGGGTCTGAGTTCTCACAAGAGGTCTTGCTACAAATATCCATGGACGAGCTATCAACAGACTGGACTGTGCAAGAAAGTATCAAAATGATGTCATCCGAATATTTCGTCAATTATACAGTCCTCTGGACTTATCTGGACACAAAGTTAGCACAGTGGCCAATGAAAGCGTGACCTTGGAAGTACTATAAGACCAAGCACATAATTAATTAGGTCTTCATTCGTTACTTTTTCTATTATTATTGTCGCGATTCTTTGTTTGTTTGTCGTTTGTTTAGTAATGGTTTGGCCTCATTTGGTCCAGGCACGATCCTTCCAACCTAGAATTTGATGTCCATATTGGTTATATCGGGTCGTCTGGGGACCTGTGATCTTTGTGGCTTGTCTGCCTGGTTGGCGCTAGAATTTGGCTATCTAGTCGAGTTTGCCGCTGTGTCTTCTAGCTGCAGCCCTAAAAAAACTATGGTGTGGCTTGGCCTTTCTTCAGTGACGGGACGCTGTGGTTTGATCTGATAGCCCTGAGAAGGGATTTTTGTGGTGTTCTTTAGAGTGTTTGTCGTTCGGGCTCTTATTTATGGTGCTGCTGCATATTCTCCGTGGTGATGTTCGCTATTTCTGGCTGACGTTACGTCTTCTGTATGTGTCGTGGCTATGCCTTTCTCCAGTGATTTTGGGACGTTAGGACGTCTGGGCGTTTCCAGAGAAATTAAGGCGTAGTTTGGCTTGGTAGCCCTTAGAATGGCTTTTTGTTAGACTCTTTATAATGGTTGTCTTTCGGGCTCTTATTTATGATGCTGCATCTTTTCCGTGATGTTCATTGTTCCTGTCTGACGGGAAGTCTTCCTAAGGTGTCGTGGCTGCTACCTGGTGTTGCGTATGTTGTACCCGTGGAATTTAATTATTTTTTAATAAACAATATAATTGTAAATAAATATATTGCATATTTATTTATAATTATATTGTTTATTCTTTTTAAATGGCGCGATTTTGGTTGGACACTATTTTATATATAACTTTTTGTGAACATCATCAATTCTATCAGGTGATATTAATTATTGATTGACGTGTTTGTGGACATTGATGAGTTTTACCTGTTGTGTTTTGTATTTTGTGTTTGTTTAAAGCTTTTTGGTCGAAACCTATATTTTTATTTTGTCATTCGTAAAACTTCATTACCTGTATTTTTACTTTTCGCAAATCAATCCTATTGACCTTCTATCGCTTTTTTTATGGATTCAATAATCAGTATAGGCCTAAATCCAATTTTAAAAAAACACGGACATAGACTGGAAGTAATACTAAACATGCCTTCTAAATTATTATAATTTACCAAGTTAATGACCTCTCTACGCGCAAACGGGAATAAATAAAGAAGTAAACATTCCTTCCTCACTTTGTTCAGTGCGGTATTGAATGTAGACATTCTTTTGCGTGCGAGACCCGACGAGATCTTGCTTGGGGCATTTGTCACTCGAGTCAACGGTGTTAAAGCTAATTGTAAACATGGAAAGAGATTTTACTAATGCTGAGTTCACCGTATAAGATATTCTCTATACAACAAATATAAATCTGGCGTGCATGAAGAACACACATTTGCTAATACGGTTTGACTGCAGAAGAAAGCCGATTTCAAATAAGTCATTCACATCTTAAACATGCTTGCTGTAGTGATGAATTGTTTGTGAAGATTCATATATGAACGTGAAATGGTATTATTAATAGAACCATTCATTTTCAGTTGATTGCAACTCTAGAAGCTTTAGTCTTCCTTTGTGTTTTCATTTAAACATCAATAGGATTTCTACAAGTCTAAAGAATGAAGTGCAGTTATGTGCACATGTTTGAATGTCGTACACGTTATAGGGCCTACACGTTGACTAATGAACACGTTATACGTAGGTCGGAAAGATGACGGGTAGTGGAGAAAAACGTTAAAAGACTACAGGTTCTTATATATAGTAAAAATAAAAGTAGAACATCTCTTTTTCAGTTAGTTCGGCAGCAGAAGTGATAGCTATCTTGATGTACAAATCTAATTCGTGGAATTAGCTCGTAGTACGAATCCCGGTCATCCATCCAGGTTGTACTTGCGATACGATTGCATGTAGCGGTGTCACTGTTTTCTCCTTCTCACCCTCTGCTAACCAATACCAAAAATATGTGTGATTCCCGCCGAAGAGTGTGAAGTAAGATGTGCTGTTGGTGTCACAGCGTAGTTGCGTTAGTTTAAGCATTCTGACCCAACATATTCATTTTCGGCATGTAGTAACACCTCAATATTCAATAGCAGTTGAAGAGCAAATGACCTGTAAAGTATAGACTCACATGATAAACGTATTTCTACAGCCCTATTGAAACGTATGTGAGAATGTGATTCAAGATCTGGTATTTTTTCATTGAATAGTCACATTAGGAAATATGTCGTCAGCGTGACACCAGCCGCCTTTACTTTTCTAGATCCGGTATCTATATTTTTCGGCTAGGTAAGCTGAGGGCAACGTTTCTGTGTCGGCAGACAGCACTGATCTTTTCTCATGACCAAAAATACATATGGCCAAAGATTATCTTTTTTATTTGACTTTTGTACTCCATGTAAAGTTTGTGTGTTGGAAAGGAGAGGGAGTACGTATGGTACTTTCAGACCAGCCTGGCGGGCGAGAAAAAAATTGTTTAACAAATCAGATTTGTCCACGGGCCATATTTCTCCCACTCCTGACAATGACGTCTCATATCCAGAAAATAAGAGTGATGCAAATCATTGAAAACAATTCTCCAATATACGCCAACCACTTTCTAAACCTGCAGCAACACGACACTATTACGTCAGTCTGAGGACAGTGCACAACAGATTGAATCAACGAATGCACGGGATTTACATGTCTTTTGCACCACTGCGCACTTACTGAACAGATCTCTAAACATGTACTGCAGAGCTGTTCACAATATGAACAATTTAGAATGACATGTTGATACAATGGGTTAACCTTGCTGCTAAATATTTATTGAACTAAAGAAAAACTCCTGTCAACCGCAGAGCTAATTTATGACTTATCTGACGGTATAAACATCTAGAAACATAGACACTAAAGTTGCATTATACACGAGTATTATAATCTCATCATAGGCCAAACCTGGACAATGACAGCACAAGACAAAAGAAATATTGTAACAGAGGAAATGTCGTGTCTGTGAAGAATACTCGGAGTGTCATTTTAAGAGAATGAATTAGAAACGATAACACCAGACAGATTATCCAAACAATACCAGTATTGGAACACGTCGAGACAATAGATTAAGTGGTTTCCACACACTTCCAGATTACCAACAGATAGCATGCCACAGATGGCCACGACACATAGACATCAAGGCTATAAAGCCAGAGGCAGACCATGTAAAAGACGAATCACAGAAATTAAAGAGGCCACAAGAACAAACAGCACACAAGAAGGCCATCTCTAGAGAACTCTTCTAACCCTGATGCGGCACTGCAAACAAAGGCCACGGCGTATAGATAGATAACCATCTAATAACCAAAAGAAACGAAAAAAGAAAATGAATAGACCATGAATAGAAAATGAAAAGTAGTAACTCTACACATCGGAACATGATACAACAATATCCGCACCAATATGCAAGCAGAAGTAAAGATTGACAACATGGTCACGAGTACACGTATACAGATATCTCTGAAAGAAAACAATGTATTTCAAGAATTCTAGAATATGAAATGTTGAGGCAGTCGCACTACTGGAGAGAATGATAGTTTCTAGTATTCTACATAGCTTCGTGTAACCTTGAGTTTAAATGTGTTTGTTAATATCTTAATAAAAAAACAATTTGATCGAAACGTAGATTTGTTCTTTCGTGTAGGCCTACGTAAAACTTATTCAACGAATTCAATTTCTTTCTTACGTGACATATTCTTTCCAGAACTTTGTCTTTGCAATTAATGTTCTGAATCCGACCCTATCCTGTGGCAATCTGCCTGCCTCCTCCAGTGATAACTTCATGCTATCTTTGGTGTGATCTGTCCATCTCCTTCTAGGTCTACCTCTTCTTCTACTTCCCAGAAATCTGCCCTCTATTATGCGTCTTTCTATGCCATTGTGTTGCTTTATATATCCGAAATATTTCAGTTTTCTATAAAATTGTATTTAGCTGCTACCCTTCCTCTATATTCAGCATACTCAAAACCTCACTGTTCCTTAGCTTTTCTATCCAAGAAATTTTTAATATTGTCCTATTTTTGTTTTTTTAATAATTTTTTTTTGGGGTCGTTGTTCTATTTACAGTTCAAGTCTCGCAGCCGTAAGTTGCAGCTGGAGTGATCTAATATGAAGTATAACGTTTGTCTTTTTATTGTACAAGTAAATATAAGTAGGAAGCCAGAGGACAATTTTTTTTTAAAATTCTTGAGACAACAAACATATAACATACTATCCGTATAACTTCATAATTATATTTACTTGTATAAACAATTATTCGAAGCAAAATTGTATACTCTATAGGCCTATATGTTATCCATGTTTACAAGAAGACCTATCGGCCCTTGTATAACTTATACGGATATTATGTTATATGTTTATTGTTACTGAGGATATTTCAATAAATAGTCCTTGTCTCGATCGGTCCGTTCTGGTGACTTTGTGTGCACGGTTTGATTATCATCAAATTATTGACGTTTTCTAGTTCCATGTTATTTATCTAAATTCTTGGTACTATTTTGGTTTTATCTGTTGTCATGATCATTGCTTTCTGTATGTTTAATTGAAGGTTTTGTTCTTCGTTGCATGTTTTTGTTTTAATGATAATCATTTTCTAGCCCTTCTATGTGTGTAGTTAGAAGTACCGTATCATCTACGTATCTTATCTCTGGTATTTCATATCCTCCTATATTTAGGGGATGGAATTGTTTCGCATTTTTTCGTTCTTTACTTTTCTCATTGTGTTTTCTGCATAAATATTATATAAGTATGGTGATAGGGTGAATCCCACTTAGCACATTTTAACACATGAAGATTTGAATTCAGGCTATCCTTTGCAAATACCTAGGCACATTATTCCCGTAGGTTGCAGGTTCTTTCGGGAAGGAAATCAGATTTTACGCATTCAATATCATTTTATATTTATCTAACATATGATGCATATGTTTACTTGCATTCTTCCATTTTATTTTCTTCTATTTTTCTTTCGCTCTCACTGGATCTCTCTTATAACAGAACAGTGGTCCAACTATCTCTATTATAACAGGACAGTGGTCTAACTATATCTCTCTTATAGCAGGACAGTTTTATTTTTAAAAAAGAAAGGCAACTCGCCCAATGACTCACAAGGCGGAAAAATTCTTAGTACCGACGATGTCTAGAAAATAAACAAATATCTATTTGGATTGAAGAAAACGGTGGACTTATGTGGGACATATACTTTCAATCAACGGGCAACGGGAACTATCTGCATACATACCTTTAGTCCCTGTTGAAAAAGTCGAAACTCCTATGTGACGACCAAACCCACATTAGGTTTGTTTTCTAAGAGGCGTGGCTGCGTTAGGGGGGACTTTATGGATGCATTAGTCCCACATGTGAGGCACCCCAATGCGGCAGTGTCTCAGTATCATCAAGTCCTGCCAGGAGCGTAGCTTCTTGACTAACTAGCTCATCATTCTTCTGTCAGTCTTTGTGGTCCATCTGTAGTAATGGTAGCTAGTATTCTCCGCCACCCAGGAGTCTGCCACAAAAGGACAAAGATGCAATGTCACTGACCTGCATCTCATCATCCATGGGGACCATTTCACGGTAAGCAAAAGTAAGAAATCAAGACTAGAGATTTAATGACAATGATTTTTCCACAGTTTTGTCAGACCATCACCCATCTTACCGTAGTCGTCTTCTATGGCATGTCTAGAAAGAAGATAGTGGTCCTATTCTTTGCTCCCTGAACTAGACAAGCGATGTTCCGGTTGCGGCACGGAGGTTGTATAGAAACCTCGATTATATTTGTGCCTTGATCGCGCACTTCATTTTAGCCGGTGCACGCACATATGAATGGGACAAAAATAAAGTCCAATAGTGTGGCGGTGACATCTGTGCGCATTAATACACACATAAGACAGTCCTGAAAAGTAGATCCATACAGGTAGTTTTCAAAGTTGATGCAGATCTCAGAAGTTAGTAGAAGTGAAAATTGTACCGCCATTAGCATGTTAGCTGAGACATAGCTGTAAACATAACATAAAACATTGAAAAGACAATTTGTTGGAAGATATACAGAATACCAGTCAAGAGTATGGCTTCTCTTGGCATTAAGTCACTTCTTGTCGTCTGCATGTTGCTTACCACAGGTAGGATATCATTTTTCAAATCTGTGTCGGCATTCACACATTTTCTGTTTGTCATTTCCTGGTTGATGACCTAATTAAATTCCTGAAATGCACTTTGTGTATATAAATAATTTTAATTAGTATGCAAATAATGCCGTACGTTCAAACATAATAATACAAATTGTATATAATATGCGTTTTTGAGATATTTGTGTAGTTTTGTAACTTTTAGGCCGACATAAAAAGTGAACAAAAATGACATACAACATGTCCACATCGTGCCAACGCTAAACCCGGAAATGGTGACGACAAGAAAATAAAATAAAGGCAAGTGCCTTCATTGCATTCAAGCTCTCTAATAAAGTCTTGGTCAAGCGTCTTGTCGAATAATGTGGATGATCATGTTTCTTTACCATTCATCTCTTTGTGTTGTTTATCGTTATTAATTAGCATATTCAGATGCCAATGCGCTTTATTTATTGTTTACATCTGCTCTAGGCCGGATGGAATATAATAATTTAATTATTATTATTATATTATAATATAGCACTATAAATCTTGCCACCATCACCAGGTGTTGATATCAATAAACATAATAATAGATGTGCTCCAGCAAATCTCTTTATCTACCATGGTCTCTTCATCCCCTAATGACCTAATGGTACAAGTTATAATAACTATGGGCAGTATGGGTATGGGGAAAGTTTCATTTTTATTATTGTGTCAAGCCTCTACACTACACTTTACTCCAGCACCTCTGAAGACTTCTACATTTGGTTTCTTGGTTGACTTTTACATTTATTCTCAAACCAGATTAGCGGGACCATGAGGATGCAGACCAGAGGATGGGATACGAGTAACGGTATAGCCTATACATATGATATGTTGTGTCATGATGGTTTGCAACTTAGCTACGATATCTTCATTTTTCGGCATGACGCATCCGACATCAGCATATCTTCTGGGTCACTTTTGGCCCCTATATGAGATGAGACAGCCAATTCCACTCCAAAAGCTGCTTATCGTACAACGTGCATGGAAGATTTAATTGTTTCTATTCTGACTCTATTCTTTGTTTCCCATTTGGGCCCTTTCAATACACTATGTGAAGAGACAGTTGTAACCCGAGTGTTGCCACTAATTTTGTTGTAAGACAATAGTAATTAGACCTGAGGTAATAAACTTTTTTTGTTTAGCGGGACAAAATTAGCATTCTTTATGTGGAATGGGGTCAACAAGCTTTTTTATAGTCATTCCAAAGTACGTTATAACTGTTGCCATCTGCTAAAACTGTTGTAAAAAAGGTTATCTGCATTTGAAGTTTTGAATGTCGATCAGCATGTTACAGTTTGGCTCAGATATCTTGCAATTTTGATTTATTTCTGAGCTCAGTGGATAGTAAATTGGACTTGGCAGACCATATTTTCTCCAACCTCACTTTTGATTAGTATAGACCCTTCCTTTTCAATCTCAAGTATTTTCTCTTGTTATCTTATGCCATAGACAAATGTTTGAAACTTATTCTTGGCACTACCTCCTTTCGTATAGATTTGATAGACCAAAGTGGCCACCATTCACCACAATCTCTATATTGCTTTTCCCCATTTCTTACACATTTCATTCTACACATACTAAACCCTAACAGTATAAAATCTAGGGAAAGGTGAATATATACATTGAGATAAATTTTAAGTAAACATGTATCTGTTGAACATGTTTCCTGATGGGCAGGATACAGCTGATGCTTGAAGTTGAGTTCTTTAATATTCAGTTTCTTGTTGGTAAGACAATGACGTTGAACACTTCTATTCAACAATGTCCAAACAGTTTCTTGTCTTTGTAAGAAGCTGTGATAGAGCACTGAAGACTTCACTAAGTATGATGTGGGAAAAGCGATGAAGCATATTTTCTCCCACAACGTTGGAAATTTTGTTTTAGCATTTTACTCATATAATCCAATCATTCATGTGTAGATCTATCA
This sequence comes from Meghimatium bilineatum, assembly GCA_034231615.1. Taxonomy (NCBI): domain Eukaryota; kingdom Metazoa; phylum Mollusca; class Gastropoda; order Stylommatophora; family Philomycidae; genus Meghimatium; species Meghimatium bilineatum. Next base: position 65,163,343 of record CM067304.1, on the reverse strand, counting down.
AGTCATGGAAGTACTCCCTTACTCCACTTTTATCAGATGATCAGTAACGATTTAGAGATATCATAAGACTACAATTCATTGCGACTAATATTCCAATGAAATAGTGGAAAATTGGAAATAAATTCTGTGGGACTGATTTTTCTTTGATAGATTAATTTCAAGACATTGCAGCTACAAGATGAGCTCATTTAATATTGAGATAAACATCATGCTTAATAGAATAATAAAGGGGATAAGATCTGTTGTAGATCCAGTGCTTAGTTCAGAACAGTTCGGATTTAGAAAAGGAGGAGGGTGTACAGATGCAATATTCTTACCACTATATAAATCAGCAGGGATAGGTCACAAAGCTTCAAATAAGAACAACACACACCACAGAGATAAAAGTAAGGAGTGTTGTAACAAAATACATAACACACTTAACAGAAGCAGATGACATTTCGACTAAAAAGTCATCATTGAGACAAAGACAAACAACAAAAACTGAATATTACAAAATGAGATTCATAATGTAAGAGAGAAGCAAAGATAATAAGGGTGAGAAGATGAAAGAAAAAGAAGACACACAAGAACAGAAGAGTGAAAGGAAAAGGAAATTAGCAAGTATAATAAAGACCAAAAAATCTAAGCTAAGTCAAAGAAACATCTACCTACCAGTATCTTAAATGTGTTATTCAGTTGGACTGAACGAAGATCTTAATGACGCTTAAAGTAATGGTCAATCGAATACCTATTTTGAACATCCACAATAACGGTATTGCAGGATGGGGAGGAGAAATAAAAAATGTTCTGTGGGTTATATCCACAACCTAACACTCCTCAGAAGGACTGGCAATCCCATCAAGAACTGGTAAGGACTACGGGTACTTGATTCTTTAGGTGAAAAACCCTGAGTAGGATTGATAAACGCACAATGTGTACAGATTGCTCTTTAGACGGTTGGCATCAGCTCTCGTAGCCAAACCAAGGTCTTTCAAAAAATAACCAACGATGCCAAGACTCCAATCAAACACCACCATCAAGCATGAAAAACAGCACAGCAGAAGACTGGGCTACAAGACACGGGGAAGACCAAGAACTAGATGGGCTGAGACAATCAAAGAAACATTAAATAGACACAGACGTACCAAGGCCAATGCAACTCAACGACCAAAACTTAATGACCAAAGATTTAAAAAACTCAATATTCTCTCTCTTCTCTTTCTTCTCCCCCCCCCCCCCCCCCCCCACAAAAGTAGAAATGACGAGAATGTATAGTGGTGGTAGCCTTTGAGGGTTGTTGAAGGGTTTTAATATAAGTTGGAAAGTGGTATCTATCCCATTGTACATTTTATTTTCCTCCCCATCCTGCAATACCCTGTGATTGTGAGAGTTCACAATCAGTATTCAACTGACTATTACTTTAAGCATCATTAAGTTCTACCTTACAATTCAACTGCACTGGATAACACATTTCAGATAAGTAGATTTTTCTTTGATTTCTCTTTTATTTTTATATTATACTTACTCATTTGCTTTTCCTTTTCCTTTTTTTAGTTCTTGTATCTATCCTTTTCTGTTTCTTTCTCTCCATCTTCTCTACCTTATCTTCTTTTTCTCCTCACATTTTGATTCTCTTTTTTGTAATTCTAATTTTTATGTGTTCGTCTTTGTCCTGATGAAGACTTTGTTTAAACATCGCCTATTTATGTTTTTGTTAATGTTGTTGGTGTGTTATATATTTTGTTGCAACACTCCTTACTTATCTCTGTTTTTCCCCCTTATTGCTTTTGTGTTGCACAGGCCCTCATATCTTTAATGCATTGGGTCCCCTAGCACTGAGAATTTATCTCTAGTTTAGTCTGTAGTATAAAGTCTAATGAAAGTGCTGCTTGCTTTGGAGATGACTTTTCTTCCTGAATCTCAAGAGTTTGGTAGACACTCTTTTGTACAGAGTGTTGCAGTGTTAAGTTAAGGACACTTGTGTTGCAGAGAGGATATTTGTGGACTTAGATACATTTTTCTACAGCACAGTGTGTGGTGCGGTTTAGTATTTTGGAGAGTGGGTGTTTGGGAACCATTTTACCCATTCATTATTTACCCATACCTGCATAAATAAATAATATACCGTAATATAGAAACAACGAGGATTTATTAAAGAAAAGTCATAATTTCAGGAAACGGGATGTAAGAACTGGGTCAGCTCAATATGACACCTGCTTGCATCATAACTTGAATCATGTTATGTACCTACATAGCGTTAGTACTTATGCAAAGAAAAAAAAAAGGATGTTTATCCAAGATTTGTCTAATGATCCAGACATCAAGTAGCGAATATAAGATTAGTGAGAGTGTAGACATCAAGTGGTGAAATAAGACTTGTCTAACAGTGTAGACATCAAGTGGTGAACATAAGACTTGTCTAACAGTGTAGACATCAAGTGGTGAACATAAGACTTGTCTAACAGTGTAGACATTAAGTAGCGAAAAAATATTTTGTAATCTAATCCATGTTATTTATTACTCAACAGTGAGTTGCCAGTCTCCAGTTTTGTCAGCAAATCAAGTAAATAGTGGACAATCTGTAAATGTAACTTGTGACGCAAGCCGTGTGGTTATCAATGATCCCAATTTCATCGGCATAGTCTCACTGACCATCTATAATGTATCAGCCAGTGGTCGTGTATCAGTTCCTGCAAGTTATCGTTCTACTGTCTTTCCTGGTGTTCCTCAAACTTCTTCCGTAAGTTTTCATCTATTATTACTACTTTCTGTTTTAGAAAAAAAATTGATGTTTTGTTATGTTACTAAATGATTTTGTTTACTTTTCAGTTTCATCCTGTTGAATTTATCTGCATCGTCTTGTATGCTATTATCCCACTAATGTCTATTTCTCATCTCGATTTATCTTGCCACTTTTAAAAAAATGAAGTGCTAGGCTACACAAGAGTGAGTTTTTCAACACTTTACATACCTCTTCCTCACTTAAATTCAAAATCTTCAGTGCAAGTCATTTTCACAGCTTCGTGAAGCTGCATGAATGCTCTGACATTGAAAGTAATGAATAGATTTACATGTCTTGGCAGTATTCTATCACAAAATGCTGCTGTTAATGATGACGGGTAATAAAATCTGGCCAACATGGCAGCCATGATGTGAAAATATTCATGGCCAGCCCAAGTCAGATGCTGTGACTGGTTTTGCAAGCCGATATGATTAAACATATGCTAATATTTTCCATCAGGCGCTTCACTAAATAAATATTGATAAACAGTATATTTATACCAACTTTATGTTACCAGTGTCAAACACAGTCTCTGTCCAAAACACGGGGGAGAAAAATTGCAACCTGTGAAATGAGATACAAATGAAATGAAGTGAAATGAGAGTTGGTGTACCACATTGGATGCTTCAGCACACTAGAGTCTTCCAGTGATTTATATCTTCAACAATGCAGATGAGTGAGGACATATCTTGACATATCCATTCCTTGATCTTGTCTGTCCAAGTCTTTGGTGTCAATTGAACAGATTAAATAAGAAATCAAAACATCAAAAATTTTGTAGGAACTATTCCATGCATCAAATACCTAGAGAGACATTAAATGGTCAGCCACCTTATGAGAATGGAACCTGATTGCCTACCATCTATAGCATACAACAAAAGAATATCTGGTTACAGATCAAGAGGTAGATGGATTTGATAATATCAGAGGCATACTACCACAGCATATCATCACAACAAAAGCGCAACACAATTGACTAAAGATAGAAGAGACTTCCCATAATGCTTCGCTGCACTAGTGGCTAAGAAAAGACAATGATAAAGTGTAAACTGTATTCTCCAAGGTAAACAGCACTTCTGCTATACTTTATGCAAACATAGGACATAGAAATGCCATTAGTCTACAGACTAGGCATGATATGAGGAAGCTCAATCACTTGCACATAATTTGTCTGAGAAAGGGGATGAACATCACATGGCAAGATATGATTCTGGGTATCATTGTCCTAGAAAGAGCTGGTATCCCTAGCATTGATACTATTCTAATGCTGTCTCTGGGCAGGTACTCCATGCATGGGTCAAAAGGTCCCAGGTATAAACTAAATGGTTCCCAAAAATCCTCTTCTCAAGACACTAACCACACCATGTTGTGGTAGTATGACATTCCAACACACCCTATCAAAAATGTCTCCAAACTCTCTTAAGATTCAGGAAGAAATGCAAATCTTGCTTATGGGAAACCTGGAAACACAATGCTAGAGAGAATTGTCAAGGCATAGTATCCAGGATGTTACACAGCAACAGAACAAAGGACTGCCCTGTGAGGGTCTGTCACTAACAGGGAATGCATCTCTTTGATCCCCACCTGAACTCCATGGTCGAATGATTTCTAGCAAGTTCCTGAAAGCAAGTGGCCAACACACAAAAACTGAGAATGACACAAAAATGATATTTCTTCATTGTGCTGCTCCAGGCGAACGAAGCGTGACAACCTTACAGGTAGCTTGTGTAGAAGGTTAACTGATTATAAACCACCTACTGTTTTGAAGTCTTGCAATACTGTCATTTCGAAGTCTATGAGAAACAGCATGTACACCAACATACTGCTGACTTGCAGTAGTTTGGTCTGAACAACCAATTGCTATGGGAGTACAGGTAGAAGATGGAGTTGGACTTCTATGGTGTAACTTGATGCATTTTGAACAAAGATAATGATGGAAGATGTGATTCCAGTCTGTGGAAACCCAGTCTGCACTGGAAGGTGTCAGGCTTTATGCCTCAAAAAGCCCTCCCAAGTGAGCTATTGGTTCCTCTGCCTCTTCTAATGCAGTGTAACACAGAGCGTATACAGAGAGAAAGAAGCCCACCAAGATTCCGACACAAACACTAAATGTGACATGCATCCAAGAGACTCAAATCAGCAATTTCTGCTTCTTTGTTAGAGGATATACCTGCATGCTACAAGATAGAGAAGACCAAAAGATGGTGTCCTCATTCTAGCTACAAATCTTATTATTGCCTCTGAAATTAAGATCTCTTCATCCACTGACACATGATGATTGAAGTTCTGCTCTCCTTCCAAAGTGACCCATTACAAATCAATTGCTACTTCCCCCAAGGGAAAGAGCTAGAGCGGCACTGTATTGAAATACTTGAAGAAGACTACATCATTACTGGGGACAAGAACAGCAGATCTTGGAGCTGGGGGGGGGGGCTACTCTGAGCTTGTGGAGAAACAATAGAGGATTCGCAAACTGAAAATAGGTATCTGCACCTCTTAAATAAGTCAAAAGACCTTTAAACTGTCTATTCTAGAACCTGAATGTCATAATCCATCGCAGATTTTACCTTTATAACCACCAACATTGTTCACTAAAAACAAAACATGCAGTCCAAGATCAATAAATAATCATAGACCTATTCTAGTTCAAATCTAAGCACTCAAAATACCCACAAATAAATTAATCTCAAGATGGAATTATAAGAAGATGGACTGAGCAAAACTGACAAATATTTCCACTCCCATCAACTATAAGACACGCCGTATAAACGAATCATGCATTATTCCAGCAGGCAATTCCCTAAGTTGCAAGAGGTTCCCAGATTGAATTACAAACCCTACTGTTTAGAACATCTTCAGAACCTTCATATTCAAGCTGCTGCCAGAAATGTTGCAGAGTCCGACCTTAATATGACAAACGGTATATCTTTCAAAGAAGCCAATATCAAACGGCAGCCAGAAGTTGGCATGAAAAAACAAACTCTTAATTTTGAAAAAGAAATACATTTTGGAATATTGCTGAATTCCTAAAGCAGGAAGAAAGAACACCAACAATTGTTCTGAAGGGGGATAGTGGAACTAAAGTAGCAAAAGTCCTAGCAGATCAGTTTGAGGAAACAACACACCGTCAGCCCTCAAAGAGACAATGAAATAAAGGAATACATGAAAGAAAATGAGCAAGCCTTAAGATCTGCATTAAGGGCAGATTGGTCTGCAGACTAACTAAAGAAGAACTAGAAGATTATGAAAAGGTTAAAACAAAAAAACATTCACCCAGACCTGATCACATCTCCAATGATATGCTTAAGCATCTCGGGTTCGTTGCAAAGATGAAGCTCCAACCACTCTTCAATACTAGATGAAAATCAGGAAAGATACCAAGAATATAGAACACCATACTAATCCATATACTAAAAAAAACAAACCTCAAAAGAAAGGCGACAGCTATCGACCAATAATTTCACTGTGTCTGCAAATAACAGGCACTGGAAAAAATCAATAACTGCAGGCTCGCATGGTTACTAGAATCATTCTAATAATGCCTGAACAAGCAGGTTTCTGCAAGTGCAGATCAACTGAAGGCCAATTCAACTTCGCCCAGGACAGGTTTCAACAAAAAAAAGGACACTGAATAATCTATGAAATCAAGGGCTAATTCTCAAACTAGTGCAGAAAGGCATCACTCACAGAATGATACCCTGGATAGAAGAGTACCTAACAGGGAGAAAGAAATGTGCTAGCTCAACTCTTGAATGCAGATCAAAGCATCGGCAGCAGAACTAGCAACATTTTAATACCTGAGTAAATGAACCATTTTGTTTTTCAGTGACTTACTGAAAGCTCAAATGAAATTGTGCACAATATTTAAAAGTTGGAATGTACGCACTTCTCCCTGTAATGAACCGAATTGCAGATATAAACACATTCCTGGTGAACGAAAGAAGAAAAACAAGTATAGAAGAGATTTCATGAAAAAGTATTTATTTAAAAATTGTATATGTTAAGCAACTACCAATCGTAGTCAAGGACATCCTGAATGCTGCAAATTTATATTATTGCTAAATATGATTTTGTAAACACACAAAGTCCATCAAACATTCTTAAATGCCATTCCACCATAAAATTTGACTACGTAACCAAGTTCAGACAGCCAATATCAAAATAAATAGAACATTATTCATAACATGCCATTCTGTTGTTGGTAACGTAGATAATCTGCAAGAGCTATGCCGGTTGGCTATAATAGATCTTCACAATATCCTATTGCTACTGCTATCAGTTCTGCTGCTGATCCTCTTCTGTCACTTTACCAGTACAAAATATTTTCTCTTTGTCTTCCAGTCTGTACCTCCTTCTACGCTCATAAATCTTTTGGTCTTGCTAAATCTTCAGACCAATTGCCAAGACAAAGCTCCAGGTCAGAGCTGCTACCCGAAAGATTTTGCAGCAGTTCAGTACACTGTGACCATGTCTTGCCTCGTAGTTCTTTGTATTCTTTAAAGTCTTGGAGTTTGTTCAAGGGTTTGTATGCCTGTTCCACATGGACATTCATTTGTGTGGGCTACCCTGATCCGGTACAGGGGGTTCTGTAGCCTGCAGTGCCCAGTTCTAAATCGAAAGATGATTTGCTCTTGTTGCCTATGAAGTTGGTGTATGGGGTCTGGTTTTGAGTCAATATCCATATCTTTCTGCCACTGATGTATAATGGTTGCGGATTAGTGTTTTGGCCTCATTGTGTGGCAGAGGATAACTGAATTGTTCAGTTTTACTTCTTGCTTGTGCCAGTGCATCAGCCATTGAAGAGTGATATTTGAGCTTTTTTATGTTTGCCAGTTCTAGTCTAATTTTGTGTATTGTGCTTTCATTTTTGTTGCTTTGTAATGCTTCCAATAAAGATCTCCAGTCCGTGAATATTACAGTGCCTGCAGGAATGCCTTGGCTTCTGCTCTGAAGCTCTGTGTGAGCATGTCTTTCCTATTAGGAATGCTTTACTGGGGTTCTTTCTGTTGTTATATTTTATAAAGACGTCCCCTCCATTTTTGAGAGCTCCCTCTGCTGATCCATCTATGGTTGTCAATATTTTAGGATCTTTAGGATTGTTAATATATGAGTGCAGTCATTTCCTGTGCCAGAGTGTCAGCTGATGTTGAGTGATATTAGGTGTTCTCTATTGATGATCCTAGGGACTTCTTTCATTGTTTTTTTTTTGGACCGTAAATTAGCTCATCAAAATGACAAAGCATTTCTATATTTTGGGCGTCATTGGGGAGGATATCTTTCTGTTGGTGATGCAGCTTTGATATGTGCAGGAAGCTGGTTCTCTTCAATCTATTTTTTGTGTAATTTGCATTTGGAGTGCATTAGATGGTTTAGCATGTGAACCATCTTTTGTCTATGTAAGAGCTCTGTTTCTGAGTGGCTGAATATTTTCATGTTTTTCCATTGATTGAATTGAGGTAGTCTTCATACCCTGTGATTAGTCTGGGGCCCACATTTTGAACTTTCTGCAGGCATTATGTATTTATTTTGGATGCTGTTGCCCATGCTGTCATCCTATATTCTATCAGAGGTCTAACTGTTTCTGTGCATACACTTAAGTATATTGCTTTTCTCTTCTTCTCCCCCCCCCCCCCCCCACCACAGACACTTGTGCCAGCTGCTTTCTTAATGAGAGAGAGAACTTTCAGACTACCCATTCATTCATTGGTACCATGCCTTCAGCATAGGCGATCATGTATCTCCACAGTCCTCTGTTTGTTATACATTTAAATATAGTTTCTGATGATTCTGCATCATGCCAGGCTTTCAAGCCATACATTTTCTCCCATTGCCTTCCTCTGTCTCTCTTACCATAGATCTTTCCAGTTGTTATGATATTCTCCAGCCCACTTCTTCTCATGACATGACCCAGGAACTGTGATTGTCATCTTCTAATACAGTTAATAAGTTCTCTATTTGAGTTGACCAGTTGTAGAATTGTAGCATTACTCTTTTTAGCTGTCCATGATATTTTCTACATTTCTTCTATAAAACCACATCTCTGTCGCCTCCACGTTTTCTTGCAATTTTGTCAATTGTCCATGCTTCACTACCATATTAACAGTATGGGCTCTATGTAACATTTTAGTATGTTCTTTCTTACTTCCATTGATAATGATTTATTACACATAATGTTCCTCATCTTCTGGAATGCTGCTTTTGCCTGTGCTGTTTGACACTTCCTGCAGGAAATCTAGAATGGATCATGGTCTTGCTGCAAGAGAGATCAAGCAGGAGTTTGAGAATGAACGTTGAAGAAGAAGAAATACAAAAATTTTAAAAAAAAATTATGGTACTATACAAGGATCAGTGGCCAAGTTTCTACGGAACAATAAGCAAACATAAACGGAATGTAATTCCAATAAAGACACATATTCCAACACAACCACCATTCTGCGTGTTTGGTGATGAGAGCCCCTGATTACTTGATATGTGCGATGCACACTGTTATCTCTGAGTAACAGAAGCTCACTGCAGTAACATGAAATTAAAAAGTTGGATTTTTGTCACATGGTTTGGCCACTGATTCCTGTATTGAAACAAAATTACTTGGGGCCTATCTTTATTTCTATGCCAGTAAAGTTTACCAGTAAGGCATAAGACCACACCTGGAATATGGTTCAGCTGCATGGTGTTCTGCATCAAACACCACATTACAAGATCTAGATAAAGTGCAAAACCAGGCACTTAGAATAATGTTGGGAGCAATGAAATCAACACCCATAGCAGAGATGCAGAAAATGGGAAGAATGCAAACACTTGGCAAACGCAGAGACACAAAAGTACTAATTCAAGCAGAAAAGTTTCAGTGTATGCCAAGTCATCCAATGAAGGAAAGATTCCAAAATCTAGCAATGGGGCGACTGAAAAGAAGCAGCTTTATCCATCAAGCTAAACGACTCCGCAGACAACTTACAGACCTACCTGAAGTTGACAGCCCCTTAAGGCCTGTACCAGAACAAACCCCGTGGAGTGAAAGGCATGGAATGCCAATATACATTCAGACCCATGTGAAAGGAATACTAAGCGAGGACGAACAGAACAGTGTGCAGCGAAGGACAGTTACCCTCAGTTTCCTGGATGAGGAATATCCACAAGATATATGGGTCAGAGTATACACAGATGGGTCAGCACAGAATGCCGTGAGGAATGGAGGTGCAGGTGTATATATAGAATATCCACACAAGCCTAGAGATACCATCAGAACACCAACAGGAAAATTCTGCAATAATTATGATGCAGAAATCCAGGCAATTAGTGTAGCAGCTAAAAAAAACTGCTAAACTCCAACTCTGACCTACAGCCTGTGGTATTCCTGCCAGATGCAAGGTCAGTGCTTCAAGCTCTCCAGTCTGGAAAACTAACAGACTTGAAAAAACTACTTAATGAATTGTCTTACCAGTATAGGGTAACCATGCAGTGGATACCCTCTCACTGTAGAATACCAGGAAATGGAAAAAGCAGACCAACTGGCTAAGGAAGGTGCTGCCGAAGACCAACCAGATATACCAATCAACTACCATCATAAAAACAGATGATCAAGTCAATAAGAAAGCCACAAACACCAACACAAGATGACTGTCATATTATGAACAGACCAGAACACGTTATAATTCTACGTCTCAGAACAGGACACAACCCACTCCGCAGTCACATGTATACAATGTTCAAGATTGGCAACACGGCCATGTGTACAGGCAGCACAGAGTGCCAAACATATACTTCAAGAGTGTTCTGAGCATGAAACGCTGAGGCAGACATATTGGCCAGAGGAAACAACACTGGAATCAAAGCTCTATGGACCACTGTATGAACTACAAAAGACAATGAGTTTTATTCAGGAGACAGAATTACAGATATAGGCATGTTTCAAGTGAACAAAAGAAGAAGAAGAAGAATTTCTGATATGCAAACCTTGATAACATAGTTTTACACACTTAAGTCTATTGTAAATATGTTGTTTCATAACCAAATTAATATAATATCACTGGGAAATAATAAAACATGTAAAAGTAACTTACCTTGTTGAAATAAATCATTATTGAGATTTAGACCTAGTCTTGTCTGTAATCACGTCAATACATTACATACTTGTTCCATCACGTCATTTCATAATGAAACCGTGTTACTGACTATTTCTGCTTTGAGAACAAATGTAATTTCCAAGAATTCCTTACTGAATCACAATCCATAATGATTTTACATCAGTTAGCCCTACATAATGATGGCCATTGTAATCAGCCGATCGGTTCCGAAATAGACAGATGTCTTGGTATTTTCATTTTTTATGTCCAACAAGTATATCTTTCATACACTATACCAGGGCAATTCAACTATATTTACTCTGGGGCCAAAATGTAGAAAATGGGGATCATCACGTGCCAGATTTATTTTAAAAAATAGTTTTTTATAATATTATTTCACTGTTTTAGCAATAATCCGCGGGCCACTTACTAGGCCTCCGTGGGCCGCCAGTTGAATAGCCCTGCACTATACCGTTATCAGAAGTGGAATACTACTGCTAACTATAATTTGCTGATTTCGGTCACATAACATTAACAATCATGTTGTTACACATCAATGCATTACTGCATTAGCAAAGAACACCTAATGTCGCCAATGCTAGTAAACAACTGAAAAACCATTGGCTACATTAGGCACAGATGGCATGATCAACTTGACTATTGTCATGATATGCTTCACTTTTCCTCTTATCAGAGCCCAAAGAAAGTTGGGCCGTCTTCTTTATTGTTTGTCCATCACAAGTGATGAAGACCAATTTGGTTATTTCCCAGTGAAAGGGCCTACAAACACAATTGTTTATAAAAATCTACGAAATTCTACAATTTTGTGCCATCATTTACTGCGTGGTTAGTTTAGATACAAAATGGCTACCATAATCATTTGTTAGAGATGTACAAAAATGTTAGTCACAAGGACTGCTGCTAGAATGAACGGTTTTCGCTCCATTTACTGAGAGGCTCCCATTCTGCACATCAGCCACTGAGGTACCCATGCTACCCTCCTTATATAAATATCTCAACTGGGAACCACTCTTTGATAATTATAGACCGAGTAGAAGAGAGATAATTCCCAGAGAAGAAAATTACCGTATTTTCGTTTCACTTTCCGTAAACAAGGTAGAACCTGTTCTGGGAAAGAACTATCATTTGTTGCATCTACTTTTTAAATTCAGAGTTATATCTTTGATTGAGTTCGTAGATGATTAACAATTCCTATTCTGGCCGCAAATGAACTTATAATGTCCCCTGCAGATAATTTTTTTTTATCTACCAGTCTTTCTAGCTACTCTCCGCTGTTGCGCTGCTGCATTTCTCCTCTTTTCACTAGATGCTGTACGTTATCTTATTGGACTGCAGAGCACCATGTAGCACTATTTTATGCAAGTTCTTTCCATATAGCTTTTGATGTATTTCAAAGGCTTTTAGTGAGGTCTTTAGAAAGTCCTTGTAGCGCCTCTTTTGGCCACCTTGAGAACGAATGCCCTTCTGCACCTCTCCATAGAGAATATCTTAGTAGGTGGTGATCCTGGCATACATACTGTATGACCTGCCAAATGAATATAAATTCTGTCATGAAGTTTTGGTTTGTCTCTTCTCTGATTTTATCATTCAATTTGAATTCATTCCAATGGGTGTTAGTTATCCTATGAAGACATTTGTTCTCGAAACTCAGTAGTCTTTCATGAAGGTAAAGAACTTTTCAAGCTTTCACATCCATATGATACCACCGGAATAACGATGGAGTTAAGTAAGCGTATTTTCGTGCGTGTGCTGATTGACGGAACTCCAGATATTAGAGTCTGTTAAAAACATTGAAAGCTAATGCAAATGTGATTTGTAATTTCTGTCATGACATCACCGTCGAGTGTTAATTTTCTTCCTAGATATGAAAATTTGTGTACTTTTTTAAGTTGTTGTCCATTTAAACTAATTGCGTTAGGTGAATTGTGAAGTCCATAATTTTTGTTTTTGATGAATTGATTTGGAGACCTATTTGGCTTGCGATAAGTTTTAATCTATCAGTTTTTATTTGTGCATCTAGATGGTTTTCTTCTTCTGCGTTCATTCTCAAACTCCTGCAGATTAGCAGTATGTAGTCCGGAGAACGGAATGCCTTGTGTCATGGTTTACAGCATTGCTGTGATATCTGCGCCTTGCAGCCTGACACATCCGACTTCAGCATGGCTTTGGGTCTCTGACCCTATATGGGATGTGACAGCCGACTCCATCCCATAACCTCCTTAGTCGCCTTTTACGACATGCGTGGAAGGTAAAAAGTGTTGCTATTCTTTGCTCCCCTTTCGGGCACTGGCAACATGCAAGCGAGATAGGTTTTCACTCAATAGTGCAAGATCATCGGCAAAATCAAGGTCTTCTAATGTTCTATTTATCCATTTAATTCCTAAACTTACGTTGGATGTGCTTTTTCACATAGCCCAATCAATTGCAATATTGAATAGCAATGGTGATATAGGGCAGCCTTGTTTAACACCAGTAATCACACGCAACCATTCTAAATTGCCTTTTTCTGTTCTAACACAGCATTTTGAGTTAGTATAGAATGATTTTATCACATTTATATATTTGTTTTGGAATCCATATATTTTTTAAATTGTCCAAAGCGATGGTTGATGATGCTGTCTAAGGCTTTTTGAAAATCAAGGAAGTTTATTATGAGATTAGATCTAAATTCTAAACATTCTTCAATTATTGTTCTAAGATTGAATATATGGTTGAGGCAGGAGCAACTTGGTCTAAAGCCTGCCTGCTCTTTTCTAAGTCTTTTTTCTAGGGATGTCTTTACTCTTGCAAGTATCATATTACAAAGAATTTTACCAGGTACAGATAGCAGTGTGATTCCCCTCCAGTTATCACAGTTTGTTTGATCTCCTTTTTTTGTAGTTTGATAATGATTCCATTTTTCCTTTGTTGGGGTGGGCATTCATTTTTCCAAATCATATTGAAAATATCCAGTAAAAAGGACAAGGTATTATCATTTTGCTGCTTTTAACATTTCACTTGTGATGTCATCTTGACCTGATGCTTTATTATTTTTTAATTTTCTAATGGTTTGTTTTACCTCTTCAAGGGTGAAATTTTCTATCGAAGCTTCTAATGGTGGCATTGTCTCCTCTTCCTCTAGATTAGGAGTAGATTGGGGTGGTGGTCTGTTAAGATTTTGGAAATGTTCAACCCATCTTTGCTTTTGTTGTTCAGTTGTTGCTAGAACATTGCCATTTTGTCTTTAATAGATGCGTTTGGAATGAGTTGTATTGGTTGGTAATTTTGTTGTATTCTTCTTGTAAATCACTTTCTAGTAGATGTTTTGTATCAATTTTTCTGTGGTAGATGATCTTTTTGATGTTTTTGAAGTCTGATTTTTACCTTAGCTATGCAGAAATTGTGATGGTTTCCAATATTTGCTCCCTAAAAAGCTCTAAGCTCTTACATCCTATACAGCTGAAATAAATTTTTTATTAATACAAAAATGGTCTTTCTGGTTTTTGGTTATTTTGTCAGATGAGTTCCAAGTAATCTTGTGGATATTTTTGTTCGGGAAGAAGGTATTCAAATTTTCCAAATTTGCTATTTCACAAAACTCAATTAATATTTCTCCATTTTGGTTTTGTTCGCCTATGCCATATTTTGCAACATGTTTTTCTGTTCCTCTTTTATCATCACCAATTTTTGTATTAAATTCACCCATCACAATGATGATATCGTGTTTGGGTACTAAATTTAGTTGATTGGCTCCCAGCATAACCCTTTTTCAGCTTGAGATGATATTATTATTGCAACTCCTTTCATGTGGAGATCATCTGAGTAAATTATGTGTTTGTTGTTGTTTCAAAGGTATAATTTCCCTGATCCAGTCCAGCGACACTCACTAATTCCCAAAATATTTATGCCATAATTAGACAAATTGGCTACACACCTGTGCTTGTTTACCTATTTGATATAGCAATCATACATTCCAGAAACCTATTTTAAATGAATCTTTTGCATTTAGCATTTTTGGTTAGTTTTGACTTGGTGTTGTAGATGTGTTGTGTAACATTATGATGTTGTTGTTGACTAGTTCTGACTGTATGACAATCTCACAATGACAATGAAGAGAAATCATGTGCTATCTTGAATATCCGATGTTGTAATACACAGTGTCACAAAATAATTCATTTCGTATGTTGTAATACACAGTGTCACAAAATAATTCATTTCGTATGTTGTAATACACAGTGTCACAAAATAATTCATTTCGTATGTTGTAATACACAGTGTCACAAAATAATTCATTTCGTATGTTGTAATACAGTGTCACAAAATAATTCATTTCGTATGTTGTAATACACAGTGTCACAAAATAATTCACTTCGTATGTTGTAATACACAGTTTGTCACTAATTCATTTGAATGAAAAATGATATGAACTGACTTCTGTTACACAAAATCAGTCTTGGCTTTACGATCTTAATCCAACAATCGACGGAGTGACCCAGACTTGATTAGAGGAACACCCTCCATCAACGGACGTCATTACCGGAAGATATAATAGTATGTATAACTGCTTATACATACCTTCATATTATTCTGATTGTCCGAGATTCACCTGGATGCATCAAATATGGTATAATATAACATCTGAAAACTCATGCAAGATTCACCTCCATGTATCAGAAATAATATAACATCTAAAAACTCATGCAAGATTCACCTCCATGTATCAGAAATAGTATAATATAACATCTAAAAACTTATTCTAAAATTGTTCATCTCAATTGACGATTTGCATTACCTTTCTTATTCATTTTATTATTTCATTCACAACTAGATGCACCATAATATATAAAAAAAACACTGAACAGCACTGTCCAACACTCTTTCTTTATGACTTAAATAATCTTGCTAAATTTATAAACTCTCTGCATACACTTTTCCATTTGAATACATCTAATTCCAAAACTTTTGTGTTTAGAATATTCCTGCAGGAAGAAAATGGGACATCACATATATTGGAGATACTCCACCTACCGGTACCACCAACAGGAATACAATGAGAATTTTGATGAACATAACTGATACTTTATGTGTGGATGCTGGGACATATATCTGTCACGTCCAGTATTATTATAATGATTCCTCTGTTCGTGAGGGTAATCTTAATTCCTCCAGTAATAATTTGACAGTTCAAGGTGAGTATACATTGATTGCCTGTGCTTGCTTGTATGAAATGGTTACCATCTATTTCTGTGTATACGCCGAGGATGTGACGTTAGTGTCCAAAATATGACAGTGTTGCCACTTGCAATTAAACCTGTAACTGCCAAGTACCAGTATTGTTATCAGCGATTCTATTTATTCAGTCAGCTGTACTTTCGTAAAACACAGGTTTAAAAACGTTACACTTAGACGGACTATCACTAAAACTAGGAGGTAATGATGTGCAAACAAGAAAACATACAAATTACAATACACAAATGATATTCAACGTTTTAATCAAAAGGTCTTTATCAAGATACACACAAAACATTAAAGACAATGAATGGAAATGATCACAAATGTGTCCAACTTAAATATAGAAGTGAGATACCAGAAGGCATTAAATTTGGACAAACGTTACTAATTGTGGCATCACAAATTGATGTAAAAATCTAATTTCGAAGTTTTTGAATTACTGTACTGGCACCAGCAAGTTTTTTTCTGTTACAAGTATTTGGTGTTCTCATTTTGTGGTGTTACAGCCAATAATTTTATTTTTGTAATATTGCCGTAAGTGTATAAACCAAAACCCCCTACATCATTAACGGAAACATACAAAAATATTTGGCTTATGGGAATATATGGCAATTCTCTTATGTGATGTAATCTGATGTCAAAACCAAAATTTTTTATGTTGCCATGTGATTGTAAACTCATGTAGATTCTAATCGCCTGTCATAACAAAACATTCAAAATGCATACAAGCTGGAGTTGCAAAATCGTTTCTCCACATTGCAAAATCTCTCCACTGACCATTCTGAGATCTCAATAAAACTACATTTTGGGACAACATAAAAATGCTATGAAAGAAGCAGCCGTTTCAGTTGTGGGTTATACTACTAGTGAGAAAAAGAAATTCCTAAGCGAGACAACATGGAATAAAATCAAATTAAGAAAAGTGATTAAATTACAACTTTTATCTACTAAAGAACCAGTAAAATATGACATAATTAGAGGAAATTATAATGTAATGGACAAAGAAATAAAAAATAGCACACAACAGGACAAAAGAACACATATAAACGAATTATCATTAAAAGCAGAAAATGCTGCAAAGAATGGAAACAGCAAAACACTACATCATATAATCAAGCAACTATGTAACACAATAGTCACAACAAATGCACCCATCAAAGATAAAAACGGAAAACTACTATCAACAACCCACTTGCAAGAAGTGAAAGACCTGGCAACACAAAGACATAAATGGAAAGCTATGGTTTCTGCCCTATACCCCGCCTATGGCCCTGGAGGAACATAACATGTGATTAGCAAAACGTCTTGAGAAATAAGATAACTACCAAAATAGTGCACCAAAGTTCTCCTTAGTGAGCATAGTAGGAAAGTAATTAGGTGTCGCAAAATAAGAAATAAAAGTCATTTGAAGGCGTGCATCCCAGCCTCAGTGAATCCAGCAGCTTTGTGGCTGACAGTTTCAGTTTAGTGTTGATCACTTTCTTTGTATATCTAATGTTTTTATTTGTGGGCCGTTCCAATATTTACACCAATCTGGTGGGACTAAGAACAGCAACACTGTTTATCTGACTGGGACACTGAGCTTATACACTTTTAGATGGCTGACAGAACAGCAAGCAGAGCATATATGGGAATGCCCCCAGTGCTGTGACACTAATCAATAAACTGTTTATCTTCCATGCGTGTCCTAGCATGTGATTAATGATCTTATGAGATGAAGTTGGCTGTCACATCTCATATAGGGTCAAAGTAACCCCGAAGCCATGTTTGGCTGAAAGTTGCAGATATTGCAGCACAATTATAAACTATGAAACAAAATATCTTCTATTTTAAGTATATTTATATAAAATTGTGTTTGTATTTATTTTCGAATTCATTTGTTCCTATCTTAATCCTTCATGGTCATAGGAGTGCCACTTTAGAAACATCAACACAAAAATCTCTCCATACCTCTCTTTTCTCTGTGCCATGTTTGAGTGTGGAAAAACATAATTCTGTCCAGTTTTTTATATTATCAATACATACACTCAACTGTCACACATACTTTCATCTTCTGTCCTCAACTGTCACCTTCAGTACAGTCTTGGAAAATGATTGATGCTTTACACGCAATTTTGTCATGCTTCACCATTGCTAGATGTTCTTGTTGACCTGGAAGAACATTTGTTTCTCACATATACATTGGTTTCCGGTCCAAGATGGTGAAGAGAATGTATGTGTTCTCATATAGTCATTTATTATCGGATATTCCTCCTGGAAACAAACATGTAAACAAGCGTAGGGAGTTTACATGTTTGTTATGATGTAGTCATTTCTACTCGTTGTCTTTTTATGTTATGTGTATATCTTGAAAAAGGACTTTTGGTTCGAAACGTAGGAAAATTGTCATTTTTTGTTTTATTGCATATTTCTTATATACCTTTTTATCTAGATATGTTCATAGTTAGGTATTCCTAGTAACCTGTTTATCTTATTTTGCATTACTATTTGTTACTTTGGGTACTGCGGCACCCTCCATTTTGTCGGACACCCTCCGACCATTTGGTTATTTTTAGGAGAGTCATTAGAGTACCATGGACAGCAAGAAAGACCAACCAAGACGTGATAAGAAAATCAATGCTCAAGAAGGCTGGTTTTAAACACCCTTCTTCTTCTTCTTCAGCGTTCGCTCTCATATAACCACAACGAATATTTCGTGTGATTTCCGCCGGGGATCGTTACGTACGTTGTGCTGCAAGTTCCACAACTACAGTAGAACTGTGATTATTTGCACCCAATTGGTCACTTGTGGTCAGGACGTCCGAGGCCCAGCACATCCGTTTGCGTCATGCCTTTAATTCGGGTAGGCTTCCCTTGTCTGTGACAGCCTGTCTATCTGCCGTTGGGATGGCTGGTGTATAGTGCCTCTTGTCGAGCGCGTCTATCTGGTATGATTTTTTTCCACCATCTATGAACCCATCTCGTGCAATTAGACGTACTCTGCCTGTATCCATCAGGTACTGAACCATTTCTCATCCACGAGCCTGGTTCCATATGAAGAAGAACTCGCCAGAAGAGTTGTACCCTGGCTCGTTCGCCCTCCTACCCAGGGCATCGTGAACCCATCGCCCAGGTTCGAGTCTCACATCACGCGTTTGAGAGCAAGGCGTTCTCGAGCTGAGTGACCGTGTCCCAATAGCGCCTGAGCCCATCAGGTACTGAACCCTTTCTTTCTGCAAGTGTATTTCCGGTATAGGAAAGCTTGACAGTAGAGTTGGGCCAGGGCTATCATCGTTGTCCCTTTTTTTTTTCTTAAGCCCATCAGGTACGGAACCCTTTATCTTTGCGAGCATATTTCCTGTTTAGGAAGGCTCGACATTAGAGTTGGGTTAGGTCTTCTTGCTTTTCCGAACGTCCATGATTGGGTCTGGGTCTCTGCCTATAAGGAGCACAGGTAACTAGAAGCTCGTGTCGAGCTAACAGAGCTTATAGTTCCCTTTCCTAGGAACTTTTCACTTTCTATTTGCAGTTCACGCTGCCCTTTGGCGCTGTTCTGCCCTTAAATTGTGTTGTTGTACTCTTTATGACATCTATTTGTTTCTCGTCATGCATCCACTATTACGTGCCTTTTACATTGGCTGCCCCTCTAAATTTTCTAACTGGCGTCACTGTATGTCTACAGTGTCGCTGTATGTGGTGATGCTAATGGTGTCAGAGATATTGCCTGTCTCTTTTTGCAGTCAAATCTCTTTCCATCTGCTACCTCCACATCCTCGGACACGATCCCCAAATGATTTGGCCAGAATCAGCTCGAGCTGCTGTATTTCTGTTACCAGGGTGCACCGCGAGGAGGTACATTTGGGATCTTAGTTATCTGCTAACCCTGGGTCCGCCTAGAGCAGTGCGTTTCCTTTGCACCCCTTAAACACCCTATTAAGAAGGACCATAAAAAGGGTGATAGAAGGCACTAGAGGCAGACCAAGACGTCGTTGGACAAGATATATTCAGACGTGCATGCACATGTCACTAGTCTAGGCGGAACAACTTGCCAGAGATTTCAGGAGATTCTTAAAGAAGACTTTGTTCTG
The DNA here is from genome assembly GCA_034231615.1 of Meghimatium bilineatum. Lineage (NCBI taxonomy): Eukaryota > Metazoa > Mollusca > Gastropoda > Stylommatophora > Philomycidae > Meghimatium > Meghimatium bilineatum. The sequence continues at coordinate 65,143,217 of CM067304.1, read as the reverse complement.
GGAAGAACATGACAACATTGGTTTTATATTCTGTGTAATTGATGCAGAATATCCATGTGTTTTTAAAGGTCTGTATTCTTACCTCTATTTCCACTGTTATTGCCCGACTCTCGCACCTGTAACAAAAAAGCATGTAGTTACATGAATTTGATATATTAATTTTATGTAATTCTTATGGCCATTGTTGACGTTTATTTTCCTTGCAGCTGGAGTATCAGGTTTGAACTTGATTGGTTCCTTACCCCCGAGTGGTCAGGCATATTATAGTGAATATGATAACATCACGTTCACATGTACTGCTACGGTGAGTGAAGTGAATATTTTATACATAGCAATATACAACAGCAGTTAATAATATATAAATAATTTAAAATGTGTCCTGTATAACATTGCTTTTCTGCTGTTGGTGATTTGCTGTATGCTATTTCTTCTTCTTTCGTTCACTTGCAACATGCCTATATCTGTAATTCTGTCTCCTGAATAAAACTCATTGTCTTTTGTAGTTCATACAGTGGTCCATAGAGCTTTGATTCCAGTGTTGTTTCCTCTGGCCAATATGTCTGCCTCAGCGTTTCATGCTCAGAACACTCTTGAAGTATATGTTTGGCACTCTGTGCTGCCTGTACACATGGCCGTGTTGCCAATCTTGAACTTTGTATACATGTGTAGGCATAGAATTACAACTTGTTCTGATCTGTTCATAATGTAATAGTACTCTTGTGTTGGTGTTTGTGGCATTCTTATGGACTTGATCATCTGTTTTTTTCGGATGCTAGGTGATTGGTATATCTAGTTGGTCTTCGGCAGCACCTTTTTAATTTTCTTGATATTCCACTGCGAGAAGGTATCTATTGCATGATTACCCTATACTAGTAAGACAATTAATTAAGTAGTTTTTGCAAGTCTTTTAGTTTTCCAGACTGGAGAGCTTGAAGCACTAACCTTGCATTTGTCAGGAATACTACAGGCTGTAGGCCAGAGTTGGAGTTCAGCAGTGTTTTAGTTGTCACACTAATTGCCTGGATTTCTGCATCATAATTATTGCAGAATTTCCCTGTTGGTGTTCTGATCGTATCTCTAGACTTGTGTGGATATTCTATATATACACCTGCACTTCCATTCCTCACTGCATTCTGTGCTGACTCACCTGTGTATACTCTGAGCCATACATCTTGTGGATATTCCTCGTCCAGGAAACTGATGGTAACTGTCCTTCGCTGCACACTGTTATGTTCGTCCTTGCTTAGTATTCCTTTCACGTAGGTCTGAATGTATATTGGTATTCCATACTTTTCACTCCAGGGGGGTTTGTTCTGGTACAGACCTTGAGGGACTGTCAACTTCAGGTAGGACTGTAAGTTGTCTACGGAGTTGTTTAGCTTGGTGGATAAAGCTGCTTCTTTTCAGTTGCTCCATTGCTAGATTATGGAATCTTTCCTTCATTGGATGACTTGGCATACACTGAAACTTTTCTGTTTGTATTAGCACCTTTGTGTCTCTGCGTTCACCAATTGTTTACATTTTTCTCATTTTCTGCATCTCTGCTGTGGGTGTTGATTTCATTGCTCCCAACATTATCCTAAGTGCCTGGTTTTGCACTTTAGATCTGATAATGTGGTGTTGTATGCAGGACACCACACAGCTGAACCATATTCCCGAGTTGGTCTTATGCCTTGCTGGTAAACTTTACGGAGTATATTCCCACTGGCTCCCCATGTGGTTCCACTTAGTTTTCTCAGGATAGCTAATTTCCTCCTGGCTTTTGTTATTGGTTTGTTTATGTGTTGTTTTCATGTCAACTTATCAGCAAAAGTAACTCCGAGGTATGTGGGTTGTTTGTCTTCTTTCAAGAGCTCTCCGTCTATCTTGATATCACCGGCTTTTTGTTTTGGTGAAGAGTGTAGTCCTGGACTTATTTGTGTTAATGCTAACGCACCATCTATTTGCCCATAGGGTTAGGGCATCGATAGCTCTTTGTATTTGTTTAGTGGCCACTGTCACATGTTCTTCCATGCGCCAGGTCATCAGCATACATTGCCACTTTGATCCCATGTAGTATTTCAGCAACTAGGTCATTGATGTAAACCAAGAAAAGTGTGGGTGACAGGACTCCTCCTTGGGGGACTCCAATGCCCTGGCTCTTCTATTATGCAGGTATGCTTTTACCCATTTGTACATGTTGAGCTAACCCTGCAATTTCACAATTTCTTTAAGAGCCCTTCTTTCCTGACCTTGTCAAATGCTTTACTGAGGTATATCCATGCTGCTAGTACCAGTTTCTTATCTTGGAAGGCGTCCTCAATCTCTTGTGAGATGTAGGTTGCCTGATCTTCAGTAGAGTAGCACTGTCTCAAGCCTGCTTGCTGCAATACCAGAAGGTTTTCACTTTCAAGGTACTACTACATCCTAAGATTGATGTGCTATCACTGATACATTCAGTAGTTTTACCAGAAATTTTGTTCATATGTTTTACGTGGAGATTGTTTGTGTCTACTCATTGAGCATAGTTCCTACTTTATTCCAAGTTAGTACTATAAATACTGTAACATCACTTCTTTCTAAATATGCTATTTCAACTACTGTATTGAATTCTTTGACAAATTCTTCATTATCAAAGTTGTACCATTTAACTTTGTTAAAGTAAAACAGATAGACTCAAATTTTTTGTGCAACAGATAGGTCTTCAAATAAACACATAAAACGGAAATCATGAACTACACCGGCCTGACAGAATCAATTAAACTAGATGACAATATACTGGACAATGTTTAAAATTTCATATATTTGGGAAGCAAGATAACAGCAGATGGTGATACCAACTCAGAAATCACGACTCGAATCGCTCTCGTGTCCAACACCTTTAGCAAACTTTAAATCATCTGGAGATCAAAGATCACAAGTAAACATATCAAACTGCGACTACTCAATTCAAGTGTGATTCCATCATTGAGATATGGATGTTAAAGTTGGAAATCTACAGCAATAATGGATAAGAAGTTAGTTGCCTTCAAGAATAGATGCCTGAGAAACATCACAAGTACTAATTGGAAAGACTTCAAATCAAACGATATATTAAGAGAGGAGACAAAACAAGAATCATCATCAGAAAGCGCAGCTGGACATACATTGGCCACGTATAATTAACCTTTAGCAAGCTAAAGGTGGTACGGATCCCCTAAAGTACTAGCTCCTTCTAAGCTAAAGGTGTCCTGACCCACCTATAAACATGACGTGTTTTTTCCCCGTAGTACAGCCTCATTTGGAAATGCACATAAACTGGGACATGCGCAGATGAAGCCTATTTCCACGTCTGCCACCATCTTTGTCACACAAATCTTGTAGAATAGAGAGGAGTAGTTCGTTTTTTCCTACAGACATCCAAGCAATCAAGTTTGTTCATCATGGATTCAATTTTCTTCGAGTTTATTATGGATGACTATTCCGATGAGGAGGAAATTGTGCTGTTCCTAGAAGCAGATATCGCTCCAGTAGATGATGTGGTGTTAGATAGTGATAATTCTAGTGATACTGATTCTGTTGGCAGCGTGGGTGAAGAAATTTTCGAGGATGAAATTGTAGAAAATTTGCATGTCCCTTCGGCATATAGCCATGATTGGCGTAGCAACTTCGATGAAATTGTTGGAGATATAGGCCTAGCTGATAACGTTAGTGTGTTAGACGTGTTTTGAGAGGTAAGTTGATTTTTATAATATAATATAGTATTGTCCATTGATCACGCTGCTTTCATGATTTAGATGGTGAATCACTGAATATCGACTGTGTTGGAGCAATAAAAAATGACTAGGTCTATCTTTCAGATAACGATTTATGGCAAATCTATGAGGTTCATTCATTCTTACCAGTGACATTATGATGATTTGGCAATGAAACCACATAAATACTATTTGAATTATGTTTATTTTGCAGGGTTCCCACTTCAGAAAATATAAAAACTATAGATAAGTAATTTTTTAAATAATTTTTTCCCCTTTTATCTGTTATAATTTCTTTATTTTTTGGTGAAAAATCATCTTTACTACTTTCTAATACGTCTGGTATCACATACACACGTAAAAAATTACACCGATATATGCAGTATTCAATTCTATATTTATATGTACAAATATTAATTAATTATCTCTAACAACAAAAAAGTTATTGAATTTTTAAAACAGCCACAATCAATAACACAAATTCTCAAAAAAGAATTCAGTGGCAGGGGGAAGTTTTTGGATTTGTAAACACAGCTTGCTAAAGGTTGAGGAAGACAGAATCCCATGACAACCCTTCGTGTGGACACCAGATGGAAAATGAAAACAGGGAAAACCAAATGCAACGATCAGAAAACATTTATGAATGAATTAAAATTATGCACAAAACCTGCAATCCTTGGCAACTGATCGACAGGCATGGAGAACTATGATATCCGCCCTATGTGCTAAACTTGGCAAAAGAGGAACTGACTGACTGAGAGTATTACACCATGTGTTGCTGAGGCTCAAAGGAAGAAAATAATAGTGATACTGATACCTACCAGGCATATGTTGTAAGAGGTGACTAGATTTGGGCGATGGAGTTGGCTGTCATTCCATAGGTCAAAGTGACCAATATGCCATAAGACCGAAGGCACAGATATCACAGTTATGCTGTAAACCATAATATAATGTATTATGTTATCTAGACTACATTCTGCTAATTTGCAGAAGTTTGAGAATGAATGCTATCTGTGTGCTGTTCCTTGATATTTTAATGTTTTATTGACATCTTCAATTCAACCAGTTTTCACAAAGTTAGCCATGATTTCAAAATGTGTCTGGCAGTGACATCTTCAATTCAACCAGTTTTCACAAAGTTGGCCATGATTTCAAAATGTGTCTGGCAGTGACATCTTCAATTCAACCAGTTTTCACAAAGTTAGCCATGATTTCAAAATGTGTCTGGCAGTGACATCTTCAATTCAACCAGTTTTCACAAAGTTAGCCATGATTTCAAAATGTGTCTGGCAGTGACATCTTCAATTTAACCAGTTTTTACAAAGTTAGCCATCATCTCTAAATATGTCTTGGAAGTCAGTAATAAATATGGATGACCTCATCAAATGTTGGCCTGGTCCATTGCCCTACCACACAATTCAGTGGTGGAACTGTGGCTAGTCTAACTGCTCTCTAATTCTCTTGAAAGAGACACAAAAATGAATGTGACTCTTTCCAATTTTGATCTCCCCACTGACTCAAGCCACTGTTCACCAACACAATCAATTTATGTTTTCCCTATTATGCTAATTGAGTTTATAGAGATTGTAGGCAAGAGTTTCACTTTGTATTGCCATACAGTTTAAGGCTATGGTCATAGCTTCTCTCGTCTTCCTTTGCCCCACTTATTCTTCAACTTGCCTGTTGTCAGGACGTGTTCCATCTTTCCTCTTCTCGTGATGTGGACTGTCACTTTCTGATTCCGGTAGGTAGTTCACTTTTTGAATTAACTTCTTTCAAGATATTTTCATTACATTTTTTATTTGTCCATTATGTACATAATATCTTCTTCACTTCACACAGCAGAATCAACTCTATATAACTTCTAAGAATTGTCTTTCTCACTTCAATTGACAAAGATATATTACATAGGATGTTCGCCATTTTGTCAAATGATGCCTTCGGCTGGGAAATTCTATATTTAGCTTCTTTAACCATTAGCATGCCAGATTAAATTTAATCTATTCCCTGCGTTATAAAATTTGTCCACACATTTACAGTATTTGGGCACAAACATAAATAGCTCAGGAGACTGCGCTGTCAAAAGCAAGAGAAGAATTGCAATGGCGACATTAAAACGTGCGCAAATGAAAAATCTTTGGCAAGGTACCAGCAGCATAATGAAACTATGTATGGTCAGAACATGCGTAATTTGAGTGGCAATAAATGGTTGTAAGACATGGACATTAAATAAAACAACAGAGAATCGCTCCATTCAAAATGAGAATTTTACTCATACCATGGACAGCTAAAAAGATTAAAATTAATAAATGTTGAAGAGGGATGTCTGTTTAACAAAATCCTAACAAGAAAGCTGTGTTTTCTTTTGGTTATAGATATAACAGCATGGAAAGATTAGTAGCTGAAGGCAAAGTTAATGGCAGCCGGGGAAGAGAGCAAGCAAGACGACGATGGTACACAGATTTCTTAAACATGTCTCTAGCTGCGGCAGGTCAACTTGCCCAGAATCGCAGAGTGATCAGAGAATCAATAAAGAAGACCATGTTCTGGAAAGAATATGTCACATAATGATGGTTCCCTGCCACCAGATTCTTTTTTTAAAATTTGATTAATTTTTGGTTGGTGTTTGGAAAACTCAATAATTTTTTATTTTTGTAAAGAGATTCTAAAATCATTTTTGCATATTTAAACAAAGGGATGCATTTTTCAAATATATGTGTAGTTTTAAAAAAAAATGTTCAATACAGGAATTGCAAGCAAGTTCTGAAGACGTTTCTTTGCAGACATTTCATGTGTGTTGTGAATGTTTAACGTTCATTTGGAATATATAATGCAGGAGGCACTACAAGATCACCAAACATCAATAACTGTGGTGGTAGATATCTTTACTGACCTTATATGGATGATCTCAATCTCTTTGCTGGTTCCAAAACTCCAGGAACTCAAAGCTGTAAGATGATAGCCGAAAATATATGTTAAATAACACTGATAAAAGCAAGATATTGGTGACTAGTGATTTCAAGCAAGATCCCATGAATATCTGGTTAAACTGTCACAAACTGGAAGTTACCACCTTCAAATATCTCGGGTCCCAAATATGTGATTGTGGAAACTCAAGAAATGAGATCAAGTTAAGACTCCAGCTGGCGATGACTGTAAAAGGCACAGGATAATAGTTGTATTGTTTCTGCTTGCTGATAAAATTTTGAGGAGAAGATTGGTACCACTGAGTAAAATTCAGACTCCTGAAGTGTTATCATTGAATAATCAACTTAATATGGATTGTATTCATTTGTGCTGATGTCTCCAATGCGGCATCTCTATAACCTTAATAGTTTATGGCTCTTATTATTAGTATAGTAAGTGCAGTCAGATTGTTGATTAATTGATTGTCAATACCAAGTAAATTATTATTTTAAAAAAAATGTTTTTTAGGGTCCTCCAACCGGTATAGCATTTCAGTGGGAAGTATGTGGTATAGATGTAACTGGTACTCCATTCTGCAATCCTGTACCAAATAGCGCTGAAATACTGCCCCCAAGTTCATCCAATCCATCTGGTTCTGGCAGTTGTTTACAATATCTTTGGACATCACAAATAAAGATACAAGTAACAGTCAAAGATGATCAGAGCACGTTCAGATGTACTGTGCTCTACAATAACCAGGCAGTTGAAAACAAAAACCTTACAGTTGGTATATCTGGAAGTAGGTATCACATTTTTGCCATGTCATGAAAAGACATTTTTTGATCATTTAAAAATAATTCTGGGGTCATTTTAGTAAAAAATAATTGTTAAAAATGTAAATTAAATGATAAGTAATGTATAATACATCTATTTGTTCAGAATACAATTGTCTATGTATCCTTATCTACACGTAAAATGTGTAATTTTTAATACAAAATTTTGCTTAAATTATATATAGCAATGATGAAGAAAAAAATGTACCGTATATGAAATGGAAATCATATGACAGTTTTTATTCCACCTAATGCATTTATGCAAAGCATAGCTGAAAATGACACCAATAGAGCAAGAAATGTAAGCACAACACAAATATAAATGATTATATGTGTGATGGGATTTTTTTATTATACTTTTTTTTTAAATGGATATTTTTGTTATTTAATTATTCACTCATTTTGAAAACAGTAGGGCTGTACATAGGCCTAATACTATTTAAGTATCAATTAAAGTATTGGTGAGTATATTCCTATTACTTTTCCAGTTTTGTTACTGTGTTTTTATTTTATTTCATCCTTGATGAATGAAATAAATTAGGAGTTCAGTATACATAGTGGTTTCAAGTTTTTAGTCTTTCTGATACTCTGAAAGGTAGTTTCTCTTATTGTTGAAACATAAAATATGTATCACAGATTTTACATCTAACTCTACTCTTTCTTTTAATTTTTATAATAACAAAGTTTTTAATTTTTCTGTGTTTGTAAATTCTGAGTCCATTGCATGATGTGAGAAAATAGCTGACTTTCCTGGAAATATAATAATATATTTCCTAATTCTTAAAATAATTCCTCTGTAAAATTTAAATGATTATATCTATTTTGTGCTTTTAAAATACTCTACATTGGGATTCTTTCTTCGATAGATTTGAAACAATGCAGCTTATAGGTATTTACCATAAATATATCAATGGGATGAAAAATATTGCTTTCCAATATTCCATTAGTTTTCCTATGACCAATTCCACAAATACTTTTTTGACCAGGCCAAGGGAGATTTGCATTTGGGGGATCTATTAGTCCTGCATACATAAGCAAGTTACAGAATCTCTACTGTGGGTGTAAGCTTGTACCAATTTAGAATAAAATGTTGACAGTTCAGTCCATGTCGGCTTGTATAGGCATTTCAGCTATTTTTTATATATTTGTATATTATATTTGTATAGGCATTTCAGTGAATTACGTAGGCCTATGTCTTATTTAATAATTTATAAAGGTCTCGTACATTACCTGGCATCCCCTCTAGTAAGATCCACAGATAGCTGCAGTCCATGCTCCCTCTTAAGCAAAAAATTGGGGGGCTTGGATGGTGGTCCCTCATCTGCGTCATTGTATCCATAACACCTGTGAATGTAATGTAAATATAACAGTTTTTAACACAATAGAAATCAATTATTTACAAGAACAATTATAGTATACAACACAGTTGGAATTATACTTACATATACTGCAAAAAAAGGGTATACAGTATATCACAAAATTATACTACACAGAGAAAAAGTAAACAAAACAGAGTATCACTGTTTACTTGAAGTGGTAGGCCTACATGTTTCAAAACACACTATTCCTATTATGGTTATATATAATTTATAAATAGTCTTAATATTATGAATATAGAATAATTTTTAAATATAGGCGTACTAATTATTACAAATAACCATTGCAAACTATACCTAAAAAGAAAAAATATTTATATTGTAAACTATTGGCAAAGTGAAAGTTGAAACCTACCTCGGTGTTAAAATTGGAGTATCATCGTAATTTGAGTTATTGGACATAACAAAGATATGTGATTCACTAGAATAACAGCTGCTTTGTGAAGAATCACTGATAATATCCATTTTTTGTGCGTTGAAATTAGTGATAAATTGTGATGGTGCTTCTGAACTTGCACGAGTCTAGTGAGTAAAATGGTGCAGATGCTCCCTGGCCAAATTATTTCTCGCGAGTTTTCAGATGTAGTTTTGAATATCAAAATCAATATTGTGACATTGTTTTTAAGTTTCTATAGGCAGTATAACCATTTTCTATAATGTGTGCTCTTCCATTACAAGTGATGATGACCATTTTTTACATCCACTTTTGAAAATTCATTTATAATTATGACCATACATAATAGTTCGTAGATGGCTAATGAAATCTATTCAAGCTGTAAATGTTCTTGGACATTTCAGACATGGAATGACACTGTAGGCGGATTTTGGTATATCCGTAACTTTCTAGCTACTCTCCGCTGTTGGGCTGCAGCATTTCTCCTCATTTCACAAGATTATTTTCTGTTTTTGACTGTAGAGCGCCTTGTGGATCTATTTTGTGCAAGTTCTGCCCATGTGTCTTGGTCTATTTCAAGCACTTATAGTGAGGTCTTTAATGAGTCCTTGTAGCGCTTCTTTTGGCCACCTTGAGATCGTTTACCCTTCTCCAGCTCACCATAGAGAAGTATCTTTGGCAGGCGATAGTCTGGTATACGTACCAAATGACCTGCCCAACGAATCTGTGTCTGCATCCAGATCTGTTAAGGACAGTGGTATCTGGAATCTTGTCTTGCCATCTGATGTTCATGACTTTTCTGAGACAAGTTGTGTGAAAGTGATTGAGTTTCCTCACATGACGTTTATATGCAGTCCATGTTTCGCTAGCATATAACAGCACTGGAAGGACCATTGCTCTGTAGACTTTCAGCTTAATTTGTGGGTTAATGCCATTTCTATGCCACATATTTGCGTACATTCTGCCGAAAGTGCTTCTTGCCTTGTCATTATTAACATTGGCATCTTGTGATAACATACTACCTAGGTATGTGAATCGATTCACAGTTTTCAGTGCTACACCATTTACCTTTATGCAGAGCTCGAGATAGTTTTTGCCAGGTGCTGGTTGTAACATGACTTCTGTTTTCTCTGTGTGAATAGTAAGTCCAAAGTTAGTACAGGCTTTAGAGAATCTGTCTATAATAATTTGTAGATCAGCCTCAGAGTTGGCATATAGGGCACAGTCATCAGCAAATAAGAGATTCCTGATTGTGTGTGATTTGACTTTGGTTTTTGCTTGGAGCTGCCGAAGGTTGAACAATTTTCCATCTATGTGATATATGATTTTTACTTCCAAGTCTAGATTTCTGAAAACTTCATCCAACATAGCAGAGAAAATGATGCTAAATAGGGTTGGTGCTAATACACATCCCTGTTTTACTTCATTTGAGACGGGAAACGTTTCAGATAGCTCTCCATCATCCTGAGCTCTAGCTTGCATTCCATAATGCAATTGCTGCACCATGTTGATAAATTTCTGTGGGCACCCATATTTTGCCATAATCTTCCATGGCCCTCTCTACTAACTGTATCAAATGCTTTTTTTTAAGTCTTTGAATGTTGTGCACAGGATACAGTGTTGTCCTTGGCATATTTTTTTTTCAGTTGTCTATCAGCAAAGACCATATTAGTTCCACATTTTTTTCTGAAACCACATTGGCTTTTGGGTAGTAATCTTTCATTAAGATGAGACAGTTCACAAGGATTCTAGCAAATGTCTTTCCAGCGATGGACAGTTGTGAGATACCACGATGGTTACTACAGGACTGACGGTTCCTTTTTGTTTGTACAGGTGTATAATTGTTGCATCCCTGAAATTTTGTGGAACAGTTTTGCTTTTCCATGACTTAGAAAATGTTGTGAAGTTTCTCAATAAGATTTTTACCACCATACTTGTATATTTCGATTGGTATTGAGTCGGAGCCAGGTGCTTTTTCACTAGAAAGCTAATTAATTGCTTTACAAGTCTCCTCTAAAGTAGGGATGTCACCTAGCATTTCATTACGAGGAACTTGCTGTAGTTGGTTGATGGCCTCTTCATTTATTGATATGGGTTATTCAAAATGTGCTCAAAGTGTTCTGCCCAGTGCTGCAGAATTTTATGTTTCTCTACAATTAATTGTGTTTCATTTGCATTGAGAAGTGGAAAAGATCCGGATGAGGTTGGACCATATAATGTTTTAAGTGCATCATAGACGTTTCTCAAATTGTTGGTGTCTGCATATTTTTGTATCTCATCTGCTTTCTTACTGATCTATGAGTCTCTCATATGGCGTAGTTTATTTTGAATTATTTTCCGTTTGCAATTGAGTGCTTCTTTTTTAGACATTGATTTTGGATCATTTAAGTATGCTTTGAAAAGGTGGTGTTTTTCGTCCAACATTTTTTAATCGTATTATCATTCTCATCAAACCAGTCATTTTATTTCTTGATAGAATTACCCAGTTCCTCCATAGAAGTATCGTAAATTTGCTTGCTCAAATATGTCCAGTTCGTATCCACATCTTGCTCTGGTAGTGCAGATTTCAGACATGCATCTAGAGTAGAGACTAAGGACTGTTGTGTTTTTATATTTGCTAGTTGTCTGACATCTTTACGTTTGTATTATTTGCTTCTCTGTGGGCGTCTGGCAGGCTGTAGGCTGGATGTTAATTTTTAGTTTTAACACAATAAGACGATGGTCAGTCCAGCAGTCTGCACCGCACATGGATTTTGTCACTCAAACATCTTGACGGTCCTTTCTTCTTACAATTATAATCTATAAGATGCTAGTGTTTTGATCGAGGGTGCATCCAGAAGATCCGGTTTCGGATTGGGAGTTGAAATATGGTTTTGGTAATTAGGAGGTCATGTTCGCATGTTTGTAAAAGACGAAGTCCATTGCTGTTGCACTGACCCACTCCTATTACACCGTTCCAGGAGATATTATCTGTACCCACCCTTGCATTGAAATCTCCAAGTAGTATGAGCGTATCAGTTTTTCGAACTGCAGTGATAGCTGCATGAAGTTCATAATAGAACTTATCTTTAACTTCTTCTGGATTTGTCAGTGCTGGTGCATACTCCCTGATAATTGTTATGTATTTCTTACCAGAGAGCAGGGGGACTTTTGTCACCATGAGGCGATCATTTATTGCCTTTGGTATCCATCATGTCTGTATACAGACCTCATCACCTAGAACTTGGAATCTTCCCACTTGACAGCCCCTGTATGTTTCTTTCATTGATTTTACAAAGACATTCAGAGGATTTATTTAAAGCACTCAAGAAGATCGACTGCCCACCAACCTTATTGTCATTCCATACAGGCATGAAAACTACTGTCAACTTTGATGGTATCTCTTAAAGGAGTTTGTAATCAGGAGTGGCGTTCTTAAAAGCTCCGCTCTTGCCCCCAGGCTTTTTGGAATATACTTCTCTTTTCCTGAAACATGCTTTTTGTGACAAGGATGGTGGTATATTCATCTATTCTCATACAGAAAATGGCCTCTACAATGCTGAAAGGCTGGAAGCTAAAACCAGGATAAAGAAGGTCCATGTAAGAAAGTTACTTTTTGCAGATGATGCTGCAACTACGACACAGTAGGAACTGCAAAACCTACTAGCTGCCTTTTCGGATGCATGCATTGACTTTAGACTGCAGAGAGTATCATTCACAGTACCTAACTCCATATCTTCAAACAATAATCCCCAAGGATCTCTGAAGTGGAATTTTTACCATGACCCCTTGAGCACCAAGCGAAAGACGTAACCACTATGCCAGAATGTTGCATATGTTGAGTGGGGACTAACTATATTCTAGATCAGAAGAAGTCACCAGTGAAAAGCTCCATACAATGTGTTCAAAAACAATATGGATACCATCATTTACTGATTGATTAGACTTGTCCTAAGTCTTGAACTGGGAGGTCCTACTCCCATTCAAGCTTCAAAATATTCATATATCTACAGTTATATGCTCAAAATATTGTTCTAGTTTTATATTCATGTATCTATAGTTATATTCTCAAAATAGTTTTATAGTTTTATATTCATATATCTATAGTTATATGCTCAAAAATATTGTTAAGTTTTATATTCATATATCTAGTTATATGCTCAAAATATTGTTATAGTTTTATATTCATATATCTAGTTATATGCTCAAAATATTGTTATAGTTTTGTTCATTATACATGTTAAAATTTCTATCAAACATTCTTTTTTTTTAAAGCTATTCCTGTTTCTGGAGCAGTTTCAAGTGCAGGTCCAGATGTTGGTATGATTGTGGGAATTATCATTGGTTGTATTGCAGCTATCGCAATTGTCATCATCATAATCTTCGTTATCCGTTATCGCAAGCGTTCTAAGGAACGTAATTGTAAGTTCATTTCTTCATATATTTTTATTATTTCTATTGATGGGTATCAAATATCTTAATGAGCATTTAATACACCTAACTCCGTATACATGCACATTTTGGTATACAATAGCAAATTACTGAAAGCATTCAGTTATGGGAAAATGATAAACATTTTTCCTGTACATTTACTTTTGTAGTTGACAATTGTCTGCTAAACGTTCCCCTTGTCCATGTCCGTAATATAATTTATTATGGCAGTGACCAGGGCATTTGAGTGGGTATGCACACAGAAGGTCTGCATCTTGAGTGACTCTGAGTATGATTAGGAAGGTACAAGTGGGTCTTGTTCGCGAACATTGGATTGAGGCCTTGAGAAAGACTAGACTGGAAGTAGTTTCATTCATTTTCATGCTTGGACATGTGGGTATTCGAGGTAATGAAAGAGCAGATCAACTGGCGTCATGCACGATTGGGGCAATGGATCGAGCTGAAGTTTTGAACTCCTTAAGAGATATAGCATGCGAGAGTGAGACTAGTGTGGATGATTCCTTTCCAACAGCCAGGATTAAATATTAAGGTTTGAAATGCGGTGTTGCTAAAAGTGAATATTTTGGAGGATGCAGAAGAATGATGGTCAATCAGTAGAAGTGTAATGGTGGATACACTCAGGAAGAGATCGAAGCAACTATGGATGTGTCCAGTTTGCAGTAATGATGATCCGACGACTAACTAACTGATATAATTTAGTTTGAAGTGATCCTAATTGAAGTATATTCTAGACCAGAATATTTTAGTCTTAGCATAAATCAATATACATTGTGTCAAAAAACAATATGGATGCCATCATTTGATAATTGATTAGGTATGTCCATAAGTTGAATGGCATTATTTTTTAAAGCATTCTCAAACTCCCATGCAACTCTCTGTATCAGGCAAATAAGGGTAATTTTGTTACCATTTCCGAAATGGGAGCAAAGAATTGCAACACATACCTACCATGCATATCATAAAAAGCAACTGGAGGTTTTGTGATTGAGTTGACTGTCCTATCCCACAGATGGTAAAAGTGACCCTGAAGTCAGATGTATGTATGAGGCCAGAAGGCACAGATATCATAGCTAAGGTTAAACCATGGCACAATACATTGGACGGACTACATCTTGCAAATCTACATGAGTTTAAGAACATATGGAGAAGTCCAACGGTCCTACTAGGTTTCTAGCAGGATGTAATCCAGAGAACAGATACATAATTTGTGTCCCTGTTTTTTTTGTGTGCTCGTGGCAATTGCCTGCATATCCAACTTTGACAATCAGTAACTAATGCATTCAGTGAATAATTCCATTAAACATCTATAGCCAAATAACAATTATACCAATTAATTCTTAGGGGGTGTTGTTGACCTACAGTCTTCAATGATGCAAAAATACTTTGCATTATGTTTGTCAAAATGGATTACCATAGATATTTTAGGAAAGTTTATGTAGGTCAGATAACAACACAAAGTTTTATCAGTGTGTTTGAAGTTTAGTATTTCTAAATAGGTGTGCATAAGTGATGCCAAATTTGTTGAATCATGAATTTCAGCTGTAGTTTTAGTTAAGTGGGTTTAGTTTAAGGTTTAGTTAGGTTTCAGTGGCTTTAGTGAGTTAATTTTGTAGGTTAAGATTGGGGTGTTTCTTTAGAAAGGGGTCGGTTTAGGTTTAGCAGGTTTTGTGCTTTTAGTTGTATTGGATTTAGTTTCAGTTCTTTTGACTGCCTTTATATAAAACGGGCACTAGTAGCATCATCAGAAGAGCAACTACAAAGACAAATTGATAGATTACATCAAACATACTAGGCCTTTAACATGAAGATAAATATAGAAATGACAGGAGTAATGAAGATAGGAAGAACAGAAAGAAACACCAATATATTTATTGTAAACAACAGACGTAAACACATAGGGGATTCACATTCCTAGGAAGCAATATAACAACACACTGCAAGAGCAGCAAATAAATACACAATAGATGTAGTAAAGCATACCAAGCCCTAGGGCAAATGACACTAATCTTCAGAAACAGATTAAATTTAAACACCAAAATAACACTATTCAAAATGATTTATGTCAAACATGGACAATGACAGCACAAGACAAACGTAAACTTGTGACAGCTGAAATGCCATGCTTATGCAGAATCCTAGGAATATCGCTAAGGGACAGAGTGAGGAATGAGGACATTAGACAAAGAACTGGCAATACCCAATCTTGGAATATATTAAAAGATAGATCAAATGGTTTGCACACATCAGCAGACTACCATCAAACAGCATACCACAGCAAGCTATGCTACACAGATACAGTGAAGGCAGATCTAGAGGCCGACCACAAAAACGATGGATCTCATAAATAAAAGTAGTGACAAATTCCACAATGTACTCAGCACATACAAGGACCATCTCCAGAAAACTCTTCTACCCCTGATGCTGAAAGGCAACAAAGGGTTTAGCGAACAGATAGGTTGATATTTAAAAAGGATAATGCCCCTATACAACTTATTTTAGTCATTTCCATGACAACAAATGGCTACCTCGATGTAGACATTTGTCAACAGTGGGTTTCTGTCACTAGATTACATTTTCCCACTTCAGATTGCTACAGGTTAAGAAGGGTTAGTTCATAGGTCACTCTGACCTAAACTGAAGTTGGATGTATCGTAGACAAGCTGTATAACTGCATATACTGCTCTCCAGACTACTTTTTGTTAACCATAAATGTTCTTAGTTATTTAAAAAAATGTAATCTAGAATGTCTTCTAGAATTTTCTCTTTTTAGTACCATAGTAATTTTTTTTACATAAATTATTTCAGACACTGGCAAAAATGATCAACCGTGAGTATAACAGGATGTTATGTTCTATCAACTTGTTACACATTTCATAACTTGTTATTCATTTTGTAATTTGTTAGTCATGTCATCATAATTTGGTAATAGAATTGGTGAATCAAGAACTATGAATTAAGAACACATAACAGCACAAAGAACAGCTAATCATTAGCTCTTAGAGGGAGTACCATGGAACCAAGATTTCAGAGCAGAACCAACCATGTCACCTTTCTTGGTCCAGACTTGAAATTTGCATAAGTTGAATGAACCTTCACAAGAAGTAAAGCCACCCAGGTCAGCTCTGACGGACAAGTTCTTTGGCCCTGTCTCGGGACTGGTGACCACAGTACAGTCCATTGATGAAATCTGTATCACAGTCTAACTTTTACTGGAGAATGATGAAGAATGAACCCCCATAAGCTTTTTTATCCAGACCACTTTGATGCTGGGAAGGATATAACCCTGTAAATTATCAAGATACCAGAGAATGTCTGACATAGAAATGGATCTTTTGACCTTGGAACATAATTGAAGTAAAAAACTGTCAAATTCATGGATTTGCGCACAGTAACATTTTAGCACAGTCCTAGACCACTTCTTGTCCATCGAAATATAAGTTTGGATGTCATTAGTGTTGGTTCTTCTCTTCCCCCTCCCAGCCCTGCATTCCAAGAGTTAATTTTCTGCTACCTTGACTGTGAATATATAGGGAAACTGTGATAATCTTTCCTATGTGCACATGTGGTTCCTTAATCAATAATAGACTTAATTATAAACATCAACGGACACTGCAACCTATTTTTCTCCCTGCATTGAAATATCAAAAAACTATCTGGGCAAGATTTTTTCTACATTCCTCAGAAATACTGAGGAGATAGATGATTGGAGGATTTTTGTGCCGGAGGACATAAATGTTTGACACTATCTCCAGTGTGACACCCTAACGACCCTGGTGGAGTTATGGGTCTTATTGTATTATTATTAAATAGCTGCCACACACCACAGATTATGTATCAAATTATATATCTGTGGAACATAACAGAAATTTGACAAAAGAACAAGAGGAAGACCAAGAGAGACTTTTCGCAGAGCAACCATCAAAGAGGATATGACTATGGTCCTCAACAATATGCAAGAATTACACACAGTATCATCACATCGCTCAAACTGGAGAGCTCTGCTTTCTGCCCTATGCACTGTGTTCAGCCCTGAAGGAATATACATACATGATAGATTTATTCTGTTATGCAAAATGATTGAATGTAAATAAATATATGTGTTTTTAGAATTAACTATAGCCTTACTGTCAGAGGCCATTGACAACACAACACATTTCCATTCTCTTGGTTACATCCTGCTGAAAATCTAGTAACACAATCATTGTCCTGCTATAAGAGATATCCGGCAAGATTTTGAGTGCAATCAAATATTTAAAAAATACAATCTTGAAATATCTGCTTGCAGAGCTGTATGTGTTTCAAGAGATGAGAAATATTTTGTTGAATATTCCTATAGCTGATAACAGCATATTTTATCAAATATGTAACTTTAGCCTGCTACAAATTTTGTTTTCATTGAAAAAAATATAATATTGAGTTATCCTAACAGTGTTTGGAGTTGTCACAGTGATATTCCATTGTTTTGGCAGTCTCAGATAGAGAGAGAATGTGTGAGATAGTCATATAGTAATACTAACTGATTAATTATCCTTGATTTGCATCATCTTTCAGTGATGCCAGAGATACTAACCTTCATGCTCCTCCGCCAGTGTTCTATCCCTCCGGCAAACCAAGCAAAGGAACCAAAGACGAAGATGTCAAGGTAAGTTTAGCACCTGTTGTTGAAAGTTGACATGTTTATTACATTCCACATGTGTTGTATACTCATGTAAGGAAAGGTTGATATTCTCCTTGTATATTTACTGTCACAAAATAAACACTCATAACAACATCACTTTAAAAAGTTGTAGAGGATTGACATCATTGCACTCAGGTTTTCTCATATCTACTCCATCCCTCTCAATGAAGCGGCATGCAGCCTTCCATGGATACTACTCATAGCATGTAACTTCCAGCATTAATCCCTCTGAAAAAATTCACTTTGTAAACAAAATGTCATGAGTTGGATTCAAACCGTGACCTCATGAGCATAAGGCAAATAGTGTAACTACTATGCCACAGAGATCTCTAATTAGAGATCTCACAGTCGCCAGTGTGTTGCCAGAGTTCAAAATGGAAGTAAAGAATTTTCAACACTGTTAACTATCCCATCTTTGGGCGGAATTTATTTGTCCCATCCCATATTGGGTCAAAGTGACCCAGAAAACTTTGACCCAGAGACCATGCTGAAATCAGATGTGTCTGGCCAAATTATGATAGCTAAGCTGTAAACTATGGCATGACACATGTTCTGTTCTCCAGACTACATCCTGCTGATCTGCTGGAGTTTGAGAATAAACTGCTACAGGTTAAATTAATACGATACTCCACAGCACAGCTGTCACATGTTGTACTCTCCGAGATCAAACTTACGAATATACAAATCTGAGTAATACAGCCATTTTATCTTATTAGGTTCTTTTTTTCTTCCCATTAACCTTTAGCGCGCTAGTTTACAATTATACGTAATATTCTCCTCTGCCGCGGCATTGGTTTTTGCAAATGTTACGCAATCATTGGTGGCTGTTTTGAAATCGCGATAACTTTTTCGTTGTTACAGATATTTAAATAATATTTGCATATATAAATAAAGAATTGAATTCTGCATATATTGGTGTAAGTTTTGTTTGTATGTGTGTGATACAAGACGTGAGAAAGTGATAAAGACAGATTTAGACCTATCTACAGCTAGGCCTACTGTATTTTTGATCGATCGAAAGCTGTTGAATATTATAAAATTTACATAGTGAGAACCTCGTGGTCTATTTTAATTAAACAAATTGAAGCACTAACCTTTCAAGATTTCCACATTGAATTCAGAATAAATAATGAATTCACTGAATAAATCAATGATAGAAAAGTATAATAAACTCGATTCACTGTCATGTCGCTTTGATGCTTAAAGATTGCTCGGATTTCCATTCCATAATCAAGCACTATCATCTTTCACCATTTTGAGAATAGAAACAGGAAGTTAGATAAATTCTTTTCTCAATGTTGCCAAAACAATCTGTCAAAAAGTTACCATTCTCGACTTTTTGGTTCGGTTTACCAAATCAGGCGGTGGATTCCACCTTCCGTGTCAAGAAATGACACAATTCTGGCGGTATGCACCATCAGGTTTGTAAACACAGTGCTAAAGGTTAGGGGGGGGGGGACAACAACAGAACAAATTATGTTTTGACATAGCAATATTAAGCCTAAGCTGCTTTGAGCGGAGATGGCTGGCAATTTTACTTATTTATCTTTCCTCAACCGTGCGATTTCTGCAGCTGATTAGCCAGAACTACTATCATATGACTCTGGAACCTTTCGGCCCCAGAAACTAAAGTAGTATTATTGTTTGAATTGCAAATTACATTCCATTATTCACACACATTTTTGTATTTTGCATGGGTCAAATGGTGGTTGTGGCTACTACAAATTCATCTACACACAAACTACTTTTGAGCCAGGTCTCAAGTCAGCAGATCTAGATTTTGTTGATAGTGTTGAATTCTGTATACAACATTCTCCAAGAAGAAGTATGGCTTTGAGAAAGCATTGTTACAAACTATGATTGTTCATATGGGAGAACAAGAAATATTTTCTCCCCCCATTGTCCAATTTTTACTCTCATAGATAAGGATGTTATTCTTATTGACATTTGACCCAATGTTGGTGAATACCTGTTTTGCCATCCCTCTATGATCTGTACTCATGTAGACAGACTACATTGATGCAGTCTCTTACCAGAGACAACATTTAAAAAGCACTGACTTGTATTTTAGACGATGTACTATAAATCAGCACACCTTCTTCATTTATTCTTAAATGTCTCATCTCCGTCAAAGTCGTACTTGTGACACAAATGTGACAATGACACAAATAAAATGGTGAAACAATGCATCTCCATTATCTGAACTGCATCCTGTTGGAAACCTAGTAGGATGATTGTCCATTTCAAAGGAAGATGCAGCGGGGGTCTGAGAATGAATGCTAACAAACAACATATTCCTATCAGTTAGCAAGATGTCGTCCAAAGAAAGGTGTTGTGGTTTACAGCTTTGTTAGCATCTTCATGGTAGGGTGGTTAAGCCATTTGGGTTCTTGTCTGAATGTTTAGTGTTCATAGTTTTTAAAGAATTGTCTGATAGTAATTTTTTAGTATTTTGTGACATATCCGAATGCAATTGTAAACAAAAATAGGAAAAGCAGTTTTTGACTCCCTTGACACAGACATATAGAGTTTAGAGGAGTTGAGTGGGTGGTAGGGGTTAGAATTAGTTCTAAAACTACACCTAACCAAACTCTCCCCCAAACTCTATCCCTTCTCATTAAATCATGGCATAATTTCACTGACATTAGCCATTATTGTTATTTCTGACAACAGGCCCTGTAAGTGATGTAAAATCATTGGCTGCACAAAAACTGTGCACACCATAATATACCTACAATGAACCTTTACATTATATCTAACTTCGTTCCACATTCCGCTTATAGATTATGTAGGCATGTGTTCCAGACATAAACTGCCATTTGTGCTGTGTTCATGGGGTACAAGATCTTTTCCTATAGTTAGTTTTTCTTGCAAGTACAATTTGTGTTTAGATCTCTGAAGATTATCACTTGAAGACGCAATGTTAAATGCTATGAGGGGTACTCTTGACAGGCAGCTGATGTGTTGAGTTTGACAAATGTCTTTTGAGGATACCAGAGTACAATTAAGTCCATACTCTAAGCCATATCACCTGTTTTATTTAGCATAGCTGCAATATCTGCACCTTTCAGCCCAACACACTTGTCTTCAGTAAGGTATTTTTGAAGCATCATGACCATGTGTATAATGTCAGACCCTGGACATGACGGACGACCAAGATCAGACCCTGGACATGATGGATGACCAAGATACCATGTTCAATTCCCTCAGTAAGCAATTGTACATTCTGACCTTTCAGAAAGCAATGGCAACATGCTGAATATAAAATATTGGCCAGAAAATCACTACATCCAAAAAATGTTTAGTTGATCACTACATCCTGAATATAATATTCTATAGGATGGTACACAAACCCCCCTTAGTTGCCTTTCTTGACATACATCTTGTGTCATAATATTGCTTTTCTTTACCATCATGTTGACCGCAACAACTAACAACACACAAATGTAGCTACATTATGCCACAGACGAAATGTTTATTTTCCTTCACTGGTGTGGTCTAAATATGGTTTTTTTTTTAAAAATACAGTGGAATCCCTCTGTCGCAGAAGTTTTAAACCAATTTCTGTATTTGACAACACTTTTCAAAATCCCCAAATAGATATATATATATATATATATATATATATATATATATATATATATATATATATATATATATATATATATATATATATATATATATATATCTATATATCTATATATATCTTTATTGTTTGCAATCTATATAGCAAATTTCTGTTGCTACATAAAAATTGTATAGATTCAGACCAAGTTTGTTGTAATGAATTTTGACTGTATATAACCCCCGGTACATGGAATTTGAGTATTTTATAGGACACAATTCTTGTGTGAGATTTTCAGTTATGAATTGTTGACACTTGTCTTATTTACCATTGCTAATGTTCCAGGAGGTCTGAAAGGCAATGGCAAGAACTCTTCTAATAACAAACTTTTGTATTAAAAAACATGATTAGATAGGTAGCACAACCATCAAATGCATAACAATATTTATTAATTATATATACCTGGTATATATATATATATATATATATATATATATATATATATATATATATATATATATAATTTATAGGTAACTTTCTAAAATATACATTCAATCAATCAAGTGTCATGCCGAGTAGCGTAGGCGTATGCTTCTCCATAACTCTCTGTTTCTTGTGTTAAATTCAGTTGATGACTTATTTTTGTGTCACAGTGACAACCAATCCAGAAATATCTCTCTGTATCTTCTCCCCTTGATCTTTCCGGTGGTTACTAAATGTTGGAGTTTTACTTTTCTCATCACATGCCCTAAAAATCTTTATTGTATCTAATTTTCACTATAGTTTATCATTTTACTCCAGCATCTCTGAGAACTTCTACATTAGTTTTCTTGGCTGTCCAAGGAATTTTCATCATTCTTCTTAAAAACCACATCTTATTTGTCTCCAGTTTATCTTAAGCACTTTTTAAATATACATTAGTTTGCTTACAATTCTGTATCACTTATCCTACATTGAACATAGGCACACAAAATACACTTGCTTCCAAACTGTGGCCTCTGAGGTATGCCTATTTATTTTCTTTAATGTTTGCTAAATATATTTATCTCTACATCTGTTTTTCATTTCCTGTGCCCCTATATTGACCTCTCCCAGCATCATCGCATGATATTAGTGTGTGCACTGACATGCTGCATTGAATTGCAACTGTGCCTTGGTATTTAGAGCTTTCACAGTGCCTCTTCATGTCACATCATTTGACCCCAAGAAAACCTGTCACATGCCTTAGCATCTCTCTCCATACTTCTACAACTATTACACTGCCTCACCCTTTTTCTCACTGTGTCTCATCGACTTCTCCATGCCTCATACGTTTTCTTATGTGACTTACTATACCTGTAGTTGCAGCATTCATCACTTTCACCATCTCACATGTCACATTATTTCTTGCCATATCTCAACACTTTCACCATCTCACATATCACATTATTTCTTGCCATATCTCAACACTTTCACCATCTCTCATATCACATCATTTCTTGCCATATTTCAACACTTTCACCATCTCACATATCACATTATTTCTTGCCCTTCCTCAACACTTTCACCATCTCTCATATCACATTATTTCTTGCCATATCTCAACACTTTCACCATCTCTCATATCACATTATTTCTTGCCCTTCCTCAACACTTTCACCATCTCACATATCACATTATTTCTTGCCATATCTCAACACTTTCACCATCTCTCATATCACATGATTTCTTGCCCTTCCTCAACACTTTCACCATCTCACATATCACATTATTTCTTGCCCTTCCTCAACACTTTCACCATCTCTCATATCACATCATTTCTTGCCATATTTCAACACTTTCACCATCTCACATATCACATTATTTCTTGCCCTTCCTCAACACTTTCACCATCTCTCATATCACATCATTTCTTGCCATATTTCAACACTTTCACCATCTCACATATCACATTATTTCTTGCCCTTCCTCAACACTTTCACCATCTCACATATCACATCATTTCTTGCCCTTCCTCAACACTTTCACCATCTCACATATCACATCATTTCTTGCCCTTCCTCAACACTTTCACCATCTCACATATCACATCATTTCTTGCCATATCTCAACACTTTCACCATCTCACATATCACATCATTTCTTGCCCTTCCTCAACACTTTCACCATCTCACATATCACATTATTTCTTGCCATATCTCAACACTTTCACCATCTCTCATATCACATCATTTCTTGCCCTTCCTCAACACTTTCACCATCTCACATATCACATTATTTCTTGCCATATCTCAACACTTTCACCATCTCTCATATCACATTATTTCTTGCCCTTCCTCAACACTTTCACCATCTCACATATCACATCATTTCTTGCCCTTCCTCAACACTTTCACCATCTCACATATCACATGATTTCTTGCCATGCCTTATTCTCTCTCTCTCATCATGCTTTATGAATTCCTCACTCTGTCTCAGAGCAGCCATTCAACCCTGTCAAAAAACCCTGCATACAATTCTTTATCACATCTCTAAAACTCTACTCCCAGTCTTTGCTTTCAACTCCCACACATGCCTCAAAATCTCATCATATCCCATAGTTCCTGAATTAATTTCTCTCACCAAGCCCCCAGTCCCTTCTTTAATTATCCCTCGTAATCATTCCTAGCAATGAACTCTCATTAGGCCTCAGTATTTCTCACCACATGTCCCTAGCCCTTGCATGTAGGTAGAGAATCATACCACATGGACTCTTTCACCATGCTCGGCAACTCTTCCAATACGTTCCTATCATTTATCTCTTATACATAATCACACGCACACAATAAAAACATGTCAATCTGCCATCTGTTCCCATGACTTTAATATTGTGCAGGATCTCATCATGACTTTATATACTTTTTTTCTTAAAAAAAACATGCATCTCCCACATTGCAAAATTGATGGATTAAAATATCAGTCGCTATTATTCAACAAGAGCACAAAAACTGTATACTAGATGTGCAATCTTGATAGCAGTACATCTCACGTTTTGTTATAACAGTGAGGAAGTTAACTTTTTTTTAAATTTTAAATTTAGTTAATCTTGCGATAGTATCAAATTGGCAACGGGAACTAATGCCCCTGTTCTTGCCTCTGCCTTTCAGACCCAGGATGAGAGTGGGAGACATGATACATCACGCTCCGAGAATGATAGAAAGAATGGGAAATCACGTAATCGAGCACCTTATTATGATAATTACAACCATGAGCCAGAGGCACCCAGTGGAAATAAGGGCCGCAAGGGTCGTCAGGCTGATTCCAATCATGACAACCGTTATGCCCGTGATGAGCAGCATTATGCCAGCACTGATGTTTCCCAAAGTGGGGATGAGTCTGCAGATCAGGCTGATATCCCACTTGATTATGGCAAGTCTAAACCAAAGCCCAAATACAGAACACAGAATACACGCAGGGGAAACAAGGATTTGAACAAGCCACTTCACTACGCTGAACTTGATCTACCACCCAGAGATGGTTCAGAGAGTGGATCTGAGGCTGGAAGGAGACGGGTAGACCTGCCTGTTGAATATGCAGAGATAAGAGTATAGATAATTTAGAATACACATGCCACAAAATCTGGCTAGTCAGCATTTCTGAGTATCATTTAGTGTGCCAGAATAATTTACAGCTCTTAGAACATTGACCTTTCTGTCATGTGTAGCTTGAAAGTCTGAAATTGGCTTAAATGTATTTTAAATAGAGAATAAAACATCGTTTTGTAATTTAAAATAAAATAAATTTGACTTTCTTAAATATGCCAGCAGGCAATACTGATCAATGTATTAGAATTTCTTTTTAGTTTTTTTAGGCTGTTTGTTCTCATACTCCTACTGGAACTCTTGTTGCAGAACAATGTTCATACTAGATTTTCAGTAAGGTGTAGTCCAGAGAACGGAGACGTGTTGTCACCATTTTATTTGTGTCAGTTATCCATCAGTTAGTGAGGGGAAAAGCAGTACAGATATGCAAAATAGATGCTAAAAGAAACAAAACATACCAGATCCTAGGACAGATGACACACTTTCAAGAACAAAAATGTAAACATAGACACTAAAGTTACATTCTACAAGACTTATTATTCCATCACTGTGCTACCAGTGCCAAACATGGACAATGACAGCTCAAGACAAAAGAAAAATAGTGACAGCAGAAATGACAGGTCTACGAAGAATTATTGGTCATTAAGAGATAGAATTAGAAACGATAACATCAGACAGATAGCCAAAACAACACCAGTATTGGAACACATCAAAAGACAACAGATCAAGTGGTTTTCACACGCATCCAGACTACCAACAGATAGCATGCCACAAATGACCATGACAAATAGACATAACGGCCATAAAAGAGGCAGACCATGTAAAAGATGGCTCGAAGAAGCCACAGGAACAAGCTTACAAACATCACACAAGAAGGCCATCTCGAGAGAGCTCTTCAACCCCTGGCGCCGCAAGGCAAACAAGGGCCACAGCATATAGATAGATATCCACCCAACACATTTCACTTCAGTGGTAATACTGATAATAAATCTACCTATTTAAAATATGCCACTTGGCAACAATAATCCATTTGTTAGATTTTTCTATTTTGTAAGACTGTCAACATTATGCGATGTCGGTATCATATAACTGTAATAAAGCCTAATTTTGTAGGGATGTGTAGCTAATTATCTAACGATTGTCATATGCATTTCCATGACAAAATGATGTACTATCGATAAACATTACGTTCTCCCAGGCATTGCTATTTTTAATGTGTTTTATAATGAATTATTTTTTTTTAGTAACAGGCAACTTCTTTTGTAACTGATAACTGAAATATTTCTATTTTATTATATGAAAAATTGTGCGTAGTTGCAAAACAAAACGACAAGTGCTTACTCTGTGATAAAGTAGCATTATATTAACAAGTTTGATTACCATGGCACGATCTCAGAATTTAAACATTGAGAATAAAAGACTAATGTTGATGAGGGCATGTTCCAAAAGGGGAGTAAAGAGTATCAAATCTGTGACCTGCCATGCATGTCACAAGAGGTGACTAGGGAGACTTTGGAGTATGGTTGGCTGTCTCATCCAGATGGTCAAATAACCCAGAAGTGTTGCTGAAGATTCTGGAATAAAAAGGGCAGATATCACTGATAAGCTATGAATAATGACAATTCTTTCCATTCTTCAGAATATCCTGCTAATCTGCAGGAGTTTGTCCTGTTTGTTTTGAAAACAAACAGAAGTTGATGGGGAGAACAAATTTACTGCCAATTGTTGCAGTGATGTCCATGGAACAATAAGCAGAAAACTTATGTCTCAATGTCTCACCTGTACCATTCTAAGACCAAAAGATTTGTCTTAGAATGGTACAGGTGAGGTACAGCATCGGATGGACTACAGCTTTATTTTCAAATATATTCAAACATATTGTAGAAACATTGTATCCTAACAGTACTTTTTGAAAGTTGTATTTTTTTATAAATTTATAATTTTGGTCATATGCATTGATTAACAAATTTATGTAGTCTTTGCTTATATAGAGAGGTGTTTTACATTAATTTTTGAGAATTTTTAACAATCTTAACATTAAAAATATGAGGCACCACTTAAAGTGGCTTTCAGAAGACAGAAGGCTATTTTTAAACCAGGTCAGTTTGACTGGCACCTATTCGCCTCAACTGAAATAATGTTTTCTGAATTCAACCATACATCTCCAAAAAGTGATTTTCATTCATCCACATATTATTTTGTTTTTAAATTTTTTGTTTATACTACAAGCTATCTGAAGTGGCTTTAAATACGTTTATACTACAAGCTATCTGAAGTGGCTTTAAATACGTAAAGCGGCACTTAATATGGATTTAGCCTGCATTGTTTGTAAAAAGTGAAATATAATGTAACCCACAGTTTAAAGTTTTTTTTAATAAATGAGTGTGGCATTAATAAATGCTATGGGTTACTTTACTTATTGATGTAACATCAGGAGTAAAAAGCTAATTCAAACCAGCATGTGATAGAAATGTATACAATATAGGAGTACATCATATTACGGTTAGAGGTCAGAATGAAATTTAATATTATCCTATACCACATCATTTAACATCCTTTTGGAGTGCACTGTTCATTCAGTCAGCTATTCCATCCAGTACTATAGTAACCACACTTAAATAAATTAATGTATACAGCAGAAAGGAATTTGTAACATTCCATTCTCTGGACTACATCCTGCTAATCTACAGGTTTGTGTACGAAAGATTAAGTTTGTGCTCAATTTTTTAAATTATTTTTAACTCAACAATTTTGTCAACATATCTGCCTTTTTGTTGTTCTTGTCTAGTTCTGTTGGTGCCATATGAAATAGACAGTAGCATTAACTTAACCGTAATTTATCAGGCAGTGGTTAAAGTATATTCATGTGGGGTTTATATAGTTTTGTTTATATCAATGTGAAAAAGCTGGCAGGGTTGGCTGCATAAGTGCCTATAATAGTTAATGTTAAATATATCTGTTTTGTTTGTTTATTATGCCTTGCTTTAAGAACTTCTACTAGGAGGGGCGTAGGTAGAAAGCATCTGTTGCTGAAGATTGAACAGCGTGCGGTTTCTCTGGGAATAATGGGCAATAAAGCTCTTATATCCTTTTGTACCATTACCTTGAGGTGGATGTGTCTGTCCTCTTAAGGTATATTTCATACTCAGAAGATTTAACTCCCAATAGTATGAACCCATGGACCGCTGGATCAGCAACCAACCTGGTTCATCTGGTAGACCTCTAGAGAGATATTCCCCACCAGAAAGTATGGGGGAAGACTATGTTTGCTCTGTAACCACATGGTTCATTAGCAATGAGAGTTGTTTTGTAGAAGGAAATGTTGATGTATGACAGATTGTATAAACATGGTTCTAACTATAGCTAGGAAAGTAATATGGATTATGTGTCAATTATTGAAGTGTCAAAGTACACATTTCTAGATCATTAGTTTAAATGTTATCTCATGGGGAGTCGTGGTCAACGAAAGATATGTCGCATTGGCGGATAAAGAGAAAAGATATATATATATATATATGTGTGTGATGAGTAGAGCCCGGGCTAAGCATTAGAACAGTCATGGATACATTACAAATTGATGAAGAATGATGAAAGATACAACTTTCATGCTCAGAGAATAATAGAAATGGGAGTGACCAGAGGAGAGGAAATGTGTCCTCACTGAAAAGATCAGAATAATCCACAACCAACAAGTAACCGAGACACCGAGCTTATATACTTTTACATGATTGAAGGAATGGTAAATAGAGCATTTATGGGATGCCCCTTATGTGGTGAGGCCAGTTCTTAATTAAGAATCGTAGTATAAATGTTTAAGGACAAAATACTAAGATTGGTTGTAAAATCAATGTAACAAAGACTGGTTAACAATCCCACCTGGAATAAAATGTAAAAGATAAATGAAAGGAAATGAAAATTTGAAAACTAATTAAATAATTGAAATGAAAACTTCACTATTGACCTTTACATTTTCTTTACTGTTTCTGTGATGTTCTGCGATCTTTAAAACATAGATACCAACTTGTAAATATTTAATTTATATCTGTGCCCGGACATGTGGTAGTTAAAGTTAATGAACGAAGCGAGACACTGGCAAACATGATCACAGTATCAAAAGGCACATCAATGGAGAGATATGACATAATGCACCGAGGGCCTCGTCTGCTCAGAAGATTTTCAAAAGTGTGAATCACATTCGCTCTCAATATTTCGGGAGATTATGGAACGTAATAGATATAAATGAATGATAAATGAACATTAAGCTGGAACTATGAGCTTCTGTACACTGGATTTGTGACAGGGATCAGAGTATCTTGACATATCTGGCGTGCGCTGATAACCTGCTCTATCTCATACAGTCCTGCATTCTATGTTCTGCATTGTTTTCAGAGAGTGAAAATCAAAATAAATATGTCTGAAGGTCAACAAAGCAACTCGTCAGCAGTGAAGTCACATACCTATATGGTTTGGGCACAGTGAAGCACGATTCCCTTTCCAGCAAGGAACAGTTGAGGATGGGAGAAGAAGAGTCGATAAGAAATTGATACTATAAGAGCTTGCAAAGATTAAGATTCCACGCATATTAATGGGTACGAATAGAAAAACGGGAATTGTTTTTGTTGTCTTCAAATCTGCACTTTTATAATCCTAAGGATTTATATCTTTTGTTGATAATGTTGACAGTTTCAATTTTTGTGTGTTGTTTTTCTTTTTGGCAATTAATTTAAAATTTGCTCAACATATTTGGGTTTTTTTTGTGTGTGTAAATGTGGTAGCTTTTTAAAACTTGTACTGCAACTGCGAGATTATATGAAAATATTAATGCATTCACAGTAAGGTTCATTGATCCACATCACATGATCCAGGCCAAAACTTTTTTGCCAGGAGCCTTAGACATTTGTACATTGAGGGAAGAATATTTGAATGGTTGAAAGTTCATGAAGTTTCAGAAACAAGCTGCATCTTCTCACTACACCTGTTCAACATATGCTCATTGTGTGGAACAAGTGCTAAGATCACAATTTCAACATTGGTTTTGAAATTCCAGAAATAGATGCATAGAGGACACCCCCTCATTTTATATCAGTTAAACAAATTCATATAGCTCAAAATCTTCCTCAATGCAAAGAAGACCCAAATAATACAGGTCGACAGGAACTGTCTTCAACCAACAATAACTAGGGACAGTAAAGAACTAGAAAATGGTAAATATCAATACATCCATCTCCATGGCAAAGTGGTATAGAGCTCGCCTGTAATGGATAAGGTGCAAAGTTTAATCCCTGCCACAGCCATTTGATTATCCAGATCATTCAGAAAGCAATGGGAAACTAAAATATATTGCCTAGAAAATCATTGCAGCCAAAAAATGCTAGGTTGATGGCTTCGTCCTGAATTACGCTAGAAATTATCAATAATAGAGACCGGTCAGTAGGGATCAGGAAAGATCAATAATGCTCTACAAAAAAAACATCACAGAGGAACAAATTTATGATGATGTAGCAGCAGACCAGTTACAACTATTAAAAAATTATATTTTTCTGGTGAAGAGACATATGAGCAATGACATCCACAGTAGAAAATAGCAGTGGAAATGAAATACTACAGAAATGTCCAAAGAATATAAGTAACAGAGGAAATGATTAAAGATATGTCCACCTATATTTGAACATAAGCAAAGATTGGCTTCTGGAAAACATAAAAATAATTTACA
The DNA here is from genome assembly GCA_034231615.1 of Meghimatium bilineatum. Classification (NCBI taxonomy): domain Eukaryota; kingdom Metazoa; phylum Mollusca; class Gastropoda; order Stylommatophora; family Philomycidae; genus Meghimatium; species Meghimatium bilineatum. The sequence continues at coordinate 65,112,047 of CM067304.1, read as the reverse complement.
AGCAAACTATTTTATACACATTGAAGGACATAATGGGTTAGAAATATAATTTTGATAGAATGGATACAAAACATAATTGGACATTGGGTGTTAAGAACCTCTTAAATGTGACACTGGACAGCTTTTAAAGAACTGAGAAGCTTACAGAATAACTATGAAGACAAAATTCTGCAAAGGACACGCCACAGAGAATATAAAATTCTGAGGTAGTAAGATCTTGTTTTTTTTTTAAAGTATGTAAAGATTGCATGTAGTAGGAATGAAATTATTGAGAGCACAAACATTTATGAGTGTGTGCACAAGTCCTTCTCCAATATATTCCTGCAGATATCAAACAGCACCATTTATCTTAGCTGATCAATGTTCTCTATTGAGTATAATATATATATATATATATATATATAGTGACCAATGAAAATTACAACAAGTAATAATCATGATCCCATATGAATCTATATGTTTGAGTGGCTAGGAAATATACATTTCTGTACGGGTCAAGATCAATGTGATTGCGTATATTGAATAGAATAACATCCATTTCTGTACGGGTCATGACCAAGGACATCACTAGAAGGTACCACTCTCGAAATGTATCCCATGCACATAAAGTACTAGAGAAATAATTTTTTTTAAAAAGGTAGCAGATTGCAGATACCCATGCAGGAAAAATTCACTGCTTAGACAACTTCAGATTTGCTCATAAGTGAAGAAAATTAGAGGGAACATCGTAGCTGATCATTGGTCACTTTACATATCCTGTGTGCTGCTAGCCAAGTTAAAATATGCTGTTTGGATCTATGTGAAATGTGTAGGACTATTTTGGAGAATTACTTGGTGTGTGTATGTTTCAGTTTCATGAATGCACAGAGTAACCATATGTGTCTTGAACAAATTTACATTCCAGTCTTGTAAAATACATGAAAATGATATATTTAATATTTTTTAATATGTAATTAATACATTGTCGTTAATTTTTATTTTCCTCTTAAAGTTATCTTTTGTCTAACTCTGCGGCTGAGAGGTAGTGAGCTAATGGGATTTTTTTCTACTCTTCCTCAGTTGTTTGTATTACGACATATGGGGTTACATAGTCTGGGGCAATAACATCATGTTACCCCACTGGATCATGCTGGAAATATTTAGCAAATTGGTCCACTTATTCAATAAGAAATTACTAGACCACAGCTGTCTAAAGGCTGTCTCCTTTAGCTTTACAGATGGTCTACTTCCAGAGGATACCGATTGTGGTTGGTCCCTCGTAGTTTCTAAAAGGTATGATGAAAGTTGGGATTTGTTTATCCTATGCTAGAAAATGCTGTTTTTTATACAAACTAGTCATGTAAAATAGTACCAATCATATATTTTAGAGAATGGGCAAAATGAATTATGTCGAAATGAACTTTATTAAAAAATTTGTTGTTGTCGTGCTTTCACTGATTGGTATCTGGTTTTACTGTAGTTTCATTCATGTTTCGTTAGAAGTACTAGAGGCGGTTCAAAACAGGGATTCTTCAGTCACATTGACTTTAATTGTGGGACCATATATGATAACGGATCTAGTCAATCATACTGTAAAAATATACCAAATTCAAATGTGAGAAGGAAAAAATTAATAGCGGCACCACAAACTTTGAAACAGACTTTCTTAATACTGCACTTTTGGATAAAATGGCTAACAAAAGTCTGTGGATTCATAGGTGCCATATTCCATAACTCTATGAATTAGATTTCTGTTATCTTGAAGCTGTTTATCACTATATTATCACCCACAATCCTCTTTTATAAAATTCTTGAGTTATCTTTTTACTTTTATTTCTGTTATCTTCCAATCCCTGTTTTCTAATATGAACTTCCTGTAGTTTAGCTTTTCAGTTAAGAAGTAAGTGCTACATCACACATCACGATTTCACTGGGAACTTGTATTACATCAAACGTTTAAATTTGACTAGAACATTAACACTCACATTGCTTTTTTTAATTTAGTAAACCTCCAGCATTTATTTTTTTTCCCCCAAGTTATACAAAACTATTTACTTTCTTTGTTCTTTTATATTCTTTCCTTTTTCTTGTACCTATTACACACAAAAAAGCCTTTCGTGTAAACTTAATCCCATTTAGGGGATTGTTATGGGACGTATTTTAGACTTGGTGTTTAAAGTCGCTTATCTTGCCTGTTACCATGCTGCTCGCAGGTTGAATTTTTATTACAAGCTTTTAGCCTGTCAATGTTGTGACTTATTTTATAATTTTTATATGTTCAGAATATTTATGATGTATTTTGCTTACATAATTTACCAATGTTAACTTTATTGTTACATTTAATGAAACTATTAAGTAACATTTTGTTGACCAGTGATTCATGACATAGTTATCTCCCATTAACATCTGTGTTTGCACATTTTTTAAATAAATGAGCATATTTTTTGTCCGTTCATTCAAAAAGCATGACTGTGTGGTTAGAATGCCGACCTCAGATCCTTGAGTTCCCGGGTTCAATCCACGGCTGGGACAGGATTTTATCTTTCGGAGGTACAATCAAAATTCTTCCTGTACATGCTGCAGCGTCTGCTATGGTAAAGCAGCCTTTATTTCCACAGCGCATAGAAAGCCTCCCTGTACTCCTTCACATAAAAACATGCGGTAACGAAAGTTTAAGTTTTATTCAAACAGTGAGAAAAAAGATATCTTGGAAATTTTCAAAATATTGTGCTGAAATTTTGTTTATGTTTAATATCATGCTTCAGCTCAGACATATTCAAAGTCAAATCATATTTCTTATGCTGTTTCTGATGTCCATTGTTTTGAGTGTATAGAACAAGGCTATCTGTGAGAAATTTAGGATTTTAAAAATAAGATGAATAATTAAATATTCTAATCAATAATTCCATGGTCCCAGATATTTCGGAATGTTGTAGTAATCCTGATTAGGATATTTAGTAATTTTTTAGCTACCGCTGCTATGTTATTGCTACATCATGGTGGATCCAGCAAAGTTTTCACTAACTATATTCACTAACTATATTCACTGGAAAGTCAATAATTATTGAATGTTGATAAGCACAGTGTTATGGGTCAAAGGTCAATGAGTAACAATACTGTCTCAATGGTTAATTGGTATTAATTGTATTAACATCCCTTTTTTTAAAATTCATGTGTTTTTAAAAAAAAAAATTGTATACCCATACTTGAAGGTAGAAGGGGGTTTTCCATGTGTGAATCCAGGAACAGCATATGGAAACCTGTTGTAAAAGGTCACTAAGGAAATTTATATATGGTGCTTCAATCTTATCATGTAAATAAAATTGCAACAGAAGTGATGTATGTGTTAATACACTGTTTATGGACATGCTGTAAACTTTCTGCCAAAAAAAAAAGACAAGTAGAAAGTGTCAAGTGCTCTGCTAGAATATATCCTTCTGGTAATTCTTCTTCTGCGTTCGTTCTCAAACTCCTGCAGATTAGCAGGATGTAGTCCGGAGAACGGAATGCGTTGTGTCATGGTTTTCAGCATCGCTGCGATATCTGCGCCTTTCGTCCTGGCACATCCGACTTCAGCATGGCTGTGGGTCACTGACCCTATATGGGATGAGACAGCCAACTCCATCCCATAACCTCCTTAGTCGCCTTTTACGACATGCGTGGAAGGTAAACAGTGTTGCCATTCTTTGCTTCCCTTTCGGGCCCCGGCAACACACGGGCGCCTTCTGGTACTATAGACCAGTAGAAAGTATCAAGTGCTCTTTTGGACATATTCTTCTGGTACTTTTCTATTTAGTGGGCATACAAATTTAATAAATCATTGTGTAATGCAAAATTAAATATAAAGCAACACGGGAGACTCAACTGAGAATACAAAACAGAAAGGGCAGCAATCAATTCTACTAGAAAGTAGTCTGTTAGAGAACCTCTGTTACAATGTACACATTTTGCACTTCTATTGCTTGTATAGATCTGCAAAATTTCACATGCTGCAGTATTCCTCTGACTGTAAATAGATATGCAGTATCATTCTCTGCCTGGAGGTCTCACAATATTTATGGTTGCCATTGCTGTGCGAAATGACATCATACTGACATATGTGCTGTTAACACGGTTTATCTAAAAATATGATTTTCTAGTAACATAATGTCCGGTTCTGTGGCAACCAAGATACTGAGTTCGAATCTCGCCTAATGCAATTGTGCTATTCAGAAAGCAATGGCAAATTACTAAATGTATTCATATTGCCTGGAAAATCACTACAGCCATAAAAATGCTGGGTTGATGGCTTCATCCTGAATAGAATATCCTACCAATTTAGTTACATATAAAGCAAATTTACAGAAGATGCTATTCTTCTTCATCTGTTGAAGATTTTGTGAGGAACTGGTGAAAGGCATTCCTACCAGACTGGCACTTCCATTCTAAGAGAAAAATAGCTGCTTCTCAGTTGATATATATATATATATATATATATGTATATATATATATGTGTATATATATATATATATATATATATGTGTATATATATATATATATATATATGTGTATATATATATATATATATATGTATATATATATATATATATGTATATATATATATATATATATATGTGTATGTATATATATATATATATGTGTATATATATATATATATGTGTATATATATATGTGTATATATATATGTGTATATATATATGTGTGTATATATGTGTATATATATATATATATATATATATATATATATACACACACACACACACATGTTTTATTTTCATTCTTCTGCTAATTCTGTCCGGCCATAATGCGTTTCAGGCACATTTAACTTTACAAACTGAGATATGTAACTTGTGTATACAAAATGTAAATAAACACTTCAGATACACCAAGACATTCTTGATTAGAAACTAGCATCATAGCACTAGGGACATTCCAATGAATGCTATGTTCTCCATTTTAGCAGTGATTTGAGCTTATGTAAACTCGGTATGGTCCCAGTCAGGTGTTGATTACGTGATCTTTGGTTCTTTCCAAAAAGAGTACATTTGCTGCCTTCTTCACTAATCGCTTCTAATTCTGTCATTCTTTGTATGTGTACGTTTTCAGTCTCGTTGTCAGCATCTTCATTGTGCAATGAAATTGTGACTAATTTATGAATAATTAAGTCAGCTTTATCTCTTTTCTGTACCATCAATTGCAGCATTATTCTTCAATAAGTCAGCACTTTCATTTCCTCTGACTCCAGTGTGACCCAGGCAGTATGTCTATGTAATAGTTAATTAGTTAGTCGGATTACCATCACTGCAAACTGGACACGTCCATAGTTGCTCCGATTTCTCCCTGAGTGTATCTACCATTACACTTCTGCTAACAGTACCGGTCCTCTGCTGGTTGACCATAATTCTTCTGTGCCCTCCACAAAATTAACTTCTAACAACACCGCTTTTCAAACCCTGATTTTTAATTCTGGCCATCAAAAAGGAATCATCCACACTAGTTTTCATTCTCACATGCTATATCACGTATGATTTTCAAAAGGTCGGCTTGATCCATCGCCCTGTGCCACAATTGTGCATGATGCCAGTTGATCTGCCCTTTCATTACCTCAAGCACCCACATGTCCTAACACGAAAATAAAGGTAACTACTTTCAACCTCACCTTTCTCAAGGCCTAAATTCACTGTTTGCAAATGAGACTCACTTGTACCTTCCTAATCATACTCATAGAGTCACTCTAGATGCAGACATGTGTGTCCACCTCCTTAAATGTTCTGGTCACCGCCATAATCTCCATGGTCTTGCTACTCAGTCATAGCAAAGGCCCCCACTTTCATCCTTCATCTTTTTACATGCACACTGAATCCATGGAATGCTCCATACAATTGCACTGTTCAATAATGCAACCCATTCCTTTCTCATGTTCTTTTCAATCTTTACACATCACGCTCTGAGGCTGTGAGTATTACCAAGTGGGTTGATGTATGATTTATCAACCAACTCATTGCTGCAGGGACTTGTAGAGTACTAATATGTTGATGGTATCCTACTATACAACACTGGCAGGGACTTGTAGAGTTCTAATATGTTGATGGTATCCTACTATACAACAATGGCAGGGACTTGTAGAGTTCTAATATGTTGATGGTATCCTACTATACAACACTGGCAGGGACTTGTAGAGTTCTAATATGTTAATGGTATCCTACTATACAACACTGGCAGGGACTTGTAGAGTTCTAACATATGTTGATGGTATCCTACTATACAACACTGGCAGGGTCTTGTAGAGTTCTAATATGTTGATGGTATCCTAATAGACAACACTGGCAGGGTCTTGTAGAGTTCTAATATGTTGATGGTATCCTACTATACAACACAGGCAGGGATAGAACAGATATTGCTGACAGTGTACAGAATGGACTAGATCAATTGTCAATATGGTGCATAACATCAAGACATACATTAACTAAGAAACTGACATTGTGCGTTGTATATATTCATACGGTACTTGTTTCTACAAATTTTCCAAAGTGTTTAATTTGATTTGTATTTCCATTAATAGTACATTTTTCATATGACCTCTTTGATTGTTATCTTCTTTTTACATGAAGTCCTCCTTCTTATATATTCTATATATCTACATATGAAAGGCATCAGTTGTCTTCTAGCTGTTTACTCATTATCCATGTTTTTGAGCCAAACATTAATGTAAAATAGATGTAACATTTTGCAATTTTTATGTTTAGTTTGATTTGTTTTTATAATATTTTCCTGGTGTCATTGAAAGTACTTTTAGTCATTCCTATTCTACTTGTAACTAGTTTCACAGCAACCATAATGTGTTACGTTTATCATTAAAAAATTTTAAAGTACTTTTAGCCACTCCTATTCTATTTTTAATTAGTTTCACATCAAAGCTCAATACAAGATAATAAAGAAATTATTGTGAGCGTCATGCCATCATTGTATTTTTACTTTTGATGCATCACATGAAATAAGGTTAAAATTTAAAACAGTATGTTTTTTCAGTTATTTTATGTTCAATGAGTCTCACACCTCAGAGATGTATATAAAAACTCTGTTACTCAAGAGATGAATAAACTTTGCTACACAAATATTGCAAGTGGACTAGTCACTCCAGTTTCATTTGTAGACTAGCATTTGTTGTGGTCTCTGATTTCAGCCCTGCTGTACAGTTCTGTTGTTTATTTAATGATTATTTGTATGCGCTGAGATATGAAGTTATCATGTCAGTGGATTCTGTACATATCACACATTGTTTTGTGTACTGCAAGAAGAAATTCAGATTTATGTAATTTTTTCGTGTTCATTATTGATTGGTTGCTGTTAACACCAAAGCCATATTGTTTCTCCTCTTTGTGTGTACATGTTGTCTGTTGTTAACTATAATAGTGGTTCTCAACTGCTTTGTGCCCATGGCTCTCTGTTGGGATAATCATTCTTCTGTGACCCACCCGTTTAAAATAAAAGACAAAAAAAGCATGCTCACTTTCTCCAGTACTTGTGCTATATATCTTATTTATTCAAAAAAGGTACCTTCCTGGGGGAAGGGACATAAGGCGGACATTGAGAACCTCTGAGCTGCGACATCTCGAACACTAGGCATTGGTAGTAGAATATTGTTAAACACTTATCTGGAGATGGCAGTGGATAACAATAGCTTAGTTGTTGGTATGAGAACTATGGGAGATAATGAACAGCATGGGTTTCCCAAGGCATCTGATTCACCTAATAGAAGAACTTTATCAAGATCACAAGGCTGCAGTGAAGTTAGAGGGTGATATCTCAGAGTGGTTTGAGGTACAGAGTGGAGTATGGCAGGGGTGTACTCTCCCCATGCCAGTTCAACATCTACACAGAAAGTATAATGAGGAATGTGAGAAGACATACACAACGCTGACTACCACACTTTAAACATCAGTTGATTTTAAATCCCTAAACTACGCTACACAGACAACACAGTGCTTCTTTCAAATGATATAAAGGGATTGGAACAACTAATCAAGAAGACAAAGAAATATAGCGAATTATAAAACTTGTATTTAAGCATGAAAAAAACCAAAATCATGTCAACAGATATAACAACACAACCAAAAATAAGAATAGACAATACCAAAATAGAATGTGGATAAATTTGAATACTTAGGAGCAAACATCAACAGTTCAGGAGACTGCATGGTAGAAATAAGGAAGAGATTGGTAATGGCATATTGTAAAATTGCACAGTTGAAAAACATATGGAAAAACAACAAAATAGAAACAAAATTTCATAAAATTAATGTAACAAATGGTCATAATCATATCTGATGAACAAACAACAATATCATTTAGTTTGTATTCTCTTTAATTTTATCTAGACTATGAGATAGAAAAACAATATAATTTTCCAAGTCAAGAACTGCCCAATATTCATTCTCTTAGCAGGAGATATTTCTCTCTGAAGAGTTTTTCACATGGTATTAAAGTTTTACACTATATACATGGGAGGTCAGTTATTTGTCAAATGTTTGCTAAAACGGAGTAGTATGTGCCGGTGAAGTTTGCTTGTTTAACTAACCTGTTATTGTCAGTACACCTGTGTGTTGCTGGGGTCTGAAAGGGGGGGGTGGACAAAGAATAGCCACACTGACCAGCCATGCATATCGTAAGAGTCAGCCAAGGAAGTTTTGTTAGTAGAGTTAGCTATTTAATCTATAGAGGGTTAAAGTGATCCAGAAGCCATCCTGAAGTCAGATGTGTGCTGAAACAAGCAAGCAGTCTCAGCCAAGCTGTAAACACAATGCATTCCATTCTCTGCATACTGCTAATTTGTGGTAGTTAAAGAATGAATTGAGGAAAATTCCCATTCATTGTCACCCATTACGAATGACTTGCCTAATGAATCATTTCCCCAATGGGATATAGAAGTCATCCTCTCTTATGACCTGGCTACAGTCCAAACCACATGACATATAAATAACCAAATGGTCGGAAGGTGTCCGACAAAGTGGAGGGTGCCGCAGTAACAGAATGAACAAATAGTAAAGCAAATTGAGTTAAACAGGTTACTGAAAACACCTTGCCTATGAATAAAAATATATAAAAAAGTATATATAAAAAAACATACAATTAAACTAAACAGGACAATTCTCCACATATCGGCTCAAATGGAACCTTTTTCAAGAGACAAACAACAGTAAACACCACAATAATAAACAGAATAGATGACTTAGCCTGTCTAAAGCCACGTCTCCAAAAAATATTGTATGTTTTTTTATATATTTTTAAAAATATATTTTTTATTCATAGGCACGGTAAGTGTTTTCAGTAACCTGTTTAACTCATTTTGCTTTACTATCAAACCACATGACACTGGATGACATTTCTGCTTACTGATAAGGGAAGTTTGTGTCTACTGGAATGCTACCATTGAGGTATTGGCATAATGTATCTTGTGCTGTCTCCAATATGGCATCCCTACTAGCATAAAGGCTATTCGCTGCATTATTATGATGTTATCTTTACATTGCATAGTGTGTATTTCTGAATACTTGAAAGCTGTCAAAAACTACTGATGGCAATAGTGCAATGGCATTAACTCGTTCAGTTTGCGAATGTATATTGGATACCACTCACTTAAGAGAATCTTGCAGTGGAAGGATAAGACAAAACAATCAACCAACTTTCCCTTTCCACCTTAGGATTATAATACGTAAGGCATGCCATGAGTATTAGTCTTGGTGGGCTAAGTGCTGTCTCATTACGATTGACTGGAGTACATATTGCGTGCAAGGAAAAGATCAGGAATGGTTTATAAAACAAAAGAAAAGTGATAGCTCAAGTGCTGCACGTCTAAAAAAAAGATGGACAGCAGCACATGATACAAGCGTGCTTGTGATACCTTGTACATACTGTGAAAGACTCCTTGTGGCTCAGATTGGTCTTGTGAGTCACATCGATCATAAGCCATTGATCTTAGATTATATTTCTTTTAACACAGCAGTACTATTGTCTGGACAGACAGAAAAGTGCGTACTATTACTATTGGATGATTCTAATTGGTTATTAACTTGTCATTGCACTCAGGCAAACCTTTAGGTGCTCACTCTCCCCATAGATGGAAGTGTACGCATACCGATGGTTTCCATAGGACATTGATTAAATACACTGGTTGTTCTGTCCAGCAGTGCATGGTCCTGCTCGTATCACACTTAATAGCCTATGCCTAACATATTTCCTATTAATCTACACAACACTTGTAGAAACACTGCTGACAGAAAATATGAGTTACACCGGAAATAACCATAAACACCATCTGTCATGTATAAAGTACAAAGTAGTGCAATTTCACATTACCCATAGTAATATTTATTTTAGCATTAAATATTTATTATTCTGTAAATGTGTTTCAGAAGCTAGGAACAACCAATGAGGCCCTAGATACCTCCAATGATTCCAAGGATTCTGGCTCTAAAGGCCCCCCTCGATATATCAATGCTGACGCTGATGCACAAGGACCTCCACGCTATGAGACGGAAACACACAGGGGCCGCCAGAACAGGGCATATGATGATGAAGAGAGGAGCAGAAATGGCAGAAGGTAGGTTTACATATAAATTGATTTCACAGTCCTCATAATAAACCTTTGAAGCATCTTTAGATAGCCTTCACTTCTGTAAAGACCCGCACATAGAAGACTGGCAACTAACATATTTTAGACAATAAAAAGAGTGGTTTAGAAAAATTAATCATGGACGGAAAAGTAATGTGAGTTATAAACTAGCGTCATAGCATGATTTCCCATAAGTGCTGCCTAGTTAGTAGTAGACTATAAGCCACCTGACTAGTGTTGCCTACTGTACTTGTTCAGTAGCGATGGTGCCATTCCTGACCTTCCCAAAGCATGAGCTCTGTTGGCTGGGTGAATCACTGAAGTAATTTTTATTTCAAAATATGAATGAGTGGATTTGAAACCTGGGTTTGCTCATCAGCGGGCAAATGACTTAACATTACTCCACTGCAGCATCGGGTGCAGAAATGTTACAGGAAAGAGATCAAGAGCAGGCCAAGATCACAATGAATACAGGACATTGAAGACCTTATTTAACATTGGGTTATGCTGGACAGCCTGCAGAAAACCGAGAGGCTTCGAGTGTGGCAGTGAGGACAGCATTCTGCAAAGGGTGCATCACATACGAGGTAGCTTTAAAAAGTTCCCGGGAACTCACTTGAAACTGTGCAATCACATGCTTTGAGTGGTACTCTCAGCAGGCAGCATGCCAGTTTGTTGGAGAGGTGTGGAGTATGCATGTTGAAACTCATTTGCAGTGAAGTCAATATTCTATGCCTTGTGTACACTGACAATAGTATGTTTCAGCTAAGATAGAAACCTTCCTTCATTTCAAAATTGGTACACATTTTGCTTTTAGTGTTTTGGAACTGACTTTATCAACGATGAGATCCCTTTATGTTGATGATTGAATCTACTACACTGTAACTACTTCACGAATACCCCTAGAATTTACTCAAGTATTGCAAATAATTGTTATAATTGTTACTATTATAACGCTGTCACATTGTATGCACGTCATAAGACACAAGGGGTCAGTGGTGTTGAGTAACTTGACTGCAAGGACCCTTATATCGGCAAGATGCCTCTAGAGTGTAAGAAAATGCACAGCAAAGTTCTCCCCTGTCCAGGTTATTGTATTACAATTTTCAGCCATCATCATCATCATCATCTATGCTATGTTTCCTTTACAGAATATTGTCTTCACTGCCAATTTGTAAACCCCTGGGTTCTGTACAAACTGTCTGGTCTTTTTCAATGTCATGTTCAAGTCTTCAATATCCTGTGTTCATCGTAGTCTTGGTCTTTCTCTTGTTATCTTTCTTTTCAGCCACAGAGAGAAAAATAGTCATCCGAGGCTTATACAAAAATCTGATAATTCTTCCTAACAAAAAGAATAACAGAGAAACACCAGCTGAAAGTAAAACTTCACTACCTGACATAGGCAACAAGAGTCACAAACTTATACTCAAGGTTCTGTTATCTCATCACTCTGTACGAAATGTAATTTCTTCTTCTTTCGTTCACTTGAAACATGTCTATATCTGTAATTCTGTCTCCTTAATAAAACTCACTGTCTTTTGTAGTTCATACAGTGTCCCATAGAGTTTTTATTCCAGTGTTGTTTCCTCTGGCCAATATGTCTGCCTCAGTGTTTCATGCTCAGAACACTCTTGAAGTATATGTTTGGCACTCTGTGCTGCCTGCCATCATGTACACATGGCCGTGTTGCCAATCTTGAACTTTGTATACATGTGACTGCGGAGTCGATTGTGTCCTGTTCTGAGACGTAGAATTATGACTTGTTCTGGTCTGTTCATAATATGATAGTCATCTTGTGTTGGTGTTTGTGGCTTTCTTATTGACTTGATCATCTGTTTTTTCTGATGGTAGGTGATTGGTATATCTGGTTGGTCTTCGGCAGCACCTTCCTTAGCCAGTTGGTCTGCTTTTTCATTTCCTGGTATTCCACAGTGAGAGGGTATCCACTGCATGGTTACCCTATACTGGTAAGACAATTCGCTAAGTAGTTTTTTCAAGTCTGTTAGTTTTTCAGACTGGAGAGCTTGAAGCACTGACCTTGCATCTGTCAGGAATACCACAGGCTGTAGGTCAGAGTTGGAGTTCAGCAGTTTTTTAGCTGTCATAGCTTCTGATTGTATCTCTAGGCTTGTGTGGATATTCTATATATACAACCACCATTCCTCACAGCATTCCGTGCTGACCCATCTGTGTATATTCTGACCCATATATCTTGTGGATATTCGTCATCCAGGAAACTGAGGGTGACTGTCCTTCGCTGCACACTGTTCTGTTCGTCCTCGCTTAGTAACGAAATGTAATAACTCTGCTGATCTTCTGTAGCAGTGCTACATTTTTTATAAATGATGGCCTTCTACATCTTTACAGATGGTCAGGAGCCAATGTAAAATTTAAAATGGACTATAAGGCCTAAACAAAATTTTAATTGCAGGGACACATAGTTCCTATGTTTCACACATGATTGAGTCCCTGCCATGCTAACCCGCTAGGCCGTGGGGATTTTCTGTAATAGTGGGATTCGCTTAGCCAAAGGCACACTCATACTAACCCGTAAGACAGGATTTTATGAATGACTTGTATATTATATTGACATTCTTTTGGTCTCGAGATGATGGAATTAGTGCTTGTTTGAGGATTTGGTCAGAATCTGCTGTTTGTCCATTAGTGTCAGTTATGTTACAATCAAATTTCTTCAGGTTTCTGGCCTGCTTGTATAACCTGCTTCCAGCAGGAAATATCTTTATCATGCCCCTCTCATTTTGTAACATTCATACATCTTTATAGTGAAAAAATAACTTCTAAATTGCATTAAATAATTTGTAATAGTATCCATATTAGACATGAGTCCAATGACTTTCTCACAATATACAGAGCTATTGATGATATTCTTTCACTTACAACAGGCAACCACAGGATCAACCACGAGAACAAGAACGCAGACACAGAAGCCGTGACTATGATGAAGAACCGCGCCGTCGTTACTACAGCCCTGATGATGGCACAGATGCACGCATTGATTTTGGAAATCCAGACATTGGAACTTCCATCTAAACTTACCATAAATGAATCAATCATCTTTTAAATCTGCTAGTATAGTTTACACAGAGCTACTTTCATTCCTAGCCTCATCACATATACAAATAAATTGTTACTGTTATTTCAAAGTTAATGTAGTAGCTGGAATGGATCATATGAAACAGTAAAAACTAGTGTTTATCAATCAGACTTTTTGTTACAGTAGTCCGTCAATTTTGTTCCCCAATAAGCTAAGACCCTGTGTGGGTTTTGAGGGTCAAATTTCTGGAGGTTAAGAATGCTGTTAACAATTTTATTGTGTCCAGACATGTCTTTGCTATTGAGCACACTTTACTGCCTAGTAGTCAGTCTGTTCACTGTGCCATTATAATTTTTGTTTAATATTGATCATTCACTGTTGACTTGAAGACCAGTGGCTGATAACTTACAGATTGGCATGCACACAGCCTTTCAGTTTGAGAAGCCCTGGTATAAACATTAAGAAACAGTGATAAACTAGATATCAGAATAAAATTGAGCATCTCACGTTACCACATTTAGTATTTGTACCACATTCATTCCCGTGATCAGTGCTGGAGCCACATTCATTCCCTTGAATCAGTGTTTCAGTACAATGTTATTGTGTGTTGTAATAAGTTAATATAGACTGACATCTTCAGCATACAGTTATTGCGAAAAAATTTTTGATTCTTTACAATAAATAAAATTAGTTGTGTGATTCTTATCAAGTTGTAGTCATTGGCTATCATAAATGTTCTTTTGTAAGTACTTCAAACATTCCTATACATGTCATTTAGAGTCATTATGAAAATATATCATTTTGTTATCAGGGATTGTTTTACAAATGATACACAGATTTATTTTAATAGCAGCAGCAGTAGTCTCTTGATGAGGATTGTTAATATATATTAGGTAGTTCTTAGAGAAAACACAGATATATTTGTTGCTATGCAGCTAGTGTTCTGACATTTTTGTCTAAAGTATATCCAGTGTAAAACTGCTCTTTGACTTGTTGAAGTTTTATGTACCACTAATACATTACATTGCATTACCAATACAATGTGAGGACATTTCTTTCAATAGTGAAATGACGGAAACTTGCTTGGTTCAAACATGTATGCCAACATATTCATTGTCAAAAACAATAGTACAAGGAAAAGTTGAAGGTGGAAGAAACAGAGGAGGACAAATAAAGATTGGATAGACAATATCAAGGACTAGAACAAGCAAGTTTTTCCTCACATGTCCGCATTGTTGAAGATATAAATCACCAGAGGACTCTGTGTGTTATGCATCCAGTGTGGTACCACTATGACCCGGACATGTTATGAATTGATAGACAATGTGGTATCACTACGACCAGGACATGTTATGGGCTGATAGATAGACAATGTGGTACCACTACCACCCGGACATGTTATGGGCTGATAGATAGACAATGTGGTACCACTACCACCCGGACATGTTATAGGTTGATAGATAGACAATGTGGTACCACTACCACCCGGACATGTTATGGGCTGATAGATAGACAATGTGGTACCACTACCACCCGGACATGTTATGGGCTGATAGATAGACAATGTGGTACCACTACCACCCGGACATGTTATGGGCTGATAGATAGACAATGTGGTACCACTACCACCCGGACATGTTATGGGCTGATAGATAGACAATGTGGTACCACTACGACCAGGACATGTTATGGGTTGATAGATAGACAATGTGGTACCACTACCACCCGGACATGTTATGGGTTGATAGATAGACAATGTGGTACCACTACCACCCGGACATGTTATGGGTTGAAAGATAGACAATGTGGTATCACTATGACCAGGACATGTTATGGGTTGAAAGATAGACAATGTGGTATCACTATGACCAGGACATGTTATGGGTTGATAGATAGACAATGTGGTATCACTATGACCAGGACATGTTATGGGTTGAAAGATAGACAATGTGGTACCACTACCACCCATACATGTTATGGGTTGATACATAGTGTAGTATCACTATGACTCGGACATGTTATGGGTTGATAGATAGATAATGTGGTACCATTACCACCCTGACATGTTATGGGTTGATATATAGACAATGTGGTACCACTACCACCCGGACATATTATGGGTTGATAGATAGACAATGTGGATATAATTGGTTTTTGAACCACAAGAATGTTTAACATAAACAAAATTTGGTGTCTTGAGATTATTGGACAGCAAAGAGAAACGGTTGTGATTAGTGTTTATTGAAATGTTTCAAAGACAATAATATAATAAAGCTTGCAGAAGAGAAAAAAGTTTAGTACATGGTTAGAAACTTTCATTATTTACACATTTTTGCTACAAATTGTTTACTTTTTAGCTATAAATAACCAATCTGTCAGAGGATATCCAACAAAGAGTGCAGCAGTAACAAAATCATGAAGAGATATGTAATATTGTTACTTGTTTCAACTAATAATAAGTAGATTTCTGTTACTTATTTTTTTTTACATTGATTTTATTATTTGTTAGTTTTTAGTTCAAATAAGTAACATTACATTATCCCAGTTATTACTTTTTGAGCTTCTGCATTCTTTCTCAAACTCTGACATCATGGCAGGATGTAGTCCAGCGAAGAGATTTATAAAAAAACTTATAAAAGTGATCTCAGAATACGGAGTACCATAATGTGTGAGTCTTGTGTAAATAGATAAATCCTACACTTGTGAGAGTAATCCCACTTCATCTCTGTACAATATAAAAACATATTTTCTCCTGCAGCAGTAAATGCAAATATATTCTTTCATTTCATATAAAGATTATATGTTTCTGCTCAAGCATATTTTATCACACCTCATCTTGTACATATTACCACTGTATCATAATATAATATATCAATTAATTAAAAATTTTTTAATGATTGTGAAAGCATAATTGTGTTTTTGTATCCAAATGTACAATTTAGAATTTACAATAACAATCTGTCATTATACTTTTCATATTTTTTAGACAAACTTTGTTTCTTCACTTTTGAATACACTTATTTTAAAATCTATTCCTATATATTTTTTTAATGTTGTAAACTCATTCTCCTATGCATCAAATTCATTTACCACAATTCTGATTAACAATCCAAGTGTTCTTGTTTTTAGATAGCTGTTTTGCAGATTTTGTTTGAAAGCCGCTGCTTTTTAAAAAATAATTGAGATAGAATCCAGTTTAATAACCCAGTTATTAAACTCAATGATTATTCAGTTCTTAATAATGGATGGGGAGACAGTGATGAAAAGAGGAAGGGCTGAGTTAATTAAGACATTCTTGGATACACTAAAAATGGTGAAGAGAGGGCTGAAATAATTTACATGTTAAAAGAATCATAGAAATAAGGTAAACAGAGGAGGGGTAAGAAAGTCCTCTCTTGAAAGATCCATAGAACTTCCAATGAATAAATGACTGAGGAGCAGAGATTATACACTCTTAGATAGTCGATGAATAATCATGGCTGACCAGCATTGGACGATATCAGAAAAATGTGTCTCGCTCCAGGATCAGGTCCTGCATGAACCAAATGAGGGTGGAAGAAGCAAGGAGATAAAGAAAATCATGGACAGATATCAAAGAATGGTTCTGTCATTGTTTGTATACACTCATCTGCATCACTAAAGATAGAAATTGCTGAATGACTTTATGTAGATGCATCACATGGAGTAACCCTCACAACTTTGATGAACTATGCGTTGTATAAATATGAACTTTGGGTCCTGTCTACTCTGATGACCAAAGAAGTAAACAATGTGCATTTTTTAAAACATCCTAGAATGTACCTCATGGAATACTATATAACATAAAAAGGTTTTTTTATAGTATACAAACATATGCTCATTGGTGTGTTATTTGGTGCGTTGATTTTATTACTTTTAAGTGGGTATTCATGGCTTATTGTGTAAAATTACAAATATCAATTCTCATATATTCAGTTTAGTGGAAGTATGGTCAGAAGAAAATATTGGCCGAAACATTTTGCAGTAATAATTCTAGTTTGATTTCTTATTATTTTAAAATTATTTTTTTCTTTCTGTCTTAATTGGTTTTCGTTTTGCTATTTTGTCTTTATATTCGTTAATTAGTTGCAAACAATGAATCAACATTAAAGTGCATGCAGTTCACAACAAAAGGTATATGAGAATAAAGTAGTATATATGTTCTGTCAAGTTTGTTTTCCTCATTACTGAAGAAATTGCTCATATAATATGAAACATTCCAATATATAAGGCATTGTTGTGTGTTCTTGAGATTCTTGCCATGTAATATTGCATATTAAAACTGAATATGTACTAGAACTGGGTTCCAATTATGAATAATTCATTTAAAATTTGATAAAAATACATTAACTCTTAGACTGCTGTGTGCAGTTTCACTGGATCATTATCCATTGCTAAAGGACAGAGTGTCTTATAGAGGGGATTTTATATATGTCATATATAAGCAGATGCGCTAAACTGTATTGATGTTTTTTTTTTTACGAATTCACACTGAGTTAAAAATATACTTTGCAGATAAACTTAAACTTGTATGTTTGCTATAAAATTCATGTTTGTTAGCAGGATGTGATTAGAAGAATGAAATTTGTTGTCGTGGATTACAGTTTGGCAACAAAATCTGGACATTTTCTAAAATCTGGACATGTCTAACTTTATAGCTTTTGGGTCGTTTTGTACTTTTAGGATTGAACAACTAGCCCACTCTTTTTCTTTAGTCACCTTTTATGACATATGTGACAGGTCACAATGATACTATTCTTTGCTCCTCTATTGAGTCCTAGCAACACAAAACAAACACCAAAAATACAGAGTTGATTTATCAGCAAAATAATCTTTATCAAGTTGGACATACCAGAAGAAATTAGAAAAATCGTGATTGCTGGCATATGTAGTATTTGCTCATCATATCACAGAAAATAATATTAATTTTTATTAGGCCACAAGTCAAACACATTTGTGAATATTCACAAAGGCTGTTTGCAGAGATTTCATTTGGAAACTCTTCGGTAATTTTTTTTAAATAATTAAAATGCATAGAATTCTAAAAAAAATTATGTAATCCCCATGATTGTTCAGTTTTTAATAATGGATGGGGCACAGTGATAAGAAGACACATGGTTGAGTTAATTAGTGCAGTCATCGGTGAACTAGAAATGATGAGGAGGTTAAAACAATTTCCATGTTAAGAGAATCATAGAAATTTAGGTGATCAGGGAAGAGGAAAGAAGACCCTCTCTTGAAATACAATGAAACCTGATCTACTAAAATCTATTTTCACCTCCTTATGAAGATCAGAGTTATATTTTTGGCAATAAGTGTGCCCATAAGAAACTGGAGCCCAGACCAATGAACACATTCTTGATGAATCCAATGAGCAAAGACAACATCTTGTCATAACACAAAGCTGATGAAAAAGCTATGGCCTAGAGAAAATACAGGTCTCCTCCCCCAGATACAGTGACAATATTGAGTGACTGCAAACCTGAATATAGAAGAGAACTATATGAGAACACTGCTAAAAACTACCGGTATCTTGAAAATGTAAAACAAGTCAGTGATGAATAATGGGAATCTCTTTGAACATAAGGGCACTAGTAATGGTAGATATATTAAGAGCACAGAAAGAACCATATGGAGATCTGTCTATAAACAAATCTATGCTTATGCTTTATAGATCTCATCACAAAATATTTGAGCTAAATCACAAGAACGTTATCAGCTTGTTCTTCTGGGGATATGTTCTTTCCAGAACAGTCTCTTTATATATGCTCTGAATGCCTCACAATTCTAATATTGCAGCAGCCCAGGACATGTTCAACCATATAGTAATAGCTAGTATATCATCATTTTGGTCAGTGCTCTTCTGCATTCATATTCAGACTCCTGAAGGTTAGCAGGATGTAGTCCGACGAACAAAATGTCTTGTGTGAAGAATACAGCTTATCTGCGATATCTGTGCCTTCCAGCCTGACACATCTGACTTCAGTATGGCTTCTTTAACCATATATCGAATGGGACAGCCAACTCCACCCCATAACCTCGTTTGTCACATCTTACAACATGCATGGAAGATAAGCAGCGTTGCTATTCTGTGCTCTACTTTTAATCCTCTGCAACACAAGGGCATAGTGAGTGCTATTCCTTGTAACAATTCTCTCTATTACTAAACATCCTGTTAGTAAAACAATTCCGTGTAACAATTCTCTCTATTACTAAACATCCTGTTAGTAAAACAATTCCGTGTAACAATTCTCTCTATTACTAAACATCCTGTTAGTAAAAATGTATCTAGACAATAAGGATCTGAAAATAATAATAAACATTTATTGGCAGGAGAAAATTTATTCAGATCAAACAGAAAAAGGGGATCTAAGACAATATCAGAGTGAACCAATCTAAGACAATAAATATCTGTGAATCAGAGTGAACCAATCTTAGAAACTCAATATCAGTGAATCAGAGTGAACCAATCTTAGAAACTCAATATCAGTGAATCAGAGTGAACCAATCTAAGAAACTCAATATCAGTGAATCAGAGTGAACCAATCTAAGAAACTCAATATCAGTGAACCAATCTAAGAAACTCAATATCAGTGAATCAGAGTGAACCAATCTAAGACAATAAATATCAGTGAATCAGAGTGAACCAATCTAAGAAACTCAATATCAGTGAACCAATCTAAGAAACTCAATATCAGTGAATCAGAGTGAACCAATCTAAGAAACTCAATATCAGTGAATCAGAGTGAACCAATCTAAGAAACTCAATATCAGTGAATCAGAGCTGACCAAGAAGAATGATACAGTGGAATTCCATTATCGCACATTAATCCAGACCAATTAAATATCTGCTATCATCTGATCTATTGTCATTCTATAATAGTTAACCCTTTACTTGCGATGGTATCCTTAAGGATACAATGAGGGGTTTCTGCCATTGTGCTGAGATCCAAGTTTCCAAAAGAAATAATTCCTCTGTATGCTTTATTATAAGCTTCCAGACAGTTTTTTTCCTTGGAAACTAAGAAGAGGAAGGAAGACCACGCAAAATGGTGGCTTTTCATTGTATCCTTAAAGATACCTCCGCAGCTAAAGGGTTAATAACTGCAGTAAAACTGTAATCCAACAAGTGAAACTTGGAACAGTGTAATGAAATTTTACTAATCGTTGGTAATTATCTCATCTAGTCATTATTATGTGAATCTGAACAGTACCGTTTCTTCTTGTCATGTTATGTTTTGTTCTTGTTAAAGACTTTTTGGTCCAAACATTGATATGTGTGTTACCAGTGATTAGCAAAATTTCATTTCCTTGTTCCAATTTTCACCTGATCTATTCACATTGTGCAATGAACAGATGAAATATTCATACAGGATGTGCCATTTAAAGAGATCAAAATAACTAATTTGATAAGCAGGCAAACACTTTCTTAGCAAAATGTGAGAAAGTTATCCACCCATTTCAGGATTAATATTGCAGTGGAAGAAAGTGCAAAGGATTCAAATTTCTTCTGCGTTTGTTCTCAAAACTCCTGCAGAACGTAAACTGGAAAACAGAATGGGCAATGTTTACAACTTAGCTGCAATATCTGCATCATTTGAGCTGACACATCTGACTTCGGCATGGCTTCTGGGTCACTTTGACCTATGCTGGATAGGGCAGCCAACTCCACCCCATAACCTCCTTGGTCATCTTTTACATCATACATGGAAAGTTAACATTGTTGCTATTTTGTGCTCTACTTTTTAGCACTGATAACACACTGACAATTTTCTGTATAAACATAATGTACCTGTTGATCCAATCTTAGTATATGGAAGTTAATCTTGGACAATAAATAACTGCATAAGAAATAATTAAATCTCATAAATTATAGATACGAAATGGTTAAATCTCGTAAATTATAGATACGAAATGGTTAAATCTCATAAATTATAGATACGAAATGGTTAAATCTCATAAATTATAGATAAACAGTTAAATCTCTTAAGTAATTAAAAGACTGCAGTAAAACTGCACATTAATAGGTAAGTAAATATATAAATTTATATATAAATAAATTGTTGACTAACAGTTTTTGCTGAGTACTACAGTGGAATCTCGTTATAACACCTTGATTCGGACTGACAAAAATATTTAACGTGTTAAATTTCAGTAATTAAGCTAAATCTCACAACATGCACGTATTGAACATATTGATGGGCCCCCCCAAAAAAGTATTTTGTTGTTAAATGCGGATGTTTTTATAAAATTACCAATATAAATTGTAAACAATACAAATTTATGCAAGAATAGGTTGACAGCTATGAATATGTGCTTTCTTAATCTGAATGTGATAGATTAGAACACTATAACCATTCAGGAACTCTAAAATGACACTGTGACAGGTCTAGCTAAATAACAATGGAGAACAAATCCAGCTCGTTGAAAATGAAAAAAAAATATAGAACATTGAAGAAACAAAGAATACTTGCCATTTCTGAGCTGTTAGTCTCATTTTTTGAATCCTTCATAAATTCAACTTTGTTATCCAATTTGATGTATTCAGATTGTATGCTAGCACATCTCCATGACATTTATAGTCACTGAAAAAAATGTGATTTGTCATTTTGTGATCTTTTATATTATATGTTTATCTACATGAACACTTTTGCTGCCAGACCTTTTTAGCCCGAAGTATTTGCTGCTGTCACATAATTAAAAAAAATTAGATATGAGTTTTGCTAGTGATTGTTTTAATAAATCCTTTTAAAAAAAATACACCAATATTGTTGGGGCTTTGAAACTTTCAAATGAAGTTTAGACAAATCTTTCCAAAAATGTTAAGCTTTTATTGAAAGCTTTCATTTAAAATTATGTTATGAATGATTTTGTCTAACAATGGCAATGCCGCACTCTCGTTATCATAGCGGATGTCCTCCTGAACACATAGACCTATTTTTTATGATCTATAACCATCAATACTTGATTCGTAGTCTAATTCTGTATCTGAGTTTAAGTCTGTTTTATTGTTATTATTGACTAAAAAGTCATGAGTCAGATTTGACCACGCATCATCAGATACTTCATTCTGAATTATGTTGAAAAAGCACAATAAAATCATTGAATTTCCCATTCTCATCGTTGAATCGATCCAATAACCTGCTCCAACATTTTGAAACAGGAAGATCTGCACAGAATAAAATGTATGTAGAGTCCACTAAATTCCTCATTGAAAAGGTTTTATGTTCACTGATGACAAAAGTTGTTGATGGCAGTGAAAGTGTTAAATTATTTATTGAAATCATCTGCTCTGCTGGGAGCTAAAAGGTGTGTATATAGTTTATCTATATCTAACAAACTATCACACATATAAATATTATATTTATTCTAAGGCTATCCATTCAATAAACAGCACATAAAAACGACAGTATAGTTGTATATCTTGTATAGTTTTTTTTCTTCCAATATTTAACACTTTATCTCTTTCTGGGAAACCTGCTATAATCAGAACTTAGGTCCACCCACTGTGCAGCTAAGCGGTGATATATGTGGATATATAAAAGAAAAGGAGAATTGCATGGGAAAAAAACAAAAAAGAAATTATGATAACACTGCAGATGAAAAATAGAACTATTAAGGAAAAAAAATATTTTGGACGTATTAAATAACATGACACCTTGGTGATGATCTTATTTGAAGGTAGAATCTAGGGGAGGGAAATATCATGAGATGGACAGGTTACAGTCTAACAGAGGGCACCATAAAACAAGAGACAGACGATGTTAGAAGTCTATCTAAACCAACATCATTGCGGAGATGACACTTCTTAATTGATTTAAACTGACTGGAATTGCAAGCCTACTCTTATGCGTGCAATTTAAGTGACTCACTGAATATGATTCGTAAAGTGAAAACAGGTGATGCACGTGGGAAATGGGTGGAGTCATTAGAGAGAGCTAAAATACTGGCATCACTATGAAAATTCACACTTATCTTTGTCCCCGGACACGCGGGCATGGAGGAAAACGAACGGGCCGACCAATTAGCTATCCTCGCACAACCACATCAGATGGTCAGTCATCACGATCTGAGGATTTTGCATTGAATGAGCATGAGTCAATATCGAGAATGCGTGAATTTGGAGTGAAGATGAGTGTGGCCCGTAGAGAACCCCTGACAAAGAGCTCAAAAAGAGCAGTGAATCAACATAGAACCGGAACCATCACCCTGAGATGATTCACTGAAGTGGAGATCTGAGCACCTATGGATGTGTCCAATGTGTGAAGAGGATAACCAACAGACCTAATACCTAATTGATTGAATACATGTATTTATATCATCAGTACAACATTGATGATCATCGTTCAAGTTACAAGCTAATTCGGCTGAGATGGGTTTGTGAGGCTAACCATCTATCCACTCTACTACTGAACCCATGTAAATAAATGCTTCACTATTTTACAAAAAAGCCTTAGATCAAGTGAATACTAAACGGTTCTTTTTCCACATTAACACACCCGTACTGCATGGATGTAACCTTTTAAAGGGGTGTTAAGTAAAGCAAAATCTAGGTCACTTTGTTAAATCTTAACGTGGCACACATTTCTCTCTAGTGCATGTGTCAATGAGTACTATTCTGTCATATCAATGATGTTAACACCTCTCCTAAAGGTCACAATTGTGTAGTATGGGTGTTAAACTTAGAAAGAAAGCACCCTAAGCTGTATACCCAAAAAAAGACAATATAATATCACTTACAGCATTGTTTGTTAGTGAAACAAATACTATATTTCTTACTTTATCATCATTATCTTGCTAAAAAAACAAAAACCATAATCCATATTGAAAGTGACTCTATGCTTAGATTGTGGTGTGTGTATTTATCAAAACTTTCTTTTTTTAAAGTGCTCCTGTAATTCTAAACATGTTATCTAATTTGTTTGTTATACATATATTTAGTCATATTCATAGTGTTTACCGGGTAGTTATTAAAAAGCTAACCCCTTGTAATATTGTAATAGTTTTATATATATATATTTATATATGTTATATATATATATAAATATATATATGTACAAGGAATAATTTTCTAGTATTTTATGTGTGTTCATCTTTATATATCTTAGTTCGGTTCTATTTTAATTTGTACCCGCACGTTGTTTTAAGTGCCAGAATATTGATTAGTTTACTGATTTCTGTGAGAATAATTTTAACCTGAGTTCATCTGTATACTTTATTTTGTTTGATTTTTACAGATAATGTGTTGTGAAACTGTTTCTACTATAAATGTGTATTTTTATTTGAATATAAAGTTTAAAAAATGAAGTTGCTGTGTAATCCAATAATGTAAGCACGGAAACAAGTACATGATCTTAGTATTTGGGGTTGAAGTTATCGGTCAAGTTGATGTAATCTAACAGTTTAAGCTCACATAAGAAAAAAGTGCAGTGACTTGGCATTTGGGGGTTGAAGTGATCAGTACTCTTTCTTGCTTACTCATCTCTTCTACTAGAACAAATTATGTTCTAGATTTTAATCAGTGCATTCTTGAACCTGGAAGCGATCCGTGTTCCTTTCAATAGCTCAGAAGGTAGATGAGATTTGAAACAAATTAGTTTAGTTGACACAAATTTGCCTTGCAACTTGAATCAACAAGATTGCATAATTAAGCCTCCTTGAAAAAAGGTGCAATCTTAGCCAAGACATCCAACATGTGTATTATCAAGTCACCATGGACAGGTAGATCGAGACAGACATGGTCCATAGCTGTCAACTCATCCATATTTTTTTTTTGCACTGATATGGATTTCGGGCCACAACAAAATAATTTTTTTTAAAGGTCATTTTGGTGTTGCATTTCAGCAATTATTACTAATGCAGATATTTATCTCACACACACATGCATTGATGGGCATAAAAACAAGTCTTTTTGGTGGTAAATGTAGAAGTTTTTATTGAAATATGAAAATAAATTGTTAAAAATGCAGATTTATGAAAACATAAGTTGACAGCTATGGATACACACAAACTGCACATGTACGTTATGTAACTTCTCAAAGTTGACAGCTATGGATACACACAAACTGCACATGTACGGTATGTAACTTCTCAAAGTTGACAGCTATGGATACACACAAACTGCACATGTACGTTATGTAACTTCTCAAAGTTGACAGCTATGGATACACACAAACTGCACATGTACGGCATGTAACTTCTCAAAGTTGACAGCTATGGATACACACAAACTGCTCATGTATGTAACTTCTCAAAGACCACAAACATTACAACAATGGTCGTTCAATAGATTGGCAGTGAACCCTAACCCTCTCACTCACAGCCTGACTCAACAGCTTGCACACAGCTGTCATATATAAATTTCATACATTTTGTGTATTTTTGTTTAGTTTATAAGTTATTTGTCTCTTGAAAAAGGTCCCATTTGGACAGACAAGTTGAGATTTGTCCTGTGTAGTTTTATATTGTATG
This sequence comes from Meghimatium bilineatum, assembly GCA_034231615.1. Lineage (NCBI taxonomy): Eukaryota > Metazoa > Mollusca > Gastropoda > Stylommatophora > Philomycidae > Meghimatium > Meghimatium bilineatum. Next base: position 65,085,912 of record CM067304.1, on the reverse strand, counting down.
TTTTTTTATATACTTTTTTATATATTTTTTATTCATAGGTAAGGTAACTGTTTTTAGTAACCAGTTTAATTTATTTTGTTTTACCATTTGCACACAGCTACTAATTCACATGACTAATGATAGTATATTTCCCTCAAATAATAATTCAAGCATATTCTGTACTAAACAAGACATTTCTTTTCAACTATTATTTGCAACAGTCCCCTATATTTCTTCTGTATTCTTTCTCAAACTTCTGCACATTAGCAGGATGTAGTCTGGAGAACGGAATGCATTGTGTTATGGTTTACAGCTCATTTGTGACATCTACACTTTTTGGCATGCCACATCCATTTTCAGCATTGCTTCTGGGTCACTTTAATCCTATATGAGATGGTATGGGACAGCTAACTCCACCCCAAAACCTCCTTATTTGCTTTTTACGACATGCATGGAAGGTAAACAGTGTTGATATTCTTTACTTCTCTTTTGGGCCCTTCAACACTTGGGCAAATCTCCCACATGAAATGGTTCAGTGCCTAGAACCTACACAAAGTAGAAATCAACCTAACAGATGACACAGAAATAGGAATATCAGTGCTGCTCAGAACAAATAACCCATTTGCTGAACAGTTGATGTGATATGTTGTTTCTTTAAACAAAACAACTTCCTGTAACAATAATTCAGTGCTGAAGTGTTGCTTAATTGCAAATGGACGTAACTGTATAACATCTAGTGACAATTGATCACTTCCCCTTTCTAATGGGGAGGCTTTGTTTCCCACTATTTTACTTCTATGGAGTATTTTCAATATCCTGGGAATGAAAGAAAATTCAGAGAGAACTGTCCTAAAAGTGTCAAGACAAAGAATCCAAGCTTGCACTTTCTTTTTGATCTTAACAAAAAAAGATCATTTAAGAGAAGGAGGCTACCAAGAATACATCAACTCAGCAGCAATTGGATATTGACAATACCACATCAGCTAGATACATAGAGGATTGACTGTACTCTGATTTCCCCATAGTATGCCAGCCCTCTCAAATGAGCAGCACTCCACTTGCCAAGTTTCCTCATAGCATTAAACTCTATAGCTTCAAGAGATAATCCTTGAAGACCACCAAAGAATCAACTTACATAACAAGACGTCATGACTTTGATTTTGAATTTGTAATCTTAACATAAGTCAAATGGCTTGAGCCATTTAACTACAGAGTGTTATTAAACCACAAACACAGGACTATACCAACATATGCACATTTCTTGTGACATAATTTATTTTTTTAGCTATGATAGTAAAATGCTTTTATAGCTCATATATTTTTATCAAAATTCCCAATTTAACACTTTTCAAATACCCATATTAGTTTATTGTATATGATGGATGTTGGTTATTACATAAAATGTTTTGTTGGTCCAGACCAACTCCTAATGTATGGGAAATCCACTATATTTTCAACTAAGTCAGGCTCTGTGTTATAGAGTGTGCCTGTTGTGGCTAAGGTACCGTGTTCAGATCCTGCCGCAGGCAATTGTGCTTCCAGACTGTTCATAAAGCAATGGCAAACTACTTAATGTATTTACATTGCTTAGAAAATCACCACAGCCATATTTATATCACTACAGCTTGATTGATATCACCGTCCAGGGTAAGATAGGCCTATGCATAAAAATAAGAATTATCGTATTTTTCAACTTATATCAGAATTTTAATGAATGTGTACATCACATCACCTTTGTAAAAGTGAAATTAATACAACTGCTGATAATGAAAAAGAATTGACTGCATGTTTTCACTATGTCCTTTTGTGCATGTTTTAACTAATTTGTTCTTGAATTTTAAAATTATTATTCCAAAGATTATTATGTCTCCAATTGATGTATATACAAGAGTTATTAATCTTTCATGTCACGATGCAACACTGTCCAGTAACTTCATTCACTGTCATCACTTTTTCCATCTTGTTGGTTCTGTTTCCTTCTTGATTAGGAACTGACATCACTGCACAAAGGGCATTCCCATAGTTCTCTGCTTGCCATTCTCTCAGCCATTTAACCCTTTTAATACAAGCTGTTCAGGAATAAACTCTGTGCTTAATTCTCAGAGCAAGAAGATTAACTTCACTCAAATAAGAAGTTATTATGCAAGAAAATTAATATAAAATACAATTTGAAATCAATTTGTATGATTTAGAGTCAGATTTGAAGATAAATGAAAGAGGTACTGATCTGTAAACATATCTTTGTGAATATCATGTAAGATGAGTTTAACTTTATGTAACATATGAGAGGAAAAAATTCAGCACTAGTTTCATGTTGGCTTCATTTACTGGTGTCAATTTGTTTGCTGATAAATGTTCAAATGAAAGCTGTAAAGTAGTCTCCCTTACACAGCATGACACAAACAGTCTGTAACTGTTAACTACTCCAAACATATATGCCTAGTTCACATAAAGAAAGCCCTAGATATCTTGTGAAACAGAGTACCAAAATGGATTGCGTTTTTCTGAAAATGTTGATGCTGGCATAAACATTTGTTCTACGCGTGCCCCCAAAGAATGACTCACGTAGAAATAGTTAAAACTATTAGGCCTATGCTACACATCGTCGCTAATTTCAACTAGGACTACTAAATACTGAACTACTACCCCATCAATGTCTGATTCATTCATGTTCTCTAGAATTCTATTTAAAAATTGCGTGTCAACATCATCAGAATCATAAGTAGGTTCATTTTTGCCAAGTTTTGACGAGAATTGAAGGTTATAATAAAACCTGCGCAGTTTAAAAAAGACAGCTTTTAGAAACGATCGCCATTACCATTACCAGTAATTATGTCAGCACTAAATTTAGCATGTGGTAAAAGTAAAGATTAAGTCTTCACTGTGCTATAAATAGCACACTGTTTACATTTTTAACAAGCTCATGTCATAGTTTTTCCTGGAACACCAATAAACGGTAGGGTTGAGAAACTAACAATGTGGATAAAACCAAACACTCACCTTATTCAGCATTCTCTGCAGGTTACACTTTTTTAAATTCCAGAAACGATCTCCATGAATATTCCCGATATTCTATATACTACTATCTATCTATATGCTGTGTCCCTTGTTTGCCTTGAGGCATCACGGATGGAAGAGTTCTCTGGAGATGGCCTTCTTGTGTGCTGTTTGTAAGCTTGTTCCTGTGGCTTCTTTGATTTCTGTGATCCATCTTTTACATGGTCTGCCTCTGACTTTATAACCGTTATGTCTATGTGTCATGGCCATTTGTGGCATGCTATCTGTTGGTAGTCTGGAAGCGTGTGAAAACAACTTGATCTGATGTCTTTTGATGTGTTCCAATACTGGTATTGTGGTTATCTGTCTGATGTTATCGTTTCTAATTCTATCTCTTAATGACACTCCAAGTATTCTTCGTAGACATGTCATTTCTGTTGTCACTATTTTTCTTTTGTCTTGTGCTGTCATTGTCCAGGTTTGGCACTGGTAGCATAGTGATGGAATAATAATGGTCTTGTATAATGCAACTTTAGTGTCTATTTTTACATTTTTTTCTTGAAAATACATTCAACGTGCCTACCATCTTGACCGGATTCAAGTATATACTACTATTTTACCATAAGTCTAAATACTAAACACTGATTCTAATCCTTAACCCTATACACTAATTCTAATGCAATCATTTTCAACTAATAATATATCATTCAACCTCACGCTATCTTCGTCATATATGAATTTTTAACGAAAGTACGGTCACATCTAACATGCGCTATAGTGGTTCTTTCCGTCTGCTGATGTATACCACTGCGCATGTCCTGGTATATCTGTTCAGGGCATATCTTCCCGCTGTTGTATATAATAATAATTTACCTTAATTCTAAATACTAGAAACTGATTCTAATCCTTAACCCCTAATCTTAATTCTAATGCAATCGTTTTCAATAAATATTACTTAATTTTAAATACTAATTATATTTCAAACTCAATCATACAACAATAGTGCTGTGCATGGCAATCACAATAAGAAGGTTAGGAAATACCTCGAAACTAGAACAAAGATCAATGTAAAGACTTATACTTTACTTGCGCCTAGCATGTCTATTCGCATGGAAACGGTAACAGACATCAACCAAAATAACCATGTGTCAATCTGACAAGAGTGGTCATTCCGGTAATGTATATTTAGCCAATGATTTTGGCCGCTAAGTGATTGAATGGGTTAAGAGTATATTGTCTCTTTCAACCGTCTCTTCATTTTTGTGTAGTGTATTCATGGCTGCTCTTAATTAGAGTAGTTTAATTAAGTCTTGGATCTGTCTCTTTTCATTCACGTGTACCATATATATATAGATATATAGAGATATATATTTATATAGATATATATATTTATAGCTTTACCCATCAATAAATAAGCTCCTATGTTGCCTCTGTCTTCCACATGGTATGGATAGTAAATCCATCTGATGCTGTGGTCCTTGTTAAGAGTGACCCATTCCTTTCTAATCATGCACTTTTCTATCTTGTGGCAGCATACTCTGGGAGTCTGATAAATTCCCTGTCAGTTTGACAGCTAAATGAGAGTCATTTGTTTTATTACTCTTCGCCATATATCTTTCATCTATTCTATCTATTGTCTTTTCTCTGCTTTTACTGTAAGAAGTCACAGGATTGAATGACAATCAGATTTTGGATTTGGTTACTTGGTAGGCAGTAATTATTATATCTCCTTCAATTCACTTTCCTCTTGGTCTGCCTCTTGTTTCCATTTTCATGTTGTATGTTCTTGCTGCTGGCCAGTAAGGGTTTATTCTCATTAAGTGGCTGAACCATTTCAATATATTTGACCACATTTCTTGTAATTTCTTCATTCTTCACACAGTCTCTTCTTGTTTTGTTTGCCGCTTTTCTTAGACATCTCATTTCACACATAGTAACCATTCTCTCTTGTACTTTAGCTAGTGTCCATGTCTGACATTAATAACACAATGTTGGTACAGTATAAATATTTAATTTATAATTTGCCTTTTGATTTTCATCCAATAGATTTGTATTTCAAGATTGTGTAAATTCAAAGTTACATGGTTGTTTGAATTCTTGTCTCAATCTCATTTGTTTCAGTAGTTATCTCTGGTTATTTCATTATTTCATTATCTCTGGTTTTTTTTGGTACCGATCTTCAGATTGTGATTGAGGCAGTTTTCATTGAGTAGGTTTATGTAATCTTGCAGCTCTTCACTTGAACTGAGGAGTAGGTACTAATCGTCAACAAAGAGAGGTTCAGTTACATAATTAGACTGATAAACATCTGGTGGTGTTTTAACTGTTTTGGTAATAATATCCATATAAATAATAAACAATAATGGTGATGACACACCCCTAACTCCTGATGTTACTAAAAAAATGACTTCCTATATAAAGTGCCACAAAAAAAAAGAAAACCATCTAATCTGATGTTTTTAACAAGCAATCATTGTGTTTTGACTTCTTGCAATAGATCATCATGAGTATTTGTATATGCCTTGGTACTTTATATTACGGTAAATTTACATCTGCAGTTTCTTGTCCTTATTTTTTTGTCTATGGATCACTTCCATAAAGAAAGATTTGGTGCAATATCTAAAGAATTCCTTTGCAACAACCTTTGATCTTTTTCTCCAAGTTCTCAAACTCCCACTCAATCTCTCTTGTAGCAGAACAATAGTCCTATTATATTTCCAGCAGAATGAAGTCCAAGGAACGAAAATGCTTTGTGTCACTGTTTCAGAAAGATTACCTTCATATTCGTGTTCAGACATGTGGGTGTTGTGGGTAATGAGCGGGACCCGACAAGCAAGGCCATTGTGTCAAAGAGTAATGGATCATTATGATGTAATCAATGCACTATGTGAATTAGTCCATTCATACGTGTGAATCTCTGTCACTCAAGATTACATGTGTAAAGAGATATAATAAATATGTGAAGACACATAAATCAACACCAAACTGTAACTAAGCTGCTACACTCCGATGAATTTGTTGAGATGGGAATTAGACCATATATAGGCTTATCTAGGGTGCACTGATGATAACTTGCACATATAGCGAGACAAATTGTCAAGTACATTGAATTTTGAGTCAGCATCATAGTGTGTGATATGCAGGAGCGTTTTTTCCCTTTTATGGCAGACTGCGGTGTAGTGAAGAATGATAGATTTGCCATATTTGGGATGAGTCAACAAATCTGATAGAAGAATGATGAGAGAGTTGTCCCAGAAGTGCAAGCTGTGATCATGGCAGGGCATGGTAATCCTGTGCTTATGGTAGTATGTTGAATTTTGAATCAGCATTATAGTGTGTGATTTAATTTATAAATACTTAGTAGACTAGTCAATCACCTGGTTCGTGTTGCATTTGCTCTGTAGCTATAGTTCTTTCGTTCACTTGAAACATGTCTGTATCTGTGTGCTCTGTAGTGATATCTCTATTGCTCAACGATCACAAAACATGAGCAGTGGTAAAATTTCCTGGTGGCTAGGTTGATTATGCAAGCATTTTTGCAAACCTTGCTAGAAATCAAACTCTAGCTGGGTCAATGGGCAGCTGGGAAATGATTTACAATACTGCTTCCTGAGTTGAATTTTTGTTTTATCTTTCATTTGCTTAACATGTCATTTTGTCTCATGAATAAACTTCACTGACTTGTTCATTGAGTTCATAAAGGGTTCTATAGAGCTTTGATTCTAGTGTTGTTTCTATGGGCCAGTATTATTGTTTCAGTTTTTCACATCCAGAACATTCTTCAATTATATAATCTGTACATGTACACACAGCTGTGTTGAATTTTGTGTAGGCCTACATGTAACTGCAAAGTTGGTTGTGTCCTGTTATGAAGCTTAGAATAGCATCTTGTTCTAGTCTGTTCATAATTTGATAGTACTATTATGTTGGTGTTTAAGACTTTCTGATTTAATTGTATTTTCTTCTGATACAAGTAATTGATACATTTAAACATGGCTTTATATCCATATTGTCTACATCATTGACTATATATATTTTTATTTAAATGTATTTCAATTAAAAAAATATATGTAAGTATTGTAAGCATGTAATACATATGTGTGCTGAACAGAGGATATACCTGTATGTTTCTTAATTTATGTGGTTGCTTTTTATTTGATTATGTCCTATCACACTACATGTATTTTGTGGGTACATATCATTTACTGAAAGTGTTATTTACTTTTTCTTTTTTCAAATCAACAATTTACAGGTAATCAAATACATTCCATGTAAGATATAAATCATTGTTGTGAGATTTTGTAAATGTTAGTCTCTAATGGATTGAGTTGGTACGCAAAAGTGGCAGTTGCCTATATGTTGTCCTAGTCATGCAAGATCAGAGGGTACAAAATAACAGTCCGGCGGGAACTGCTGTTGTGTATATGAGGATGCAGATATGCCTTATTTCTAAGGTGTACCAAAACATTTTATGACAAGATTTCATTTTGAGTGCCGTAATAAAAATTGTGGGAGATCACTATGTATTCAGTATATCCATCAGCATGTAGTTACTGATTGTACCAGTTCTGTGTTGGTTGATAACTCATCTTTTAATTCCTACATGCTGTTCATTTCTTGCAACACCAAGCTTCAATCCCAGGTCCTGCATTCTAGCCATAGATGCAGAAGAAGAAATACACATCATATCTTCCAACTAATTCAACTCCATGATTGCATTCAAAATATCAGCATGGTTCATTGAACTGTCACTAGTCACTGTGGCCATGCTGGCAAGTTTGTCTGCTCTTTCATTTCCCTCAACACCCACATGTCCAGGTACAGAAATGAAGGTAATTCTCTTAAGCACAGACGTAATCAACAATCCCAACCACTGACGGCGTAAATAGCCCGACTGAATCTTTTGAAGTATACATATAGAATGGAGCAATTAAATCAACACACATAGTAGAGATGCAGAAAATGGGGAGAATGCAAACACTTGGCAAACGCAGAGACACAAAGGTGCTAATACAAGCAGAAAAGTTCCAGTGTATGTCAGGTTATCCAATGAAGGAAAGATTCCAAAATCTAGCAATGGGGCGACTGAAATGAAGCAGCTTCATCCACCAAGCTAAATGACTGTAGACAACTAACAAACCTGTCTGAAGTTGACAGGTCTGTACAGAACAAACCCATTGGAGTGAAAGACATGGAATACCAATATGCATTCATACATACGTGAAAGGAATTCTAAGCGAGGATGAACAGAACAGTGTGCAGCGAAGGACAGTCACCCTCAGTTTCCTGGACATATGGGTCAGAGTATACACAGATGAGCCAGCACAGAATGCAGTGAGGAATGGAGGTGCAGGTGTATATATAGAATACCTACACAAGCCTAGAACTACGATCAGAACACCATCAGGGAAATTCTGCAATAATTATGATACAGAAATCTAGACAATTATTGTGGCAAGAGAAAAACTGCTGAACTCCAACCCTGGCCAACAGCCCGTGGTATTCCTGGCAGATGCAAGGTCAGTGCTTCAAGCTCTTCAGTTTTTAAAACTAACAGACTTACAAAAAGTACTTAATGAACTGTCATAACAGTATAGGGTTAGGGTAACTATGCAGTGGATACCCTCTCAATGTGGAATATCAGGAAATGAAAAGGCAGACCAACTGGCTAAGGAAGGTGCTGCCGAAGACCAACCAGATGTACCAATCACCTACCATCAGAAAAAAAACAGATGATCAAGCCAATAAGAAAGCCACCAACACAAGATGACTATCACATTATGAATAGATCAAAATAAGTTGTAATTATACGCCTCAAAACAGGACACTTCCGACTCCGCAGTCACATGTACACAAAATTCAAGATTTGCAATGTGGACAGGCAGCACAGAGTGCCAAACATATATTTCAAGAGTGTTCTGAGTATGAAACGCTGAGGTAGACATATTGGCCAGAGGAAACAACACTGGAATCAAAGCTCTATGGGACACTATAAAATACAAAAGATAGTGAGTTTTATTAAGGAGACAGAATTACAGATATAGACATGTTTCAAGTGAACGGAAGAAGAAGACTCACACATAGCACTCTGTTAGTCCTACTCCAGCTATATCATTGACTTTGTCACTGTCATCCCCCCCCCCCCCAATCATCATACTACAGTGAAATCCCACTACAGCACATACTTTTATAACATTTCAAATTCCCCAATTATATTTATTTTATATTGTTTATACTGTATATAGCCAATTTCTGTTATTACATGCATGTTTTGTCAGTCGGGACCAAGTTGTTATAATGGGATTTCACTGAATTAGTAGTTGTAGGGCCTATTGTTTGTTTGAGAACTCCAGGAATTGCGAGCGATTAGCTCTTACTTCCTATTCCCTAATGCACTTCCCTCTGCATTGAGCCATGAATGCCCAAGCACTGCGCAGCACGTGTTGATTGATCCACAGACCTATCAGTATAGGCAGTAATATCCCCATCTGAGAAATGATCACTGATTAGAGCCTAGACATCTGAATCTATATGCACTGGAATGTCATTGTAACGTTTCCTGAAAAGTGTGATTGCGACTTCAGTGAAAGATGTAAACTTGATTGACTTAGTTTCCCACTCTTTCCAAGGCTCTATGCCTATAACGCGCATACTCGTTTAATAACATCCTCAGCCCTGCCAGGCCACGACTTCTCCTCTTTAATCTCTTTTCCTTTGATCTTTTCAATATTATCATGCAGTTTATGGTTAATTACTGATACGCAGATACGAACGAGCAGTGCAAATGCCCGCTCTTTGCATCGTGGTCGGATAACCCAGCAAGAACCACATTTCCACTATTTCCGTATCACTGTGGCATCCAAGAATGATACACATCTCTTCATTATGTATCATGTCAAGTCTAAAAATATGCGTTCTGCTATAGGTCAGAGCAGCCAACGCACGCTCTACCACAGACAGGACTAGCTATTGTTATGGCAGTGTAAGAATTTGTTGTTCACAAAAAACAGCAGCCAACACCCTCACCGCTGTCAAACCCTTTTGAGCTCTGCAGTTTGAAATTTAAATTCTCATTGAAACACGCACATCTGTCTAACACCACTCCTAGGTATTTTAAAGTTTACCATATGTGTATAATCTCTCCATGTAGATTGTTAGAAGACATTAGTGTGTGGACATTCAGAAAGCAATGGCATAGCTGCTTTTCTTGGGTACACCAGAACTCCAGATGAATTATATAAACGGCCAATGCCACCCAATTTACTCTGTAGAACCTGAACAATTTGTCTTCTTTTTAAAACCTGATGGTACACTGGAATATCATCTGCATATGAGAGTGTTCTGCCTCTTCCAATCAGATATTTACCCGTTACATTCATAGTATATATATATATAGGCCTATATATTAAAGAGCACAGGGGACAAAAGTTAACCAATTCTGGAAGGCCTGTGTGTATTGTTGTCGGGTCAGATGTCCAACAGCCACACCTCCGTACCGAGTCCTCTGAAACATGACAGGAAATTAATTTCACATGAAAAAAGCTTATGGTAAATTCTAACAACCTATCCAGCAGAATATGAAAAGCGACAATATTGAGCGTCCTACAAATAAATCTCTACAGCACACGTCTCCATACAAGCACGTAAATCCTCATAAACGAAGAGCAAAGACAGGCGCATTACACCATATCTCTGTTTGGGCGATATCATCCAAGTGTAGACGAAAGAAGATGCAATTGTTCAAGCAAACATGTCATTGTTTTGCACTAATCTATTCCAGTAATTGGCCAATCGTGTTATGTGTTGTCATTATTCTATATCCCTGCAACTTCGTTTGATCATCAAATAGCCGTGGAGCCAGATTTCACAGGTGATACCTTTTTTATGTTGCCATTAAATAAATTTTCATTAAAAACATTTCTTGCTAATTCTTTGATCTCGTCATCCTGCAGCTTATCAATGTCATCATATATAATGCTGTCACGCCCTGGCGCAGTATTTTTGGAATAGTTTAGCGTAATTCGAACTTCTTCCCCCATAACACCAAAAGTAAATTTAAGTAGGAAGCCAGAGGACAATTTTAAAAATTCTTGAGACTAACGGGAATTGAACCAGTCCGTTCTACGGCACCAAATCGCCTAGCAACAATTGCACACGCGTTTTTCAGTACTTGATTAACCGCATCTCCAAAAAAGATGCGATTTTTCGGCCCTTGTATAACTAATACGGATATTATGTTATGTGTTTGTTGTTACTGAGGATATTTCAATACCTGTACGGGATGTTTGTTGTTGTTGTAATAGTCCTTGTCTCGATTGGTCCGTTCGGGTGACTCTGTGTGCACGATTTGAATGGCTTGATGAAATCGCATCTTTTTTGGAGATGCGGTTAGTCAAGTACTGAAAAACGCGTGTGCAATTGTTGCTAGGCGATTTGGTGCCGTAGAACGGACTGGTTCAATTCCCGTTAGTCTCAAGAACACCAAAAGTATTGTAGTATTTATGCCACGTGTTTAGATCACACGAGAGCAGACTTATCCAGCAAACTCTTTGTAACAAGAAAACGCTAAGGTGGCCCATGACAACACTATGAAGAACAACCAAGAACGAAGCAATGACAATAGGTATTAACACCACCCAAGAACTACAACAACTTGCAGCGAACCGCACGGCATTGAGAAACATACATTCTGTCCTATTTACCGTCCTTGGCATCAAAGGAGCAAAGCAAAGTAACTAATAACATAAAAAGTGTCCTCAGTGTAATAAGATTCGGCACAGTTCAAGTAGATATATCTGTGTTTTAATGTTTAGATATGCTACTGTATCTGTATGTTCACCCTGTTCTAAATAGTATGCGAGTAAAGCAGTGTCCTTTTGCTCGTCTCTTATTTGCCATTTGAGATCTAGAGTATGGATGCCGGAAATGCCTTATACCCGGTTTACCTGCTCATTGATTTATCATCATCAGGTGCCATGCCGGCTGGCATAGGCGTCATGGCTCTCCACAACTCTCTGTCCACAGTATTATGTATCAAGGTCGCTGTTGTTTCCTTGCCGTCTCAGGCTGTCAAACAGTCTAATATTTTCTAACGTTGTCGCCATTTGTCTCTTTTGCCTTGATTGATTTATGCATATACTAAAACATCTTCAATGGTTTATTTCTTGTAATTCTTTCACATACTTCTTCCCAATTTGAAGCTTTTGCTTCATTTGCAATGGATTTAAACACCCCTGTTCATCATGTTTTCGCCTCTAGTTCGGGATCGCCTCTGATAGTGTATTTATGATATTTCATGCTTTCTGCCACAAAGACACATCCGTCCTGTTACTCGTCCATGCACTCTGGACCTCCACATTCCGCTATGGGGGATGTTCCTACTAGTGCACTCTGCTGGTAGACTTGTGTTGTGTATCTTGCTTAGTTTTACTAACAATGCCTCTACCAGCTTTGTCGTAGCAGAAGGAAACATCTCTACATCATCTGTATATTATCTTGGCTTTTTCCAACAAGATGATTCATGGAAAATGATCTCTGCCATTATCACCAAGTATTTCCAATTTACATCTAAAGGTCAATGTAAATGACATAAATACAAGGTCAATAATGCTGTCACTTTCACCTGTTATCTGGCCATTCATATTTCTATTGTCCATTGGCGCAAAAGGTCGAATTCCATCATTGCACCTTCATGTTTCTCACACTGCTTGTTGTCAGAAGCATTACCCCAGCCATATCATTCTCATGGCATTGAAATCGCAACACAAAAATAGCGTGAACCTCCTGCGACATAATTTCAGAATGAAAATTCCTTCGCGATCGCGCAATAGCATGAACGTTAACAACCACAAACGAAACATCAGCACACTGCATCCTCACTGCTTGAAGTTGCAACTCCTGACAATTCCAGCGGGGCATGGCAATCTCATGAACTAACAAACGGTCACACACAAGAATAACCTGTCTTATGAACCTACTAGTATGTAGGACTATAGAGACTGTGTCATGCGACGTTTTCTCTCAGAACGTAGTCTTCCGGGTGACCTCCCTTAACTCTTTTCTGTCTTTCGACATCCAGATTGCATTTTCGATTGACGTATTAGTGTTATTTCTTTCAATCGTGTTTCTGGTTTCCTGAAAGGCGACAATATCGGCTCCATAAATGAACATGATTTCTTTGCTGCATGCATAAGCCGTTTAAAAACGTCAGCTTCATGCTCACGGATAATGCAATTAATTCCCTTATCTATACTTGTTTTAAATGTATCTGAGAGTTGGACACAAAACATACAATAGCTTCACGTGTGTTTCAAAGAACATAAAACGAATGTATTTATCTGAGACAAGGCAACCGAATGTGCAGGATTATGTCCCGTGTATTGCTATGTGTATAAATATATCCTGTGTATTGTTATGTGTATAACTTCACGTGTAGCCTATTATTTCACGACAGTGATAGTGTGTTAGTCGTTGTTCAGTAAGAACTGTATCCCACGTAAGTAATATTTTCATAGTTTTACCGCAGTATTACCTTTTATAGATTGTCGAGTTTGCGGGAAGCACTGTTGGCTGTGGCTGAACTTTGGTCTGTAAGCCTATCGTTGAGGATAATACTCACGTGGGAGACAGGTAATGGAGTTCTACTGGAAAACAACTGACACACTATCACTGTCGGATACCTACATGAATTAATATAGTATACACAACAAAACACAGAATATTATCATACAAATGACAATACACAGGACATACTCGACGTTTCGGGCTAAAAGACCTTTGTCAAGATACGCACATAACATACAAACATAAAAATACCACAAGTAGAAATAAATACACCACAACAAGTGTGTCCGAGTGAAATATGGTTGTGAGATACCGGAAGGATACGAAAAGGAAGTACACAAAGACGATAATATAGGTGGAACGAGAGGAACAAAACGATGACGTAAATGGCGGCACAAAATGAATAAAGACAAACACCAATCCGACCGAGAACTCAGCAAAAGAGTGATCGGAATTGAGTCTAAATGGCTTGATGGTACCCACCTAAAAAATTAGCCGATTTTCTAGGGCGTACCTAGATCTATCGTCGGTGGTGCAGGAGTTGATGGCAGTGACCTGAATGTCAAGGACACAACGGTGGTCATCGCAGTTGAAGTGATTATCCACAGGAGTGGGTGTTCTGTGTTTAATGGCATGCAGGTAGTTACAGAAGTGGTTGCTTAATCTAAGGCCAGTCTCACCGAATTAAAAAATGGATTGTGCACGTCTGGGTACGATAATAAAATAATACCGTTAGATGTGAGCAAGTAGCTCTTGACAGTGCAAAGTCCTTCAGACAAAAGCACATGTTCATTTCAGTTGTGTAACTAAGGTGATACCCGAACTTGTGTAAGGTTGTCACAAAGGAATGGCGGTGTAGGAGATGTTTATGGGGGTACATGTTTAGTCACAAAAAGGAGACATTTCAGTGCGCCATTATCACAGGTTTATCACGTCCTACCACGAGCACATGATTACCACGTCCTTCTATGAGCACATCATACACTTCTGGGACAACTATATCATCATTCTTCTATCAAATTTGTTGAATCATCCCGGTGATGGCACATCTAGCATACTTCACCATATCGCAGTCTGCTATAAATGGGGGGGGGGGGGGGGGGGGGGACACTCCTGCATCTCTTCGTCCTCTTTGGGGATTATTTGACAGGAGACACATACACTGAGACATGACGTGACAATTATGGTTTTTTTTTACAAGTGACATGTCAGCACATCCTCAAACTTTCATTAGTCGCCTCATCCGACATACCTGGAAAGAAGTTATTGACCCTAATCTTTGCAAACTGAAATAGAAGACCAGTCTCCTGTTGCCACAAGAGCGGTACATTTCATAGGCCTATAATGGAACCCTCATTGGCGACATGTTGATTATATTGCTTAGGCCTATGGGCGAATGTCATTGAACTCGGAGCAAACCCATAGTTGCTGAGAGCTCAGTCTCTCCTTGAAAATATCGAAGTGTATGCACATGATTTGTTTCATTTATTATTATTCATTAATACTTACATATACTCTTTATTGAATTCACTGCAATGTTTTTTAATTTTGAGATTTTGCAGTTTCCATTTCCGGCGCGCGTGAAATGAAAACATAACAACACAATTTGCAAGCAGATAAATGTTTCAACCTTTTCAATAGTCCTGCATACAATTATACGGCAAATCTGAACATGCCTATTGGTATCGATCATAAAAATAGTATTTATCTGAACTGATCATTATCATTATACTTCTGTCACAGGTTACATAAGTGACGTTCCTTTGAAGCTGAAAATTAAGCTTAATTTCAGTCAAATAGCCTAGGGCGTCTAGGTCTACGTGGACAGTTACGATCAGTACTATATAGTATATTACATTAAAAAATACCATATGCTTAGTTTGATATCCATTGAAAATTGCAAATTGAACGACGCCTGAACCAAGTCTGTAAGTCTATCATCTTGAAAAAAAGTTATGCATTTTATCTTATTAATTTAGCATGAAAATAAATTCCTAGGCTACACGAAACGTGATTTTTTTTATAGGAAAAAAGGTGGATTATATGCTTAGTTTAATTAGTTGGCATAAAATTTTCTGCAATTTTTAATGGTAACACCCCTCACCTGATATGACACAAACACAATTGGTAGGTAGCTAATGAGTTTGCCTCTCTTTTGGAGAGGTGTGTCCCTTTCAACCAGCAGACAACAAAGTCCAATTAGGTTATATCAGGACACACTACCATAAAATATATATTGTTATATTATTTTTTGAAACATATATTTACAAATTTTGATATTTATTTGGTTAGAAAGCATTCCTTTTCCCTTAAACCATATGTGTGAACACCATCATCATGTGTTGTCTCCGCAGTGAAGGTTGGCTGCAACAGACCTCCAACATTCCGTCTCTTGTTGTGGTGGTGCACCTTGCTAGACTGTAACCTGTCCATCTTGTGATGTTACTCTCCCACTTGTATCTCTACCTACCTCGTGCTTGCTTCCCTTTGACTCTACCCTCAAGTAAAGTCTTCAATAAGGTGTCAGGTCTTTTAATATCACCAAAATATTTTATTTGCCTAATCTTTATTTCTCTTAGTAATTCTTTCTTCATATTGAGTGTTTTTAGAACCTCTTTGTTTTCTTCTCTTTTCATGATCTTCACCCTATTCTTCTATATACCCACATCTCAAAGGCATCAATTCTGTCTTCTAATTGTTTGTTTAGTGTCCATGTTTCTGTGTGAACACAAAGTTCTAAATTATATTATCGAGATTCTACATACAATTTAATCCACGTCTCAGCACAATTAACTTAGCATTAAAATGCTTTTTTTAACAATCCAAATACATAAATGCTCTGGTGACGGCAAGCCCTTCTCCTAATTAGTCATGTACGCTGATCCACACAGCATCATTTACCTTGGCTGATACATCTGATCATTGGCCGCTTTGCCTATACTTTGATTCGTTAGACAATGAAAAGCATGGGAAAAGGGGCTCAGCAAAGATAAATGACATTTGGGATCCGCAAAGAATTATTCTGGAAAAAGACTTTGGTAAATGGCTACACTGAAACTAGATACTGGTTTTGTTTGAAAATATGTGAAAATAATTGTATGGCTAACAGACAGTCTGAGATCATTATGACTGATTTCTACTGGTGGAGCAGTATTCCTTTGTTAATCACCATGGACAATACAAGACTTGTGGGCTTAATTTGGATTAATCAGTCTATATGTGAAACCGGTCGAAACCGGTTCATGTTTTAATATCAAATTAAATAAACCAGCATGGTGTAACTGATTTTCAAGTGTGAAAACAACATACCTCTCCATAAATAATCATCTGAATAACATTCCATAATTATGTTAGTGAAAATATGATAAAACAAGCGTTTAAAATCCAATTTAATGTCATTGCGCTGTTCTTGTTTGAAATTGTCAACATATTGGGAAAATTTTGATCTTTCAATGACATTTTGCATATGGTTGCTACTAAAACTGCAGGAAAAAGTAGTCAACTGAATAAAATACCAGATTTATCTAATCTGGTCACCAAAATATTAAAAATTGTGTTTTATATTTATTTCATGGGACCTAGCGACGGGGCCTTTGTGTGGCTTGTACACTCTACTGCAGATATTTAGATAGTGTAAACCGTTGTTGAACGTACTCTACGGCTGCACGCTAAAGTTAAGTCTCATTTCTCAAGTTGCCATCATCACATATTTTGGACAAAGATATTTGGAGATGGTAATTTCTTCAAGTTTTTGACAGTTTAGCTGGATATTCATGAGTTCTTGCTTGGTTCACTAGTCACCACTATCCTGCATTTATCTGCTAATTTCCATGCCATTTTTCAGACTAACATCTTCCAACTTTAAAGTGAGTTTCTGGAGTTCAGATTCAGAACAAGTGAAGAGATTGATATCATCAACATAATGCAAGTTGTGCTGATAATAATTCATGAAATCAACATAATGGATTTACCTTACCTAAAAGCACTAAATTCTGTATCACATTAATATGATATAATATTTTCATCAGATTTGAGGACCAATGTATGTCTCAATGACATCCTATCCCATACACCTTTATATAGACATAGATGCATTTATACCTTGAAAGTTCTAAAATACTAATCGTGGGCAAGGGAGTTTACCAAACATCGGTTATTTATGTATTAAAATTATGCAAAGAGGTTAGAGCTGTGGTCTCTCATGCGTGAAGTCTAGAGTTTGATCCCTGGTAAGAATTGAGTTTTTTCTTTCGGAGTGTAAATTAAAAAACCAACCCTTAAACATGATGTGGGACAGCAAGGACATGCAGCCTTTATCACAAATGCTACTCGAAACTTCCCCACAACCTCTTACTGTAAAAATGCAGTATTGACAGTTTTGTGAACAGACAGATAGTTCAGCCTTGTGAGGTACTCTCTCATCATGAGGTTATCCTTTCATCATGACTCTCAAAGTTAGTTATATATTAATTTTCCCACACAAGCGGGTCACAGAAAATTGATAGACTAAAGAAATATTTTCCATACATGTGTAAACCAAGTGCACATAAACAATTTATTAGACTAATTTTTAACTGATTCTGCCAGAGTATTTTTAGCGTGTGGACGAAATAAAATGTTGTGGGATTTTTTTTGCACATGCATCGCAGGAACAAGAAATAGTACTTCTAAATATATTTACATTATAATGTAATCTATATATTTTGAAACATAAATGGCCAGATAATGTTATTATCACAAGGTCATGTGGGAAAAAAATATATTAATATATAAATATTTATTTTAATAAGAAAATTAACAGTGTAAATGACTAATAAATATTATTTCAGACAATATATTTGACCATACCTAACTTCTGAAAAAATTACTTCCACTCAAACTGTCTCAGTTTTGTAGATAATCCAATTATGAACACAGAAATGTATAGTATATATGCATAGTGCATCATAAATTTGTTATTTATAACAAATTTCTACATCGACCCATGAGATTAGGCCCAGATTGTCGAATGAATATGTGGCAGATTTCTCTTACAAATAGCATACATTTGCAAACCCAATGCTAAATAGCAGTTGCCAGTAATTGCCAGGTTGGATTTCAATAATAAATATGATCAAACTAAATAAAATAGTTATTATTTTACGAAAATAAGTAAACTCAAAAATATATATATATATATATATATATATATATATATATATATATATATATATATATATATATATATATATATATATATATATATATATATATATATATATATATATATATATATATATATATATATATATATATATATATATATATATATATATATATATATATATATATATATATATATATATATATATAATAAATATAAGGTAATATATATACAGAATATAAGGTAAAATGACGTCACATTCTCCCATGTTCAAAACTTAATAAAAAACTTACAAAATGTATATCAATACACATCAATTCAAGAAGTAATGTGGACATATTACATTTTTGATTGGAATCATCCTTATGTTGATATAAATGCAGAAAAGGACAAAATAAATGTCACAAACTGCAAGATTCAGTTGAGTATCTTCTGTCTCAAAATTATTAATGACTCATATGAGTCTCATCGGGCTGAATCAGTTTATAGTCCAGCTCTTTAATGGCGTGGTACAGTGCGCATCTTTGATGTCCAGGGTACCTGGTTTAAATCCCTCCACAGACAATTATCAAGTTCAGAAAGCATTGGCAAACTACTGAACATATTTATATTGCCTAGAAAATCACTACAGATAAAAAGTGCCAGATTGATGGCTACATCTTGATTAGAATATGCTACCAATTGTTTTATTTTTTTATTTATGAATATATTATAATAACACATATCAACATTTATTTCAGTGTCGTGGTGCGGGAGTACTCCTTACTGCCATAGTATTAGGAATAGATCAGATTACTTGCCGTTTCAGTACCTACATCAAAAGTTCAGAATGTATGAATTGAGGAAGCATACCATTTTATCATCTTTACCTGGCCTTTGCTAATTAATTACGACACATCTAAACATTTAATGAGGAGTTTCCCGTTAGTTGGAGGCATCTCAATCTCCTTTATGCTTCTTCTGTGTGACTGTATTTTCATCCCAGATCCTGAACATTCTGGTATGTTATCAGAAATTTATGAACAGTCTTTATAAGATCAAGTTCACAAATATATGTTCTATTAATTTTTGTAAATTAGTAATTACCTTAGGTTCTTACTTGGTAACTTATTATTTATTCTAAAGGAACATTAAACACACCCACTATTAAATTTGACATATAATATACTGATGCAGAGTAGCTAGAAAAAGTGTAGGAAATAGATCTTCCCCATCATTTGTTGTGAGGTAGAGAGAAATTGTCTGCAGGAATGGAAATTGCAAGATACAACTTACTGATTTTTTGCTGACTAGGCCAGCATGAGATTTTCTTTAGGACATGCTGAAATGAACTGTGGTAATACACATTATTTATATTTGTAATAGTGGCCTTTTTATTTCATTTTTTGAAATATATTTTTTGAAACAAGCTTATATTTTTTTAATGAGAACCTTTATTAGCAAACTAAATTACCAAATAGGTTTGCACCTCCCTTTGAAATCATCTCCACCTCATGTCACCCCCCCCCCCAATCGTTTGGGAACCACTGATCAAGGGTGTGCTATTTCACTTGATTAGGAAGAGATCATTGAGATTTTTGCAAGTGCTTTGGAGCACAAGCATCAGAGCTGAAATTCGCTCCAGTGTATTCTAAGTTTATGCATTGTATGTCTACACTTTTTCCCCTTATTTTTAAGTGAAACACATTGTTTGGTGTTTTCCCTTATTTGCTTGTGTGACTTGAATTCAATCAATGTCACCAATCAATGTTTCAGAATTATATGACATTTATTTTCATATGAATTTAATTTTTTCTCTAGTGCCTTTGTTACTTTTCAACTTTCACAACCATATGTTAATACAGACTCTGGGCCATAGGTACATTCTCATCAGAGGGGAGTTTACTTAAAAATTAAAAGGTCATTTGTACGTTTTCGTGTGTCAGAATCTTCTTTTCATAGAAAAATTTGAGGATATTTTTGCAAAAAATTGCTATGGGGAGGGAGGTGGGTGGCTTTTGATCAGGTTTCTAGTATTAAAGGCCATGTTCCAATTTGCAAAGGGGTGTATTCGTCAACCCCCCCCCCCCCACCATCTATGGGCCTGTACAGACTTTAAATTGGAGTTAAACAGTAGCCTATTAGTTAGGTATATTTACTAATTTTGTTAAATTCTAAATATTTGTTAGCTGGTTGAATGCATTGGAGACCAAAGCACTCAAAGTAAAAATTATTTTGGTCTATATCCAACTTGTGACATTTTGCTGCCAATAAATAAATGTGTCTATTTCCTGAATTGTTTTTCATTGAGAATGGTATTAAAATTAAAGTAAAAAGACAAAGAAATTGACCTACCAAGAAAAGAGAACCCTCATCAAAACCATCAGAAAAGTTGACCACCCAAAAGACAATTACCACTATCTCGACAGAGCAGAGCAGGTTATTATCTTCCTCCTCAGAACAGGACACAACAGATTAAACAGCCACTTAAATAGACTAAGATTGGTCCCATCACCACTGTGCCCTTGTGGGCAGGCAGCACAGACCGCTGAACTTATCCTGCAAGACTGCAATACACTAAACCAGTTAAGGGAAGAACACTGGCCCACAGAGATGGATATCCACAGAAAGATGTATGGGAGCACTGAGGAGCTTTCAAATATAGTGGAATTTATTAAGAAAACCGGACTTGCTGTGTAGACATGTGAAACTGCGAACAAAAAGAAGAAGAAGAAGAAAATTAAAGTTGGTAAAATACATGACCTTAGTCTTGGAAGTGTATTATGAATGCATAGGTATCAATTCCTTTAATTCTTCAGTCTCTTTAAAAAAAAGATATATTTGATTTAATTGTATCATACCTTTTTTCAACATTCACAGTTATTAATGAGGTTGCTGTCACACAAGGAGACATGACCGAATTGAAATGCTCTGCTTTGACAGTACTGCTTTCATACAACTGCAACTGTGAAGTCAGCCAAATTGAGGAGATTATTTTTAGTGCAATTATGATTGGCGTATATGAGCCTCTAGCAAAAGTGACAAGAAATGAAACAGATGAAGAAATTACTGTAGTGGTAAGTTAACATTAGAACAACTTTTGTACAGAAAGTTTTGCTTTAGGAGGTAACTACTATGTGTTACTGGGTTCAAATGAGGAGTAAAGAATAGCGGAACTGTGGCCATGCATGTCATAAGAGGCTACTGAGAAGGATTTTTGGGCTGTCACTTCACAGGTGAAAGTGATTCAAAAGCTGTACTGAAGTCTGATGTGTCAGGAACGAAACATGCAGATAACACAGTTGAACTGTAAACTATCGCATATCGCAATCCTTTTTCTAGATTACTTGATATTAACTGGCAGGAGTTTGAGAATGCAGTTTGACATTTCGGTTGCAAGACCGTCATGAAACAATACAATAATAACATTCAGATCAAATATATAATAATTAAATATATGGGAAAAAATATCCATACTCCCGTCAGAACTGACAACAGTATAAAAGAATGCTCTTAAACTAATGCAGGGAGTGACTTGTGCATCATATTGCAGAGAAAAACAGTAAAAATTCAAATGTACACACACATTTTGAAAAATAAACAACAGTAAAACTAGCCACAAATTTACCACAGAAGAACAAACAAGCAGAAACACAATTAAGAATAGACACAGAAATATTCCTGCAAAAATAATACACAAATGTAAACAAAAATAATTAATATTGCATACCAAAAACAAATTCATAAAAACAATTACATATATACTGTACATATTTTTTCTTCTCCTGCGTTTGTTCTCAAACTCTTGCAGATTAACATGTCAGACATATATATATATATATATATATATATATATATATGTCTTTGTATGGACATTTCTTATATATCTACAATTTTTATACCAACACTGTGTTACCAGTGTCAAACGGGATCTTTAACAACCTCGCAGCAAAGTAAAATCATCACATGTGAGATGAAGTGTTTAAGAAATGCAGCTATGGTCACTATTTCTGGTTCTGTAACATGTGGATATCTTGGAATGAAAAATTAGTTTCATGTGTTGGTTGATTGGTTGTACAACTCTTTAAAATACTCTAGCCACATTCTTTTCCACTTAAAATAGATAAAACTCACATTAAAATGTAGTCTGAAGTATGTACTTCACAAATTTATTTCTCAATGTAGCCTCCGTTATTTGCTATAGTTTTGTTCATCTTCATACAAGGTCGTATATAAAAAAACCCAATAAAAATGTGTTTTTTTTCCCCTTAAACCAATTGGATACATGTGCTTAAGGTTGTTGATGTCCTTAAAGTGATGCCAGAGTAGATCTATTTTTAGTGGTCCAAACAGATGAAAATCTGAAGGTACAAGATTGGTACTGTAAGAGGGTTAATACTGTCCAGCCAAATTCTCCAATCGCATCAATGGTGCGTTTAGTGGTGTCTGACATGGCATTATTGTGCAATAGTAGTGCAGTTCTCAGATCTTTTACTGGGTAAAGTTGCTGAAGACGACCTCTAAGCTTCTTCAAAGTTTCAATATAACAGTTTGCATTCACTGTGTTCACAGTTTCAATATAACAGTTTGCATTCACTGTGTTCACAGTTTCAATATAACAGTTTGCATTCACTGTGTTCCTTTGTTACAAGAAGTTGAGAAGAATCACACCCTTCTCATTCAAAAACACAGAGGTCATAACTTTCCTTGCAGATGGTGAACTTTTGAACTTCTTTCTTGTTGGCGATGTTGTGTAATGCTATTCCATTGACTGCCTCTTTGATTCTGGTTAAAAAAATGAACCCAAGTCTCATTGCCTATCACAATATTTGATAAAAACACATCTCTTTTAGTTTTGCACTGGTGCAGAAGGTTAATGATTATGGTTTTCCTTGTTTCTTAATGTTTGTCTGTCAACATTCTGGCACCCAATGTGCACCAACCTTTGAACAACCCAGATCTTTAATGAGTTTCTGGACACTACCTTTACTAATGGACAACATGGCATGCAGTTCACCCAGTGTTGCCCGATGATCACCACATATGTCATCAACTCGATGAATGTTGTGTGATGTCACTGTGGTAGATGGACGACAGTCTTCTTCACATCATCCATTGAGGATTGACTTACTTCAGCTTTGTCACAACAATGTACCCAACGTCGGACAGTGCAAACATCCACTGTTGAATCTCCATAAACATTCTTCAAACATTTGTGGATGTGAATTGTAGTCTTGCCTTCATCATTGAGAAATTCTATAAGATATCATTGTTTTAACTGTATTTCTGTGGCAGCCATTTTTTAAACAGTTACTATATTACAATCTGTTAATGAAGCAGGTTGATTATGCTATATACCTACAGTGCAGAAGATTGTTTGGGGATTATTGTAAAATTAACAAATTGCACACCACTACAGTATTTACTTAGATAAAAATTAGGAGGCATTGACCATCCCTCATATCTTTTTTGTTTGTATCTGATGAGTATGAAATCTATTTGCAATGCCTGATTTAAGTTATCCCACTTGTATCATGTTTTGGTGTGGCTTTTCTATGTTGAAAATAAATGGTATTTGTTATTACTAAACCATACTGCAGGCATAGGTTGGTAATTTCTTTGCCGTTTATGTTGCATTTTGTTGTTAGATCGCCAAAGCATATTTCATGCCAGGATTTTTTGTTTCCTGCTCTGCCAATAAAATCTTCCATGATATAAAATTCTTCTTTGTTATTGACTTTGCTTATGGTATCAAATAGGTTGTTCAAAAATTATGTTCTTTTTTCTCTTTATTGTTGTCATTGCATGCAACATATATCTGTACAGTCGATCAACTGTATACGACAGATTCTCTGTGACATACTTTATGTCAACAATATGCTTTGCTTCGTTTGAGTGTATCAAATACCCATTCCCATGTGTTTCTCTCTTTCTTACCTGCATCGCTCCATAACAGTGTGTAGCAATTATCAACTTCCTTGACGTTTCTTTTTTTTTTCTCAGACACACATGGAAGGATAAAGTTACCTAAATGTAGAAGGAGGGATTATTGATATTTCCTGAGTCACTTCATCTCCACAATGCATTTTAGAAGCTTGTTGATCCTTGCATATTATTATTTCTTGCAGAGAAAACATCTCTACTATCAGTTAGGATGGATGTTCTACTTTGGACACAATGAAATTACAGCATGGAATATTTACACTGATTTCAAGATGGCCGGATTGTATTCATGCTCTGTTGTTATTTTAAAGGATTCCAGACAGCTTGTATTTAACAGAACAACATTGCTCACTGTGAAAGGTAGAATTCATAAAAACATTTTGATAGTTATAAGGTAGAATATATGATACTGTATAAGGTAGAATGTACAAAAGATTTCATTAGTGAGGACTGTCAAAAGCACACTGAGTGAAAGATTTCCTAATTGGGGACTGTGAAAGCTAGAATAATTGAAAGATTTCCTTAGTGGAGACTGTCATATTTAGAATGATTGAAAGATTTCCTTAGTCAGTCAGTCAGTTCCTCTTTTGCCAAGTTTGGCACATAGGGTGGATGTCATAGTTCTCGATGCCTGTCAGTCAGTTGCCAAGTTTGGCACATAGGATGGATGTCATAGTTCTCGATGCCTGTCAGTCAGTTGCCAGGGATTGCAGGTCTTGTTGATTTTAATTCATTCATAAATGTTCTTCTGAGCGTTGTTTTTGGTCTTCCCTGTTTTCTTTTCCCGTCTGGTGTCCACATGAAGGCTTGTTGTGGGATTCTATCTTCCTTTATTCTAAGTACGTGACCAATGTATGTCCAGCGGCGTTTTCTGATGATGTTCGTCACGTATTCTTGTTTTGTCTCCTCTCTTAGTATGTTTTTTTATTTGAAGTCTTTCCAATTAGTATTTGTGATTTTTCTGAGGCATCTATTCTCGAAGGCAATTAACTTCTATCCATTATTGCTGTAGATTTCCAACTTTCACATCCATATGTCAATGATGGAATCACACTTGCATTGAATAGTCGCAGTTTGATGTGTTTACTTGCGATCTTCGATCTCCAGATGTTTGAGAGTTTGTTAAAGCATTGGAGGCAACAGCGATTCGAGTCTTTATTTGAGTTGGTATCCCTGTCTGCTGTTATCTTGCTTCCCAAATATACGAAATTTGAACCGTTGCCTAATATATTATCATAAACTAATATTCCAAAGCAGAGCTAAAAAGAAAGC
Organism: Meghimatium bilineatum; assembly: GCA_034231615.1. NCBI lineage: Eukaryota > Metazoa > Mollusca > Gastropoda > Stylommatophora > Philomycidae > Meghimatium > Meghimatium bilineatum. Next base: position 65,060,036 of record CM067304.1, on the reverse strand, counting down.
TAGAGATAGCTTTAGCATCCTTGTCAAGGCTAGAGATAGCTTTAGCATCCTTGTCAAGGCTACTGGTGATTTGGAAAAGCAACATCAGTGTTGGAGTGAAAATCAAACTGTATAAGTTGCTGTTGCTTTCTGTTGTGCTGTATGATTGTGAGAGTTAGACACTCACTGCGGACATGGAGAGAAGATCTATATGCAACGTGCAGTTTCTCTAGCGCTTTCTTTCATACCCAAAGACCCTGAATTTTGGTGATACACAATGCTTTGAGAAGCCTCCTATTGAAGGGGGGTTTATGTTGCATGTAGATACAGCTGAATCCCACTATAGCTCATTCTGTTATATTTCCCTATATAACATTGCTCTAGGCGGACCCAGGGTTAACAGATAACCAAGATCCCACATGTGATCTGGCGAAATCATTTAGGGATTGTTTCCGAGAATGTGGAGGTAGCAGATGGAAAGAGATTTGAATGCATAAAAGACAGACAATATCTCCGACAACACCACATACAGTGACACTGTCAACTTACAGTGAAGCTAGTTAGTCCAGTCCAAACATTGAAGGGGCGGCCAATCAAAAAAGCATGAAAAGGTGGATGCATGGCGAAAGACAGACAGATTTCATACTGAGTACAATGAAGAAAAAAAATGAAAGGGCAGAACAGCGCTAGAGGGCAGAGCAAACTGCAAATACATAGTGGAAACGATTACGGAAATGGAAACTACAAGCTCTGTTAGCTCGTGAGGAGCTTCTAGTTACTTGATTTCCTTATAGGCAGAGACCCATACCCAATAATGGGCGTCTAGCAAAGCAAAAAGACCTGGACTAACTCTAATGTCGAGTCTTCCTATACCGGAAATTTGCTTGCAAAGCGAAAGGGTGCCGTAACCAATATGCTCAGGCAAGAAAGGGACAAAGATGGCAATCCTGGCCCAACTCTACTGTCAAGCTTTCCTATACCCGAAATACACTTGCAGAGAGAAAAGGTTCCGTACCCGATGGGCTCAGGCACAAAAGAGACGGCGAGTTTAGCCCTGGCCCAACTCTACTGTCAGATTTTCCTATACCGGAAATACGGCTGCAGAGAGAAAGGGTTCAGTACCTGATGGGCTCAGGCGCTATTGGGACACGGTCGCTCAGCTCGAGAATGCCTTGCTCTCAAACGTGTGGTGTGAGACTCGAACTTGAACAAGGGGTTCACGATGTCGGTGAATGACACCTCAGCTAAGAGGGCGAAAGAGCCAGGGTCCAACTCTTCTGTTGAGTTCCTCATCTTAAGGAACCAGGCTTACAGATGAGAAACGGTTCAGTACCCGATGGGCACAGGCACGGAACGTCCAATTACACAAGGCAAGTTCATAGACAGTGAAACACCTCGTGCGAGACAGACGTGAGCAAAAATCGTCTGGGCGAAGAGTCACCACACACACGCGTGCCTGGCGACAGATAGGGAGGCTGTCACAGTCTAGTGTAGCCCACCCGAATTGTCAAGGCATGCCGAAATCGGATGTGCTAGGCCTACAAGGCGCATAACGGTGGCACAATGTAATCACGCTCCCGGTGGAAATCACACGGATATCCGTGCTGGTTACAATGGAGCGAACGAAAGAAAAAAAATCAACTAGATAAATACTAGTGATGATACATATCTTCCCTTTTCTTCTGCATTCATTCTCAAACTCCTGCGAGTAATATGAAAAATATTGATTTACAGTTTGGCTGCGATGTATGTACCTTTCAAATTGAGAAACTCAGCTTCAGCATAACTTTTGGGTCTCAGACTTGTTTGATGGAACAGCCAACTCCGCACCTAAAACCACCTTAGTTGTTTCCTATAGCATCCAGGTGTTGCCGGGCCCAAGAAGGGAACAAAGAATAGTAACACTGTTTACCTTTCATGTTTATCGTAAGAGATGATTCAGGAGGTTATGGGATAGAGTTGACTGACTCATCCCATATATAGTCATCATGATACAAAGCCATGCTAAAGTCGGAAATGTCAGGGCGAATGGAGCAGATATCGCAGCATTGCTGTAAATCATGGCACAGCACATTCTGTTCTCTGGACTACATCCTACTCATCTGCAGGAGTTTGAGAACGAACAAAGAAGTTTCCTATAGACATACATGGCAAGTCACTGTCTTTCTATTATTTTTTCCCTATTAAGACCCTGAGATCACACAGGTAATGACACAATCAAAGAATAATACATTATAATTCCTCTATAGCATATTCTCTTATATAACAAATATCCCTATATAACAACACTTTTCAAAATTCACAATTATATTTATTCTATATTGTTTGTACTCTATATAATGAATTTTGCTATTACATACATATTGTGTCGGTCCGGACCGAGTTGTTATAATGGGACTCCACTGTACTGTCAAGTATCATTATATGGAAATCCAGGACTGGGTGATAAATTGATTTACAGAAACTGAGGATATTGACCATCAAGCATTGGATAAAGAGTTGCATTTCCCACATCATATTTGGTGGAACGTGGGTTTAGTGCGGTCGTCAGACTACTTTCAGAAAAAGATCAACTGCATGTTCCTCAATGTGGTGATTTAAGATTACTGTTAAGTGATTTTCAACCAGACATTGATAAACTGGTTTCACTTCATCAACTTCAGCCATGAGACACTGAGTATTTCCTGATAAACAAAAGTATATAGATGTGTTACCAAAATAAAACATAAAACAACGAGATACAGAGATAGACAACGTTTTGACTAAAAAACTTTCATCAGGACAAATGCAAGACAACAGTACAATGAATCACATGGAGACAAACGTGGTTATGATAGGGAGGAAATAAAAGGAGAGATAGCGGAGGAAGCAAAGCTGGAGCAGCATAGCAGGGAGGAACAGGGTGTGAGGAGAAGAGGGGAAAAGTGGAAAGTGCACAGACATAGGTAAGGAGTAAAAATAGATAAAGTGTGGTAGCAAGTACAAATTTATCTTTAGATAAATAAAGATAAATTAAGATACCTCAACAGTGGCCACAGGCAATGAGTATTAGCATACAATCTGTGTGGGAGAACAAAAGAGGATGGTACGAGAGATCAGATGAGAGAGAGAGAGATGGAAAGAAAGAGGCCAATATGGCACGAACAGATGAGAAAAAGAAGAAAAAAAGAAGCCACAGAGCATATATGAGTAGTGGAGAGAAACTATTGGTAGGAGCATGTATTGTATAGAAGGTGGTACTGCTAGTAGAACATAATTGAAAATAATACTCACGTGAATGACAGGTAATGAAGTCCTACGAGTATCCGAGTAAAATATGGTAGTTAGTTAGATACCGGAAGCATAAGAACAGGAAGTACACAAAGCGATAATACAGGTGGAACAAGAGGAACAAAACGATGACATAACAAAGACCAATACGACCGAGAACTAAGCGAAAAAGTGGTTGGAATTGAGTCCAAATGGCTTGATGGTACCCAACTCGAAAATGAGACGATTTTCTAGGGCGTACCTAGATCTATCATCGCTGGTGCAGGATCTGATGTCAGTGACCTGAATGTCAAGGACACCACGGTGGCTAACGCCGTTTAAGTGATTAGCCACAGGAGTGGATGTTCTGTGTTTGATAGCATGCAGGTGGTTACAGAAGCGGTCGCTCAGTCTAAGGCCAGTCTCACCGATATATTGCTTACCACAGCGTTTACATATGATCACGTAAATAACATTAAAGAATTCACATGTAAAGGCCTCATCGATGGAGAAACTGGCCTTGGGGAATGAGATGGGGCGCATCAGAACCACATAAGGACATGTGTAACAACGACCGCGTGAGCAACGAACGGTACCAAAATGTTCAGGTGCAGAGGACCTGAGGTGGCTGTGGACCAAGATGTCCTTCAGATTTTTGTCGCGCCTATAGGCCACTAGAGGTAATTTGTGGAAAGCGTCACGGGTGTCAGAATCAGACTGGAGAAGGGAATAATGTTTAAGCAGGATGCGACGGACAGTCGAGTTATGGTGATGGAAGGTAAGAACCAGTTTAACCCTATCAGAGGAGGAGGAAGAACCCTGGGAATTATTCAAGGTATCAAGGCGAGATAGCTGGCGTACACGGAGCCAAGCCAATGAAAGAATGCTGTCAGGGAAGGAGCGTCTACGGAAGAACTCAATCATCTCAGAGGATTTGTCGAGAAAAACGTCGTCATCGCTACATAAGCGACGAAGGCGAAGAAGCTGTGAGTAAGGTAGAGAGTTACGACAGGCGGGAGGATGAGAAGACGTGTAGAGCAGAAGGCCATGTGCATCAGTGGGTGTGTAGTAGACTGATGTGCTGAGTTATGGGGGATGAATAGTGACAATGATGTCCAGGAAATGGACAGAGGTGGTGGAAATGGTAAATGTGAATTTAATAGTGGGGTTGAAATTGCTGATGAAGTAGATGAACTTCCTGTTCGTATGCTTCTGGTATCTAGCTAACTACCATATTTCACTCGGATACGCATTCATTTCTACTTGTGCTTTTTTTATGTTTGTATGTTATGTCCGTATCTTGAAAAAGGCCTATTGGTCTGAAACGTCGACTTTGTCCTGTGTATTGTCATTTGTATGATTATATTCTTTGTTTTGTTGTATGTACCATATTTACATCCGTTAGTGATAGTGTGTTAGTCGTCGTTCAGTCGGACTTCATTACCTGTCTTCCACGTGAGTAGGAGCATGTACTGGTGTAGAGAAAATATAGTGATGATAAATGCAAGTTAGATTGTAAAATATAAGTGATAATAAATTTTAAAAATGGGAAACTTACCGGGGTATCTGTGTGTAATCGAAGGTTGCTTGAAACGAATGGTCGCAAACGTAGGGCAAAGTCAAAAAGTGAACAATGAGACAGTGAGGCAGTCTCGCCAGGTGAAACACAGACATAGCCAATTAGCACAATAAAGGAGGCAAGGATGTAACGAAAATCCGCAGGTGAGAAAATAGTTCTTACAGCTGCTGGGAATTAGGTAATAAAGTGCAATAAAGATTGTGCAACAGTATAGTTCGTCGAAAGATGAACCAAAGTGAGAGGCAGGGGTGTAGAGCAAAAAACGAGGAGGTAATGTTAGAGCCATGAATAGACCCAAATGGCCATAGAGACATAACAGAGGATAAGAGAAATGAAGAGAAGAAGAAGAGAATGGGGTGGATAGATGTGGGCCCCTGGACGGAGATACGTCACACAAGGAAGGAATATGGAAGTGGGAGGGAGTCAAAAGGACACAGGGAGGGTACAGCAGAAGGGAGTGGGGGCTATCACAGGGAAGCACGTCGTACGCCTACTATCTTTTCTGCTTTTGGCAACTTTCTGGCTAGCCTCTTTTTTGGCTTTGTTGGGTCGGCTACCCTTACAGTTACCCTGCATGTTGTGTCTGTTTGACTGACTACAATTCCCCCCCCCCCTCGACTATAATTTTTTGCAGCGCCAATAGGCTTGTTGCCACTACGACTTGGATGGCTCGGATGCAGTGGCCCCCCTTATGCTTATTTATGGAGCCTCGTACAGTACGGGCAACGCCCCCAACGAGTTGCAACGGTTGGTCTCACTCAGCTACGAACATCGTTTCATTTGACATGTTCTCCCCACGGTACATCACCCGGACTTAGGGATTGTGTATCGGTGGCTCGAGGTTCGTTGTTCCTATAGATGCGCTAGAGTACAGTGCGGGCAATACCCACATAGGGTTTGCAACGTGTGGCTAGCTCATGCTTTTATCATCTTTGGTTTATGCAACCAGTCTCATTTCCCAACACCTGGCCTACAAGGTGCTTGTCGTTGCGGTTGTGACCTTGGTCCCATCTTCCGTCACATTATATCGGGACTTCTGCTACACCGACCTTCACTTACAAATACATTTGGACAGATGACCCTTACTTTGTCACCGACGACGCTATGACTCTCCACTACCAAACATGCTTTGGCTGTAGTTCCGGGTCTGCCTCCATCTGCCATGGCCTCCTTTTCCTGTTTCTCTTTTCTCCCCCTACTCTGGTGCCCTTTTCTCCCTCACTATCTACCTACGTCCCACTATATCAGCCATATACTTTCGTACGACGTGCTTCCCAGTGATAGCCCCCCTCCCGTCCAGTTCTGCTGTGTCCTTTGGTCTCCCTCCCACTTCCATATTCCTTCCTTGCGGGACATATCTCCGTCAAGGGGCCCACGTCTATCCACCCCTTTCTCTTCTCCTTCTCCTCTGCATTTCTCTTATCCTCTGTTATTTGTCTCTATGGCCATTTGGGTCTAGTCATGGCTCTAACTTTACCCCCTCCTCGTTTATGCTTTACGCCCCTGCCTCTCACTTTGGCTCGTCTTTCCACGAACTATAGGCCTACTATTCCATAATCTTTATAGCTCTTTCTTACCTGATTCCCGGCAGCTGTAAGAATTATTTTCTCACCTGCGGGTTTTCGTTACATCATTGCCTCCTTTATTGTGCTCATTGTTCACTTTTTGACACCCATAGCCCTATATTTGCGACCATTCGTTTCAAGCAAGCTCCGATTACACACAGATAAGTATCCCATTTTTTACTTATTATCACGTATATTTTACCACCTAACTCATATATCATCACTATATTTTCTCTACGCCATTATCTGCTCCTACCAATAGTTTCTCTCCACTGCTCATATATGCTCTGTGGCTTCTTCTTTTTTTCTTTTTCTCGTCTGTTCGTGCCATATTGGCCTCTGTCTCTCCACATCTCTCTCATCTGATCTCGTACCATCCTCTTTTGCTCTCCCACACTGATTGTATGCTAATACTCATTGCCTGTGATCACTGTTGAGGTAAGTATCTTAATTTGCTCTTATATATCTCATCTTACTTGCTACCACACCTTATCTATTTTTACTCCTCACTTACGTCTGTGCACTTTCCCCTCCTCCCCTCTTCTCCTCACACCCTGTTCCTCCCTGCTATGTTGCTCCATCTTTGCTTCCTCCGCTATATCTCCTTTTATTTCCTCCCTATCATAACCACGTTGGTCTCCATGTACGATTCGTTGTACTATTATCTTTCGTTTGTCCTGATGCAGGGTTTTTAGTCGAAACGTCGTCTGTCCATGTATCTCGTTGTTAAGCTGTTTTATTTTGGTAACACATGTACCTATTTTTGTTTATCTTGATACTTGCCCTGTGTTACTCCGCCACGTACTTCCTGTTTAGGGTTGTTACCCTACACTGGAACATTTATCCCTTGAGTATTCCCTGAGAAACAGTGAGTATAACATGACGATTCCCTGAGAAACAGTGAGTATAACATGAGAATAATCAATGAAGTTGAACATTAACTAAAACTGTTACTTGACTATCATCATCATGTAGCACAGTTTGGAATAAATGAGCAATTAATTCCTGCTATCCGAATTTGCTGTTTTACTTACCCTTGTGGTACCAGCGGGGTTATGGGGAAGGGGCAGCACATAATTTATGGCTCAAGAGGGGCGATGGACCCAAAAAAAATGTTGAGAAACACTGTGCTAGAGGATATTTATCAGCTATAGTGCAGAAAGCAGGATAAATTAGGCATTAAATTGCAAGAATTTAGATGTCCGGCAGTCATGCCTACTCTCATTGAACTGCTCTTAGCCAGAAAAAAAAAACAAGTTTTTATAAGTTTGCTGTTTGGATTATGAGAAGTTTGTTCCAACAACAAGCTTGACGATTTATCTGGCATATATAGATGATGATCATCATCAAGTGCCGTCACCGCAACGAAGGTTGGCTGCAACGGATATCGTTGCATACCCTGCCTCTTGTCTTGTGGTGCACTTTACTAGACTGTAACCTGTCCATCGTGTGATGTTACTCTCCCACTTGTATCTCTAGATGATATAAATGATATGCGCAATCAAATACAAGAATACTGTAAACTTGTTTTTTGTTAATCTTAATAAATATATAATTTTTTTACTGTCAATTTTTTTTCCATGTTTGCCTGTTCGGTATAACTCAGAGAAAATGCCCTACATACACCTACCGATAATCATAATTGAATTTGCTTATGAAATACTGGCTGCACTTGTAGCCCTTACAATGTTCTGCTGCATGTCTTTGTTCATATGTATCTGCACAGAAGAGCAAGCATCAGGTGAGATGTCATATTTATCATTGACTGTCTTTGTTGTCAAATTATGGTAAATCAATACAGTGGAATCCCTCTATAGATCATCTTTTTATAACACATTTCCTTCTATAACAACACTTTTCAAAATCCTCAGGTATATTTATGCTTTATTGTTTGTGCCGTACATAGCTAATTTCTGTTATTACATACATATTTGGTTGGTCAGGACCATGTTGTTATAACAGGATTCCACTGTATTTTGTATTGTCTATAGCGATTTTATGTTATTACATAACACATTTTATTGGTTCAGACCAAGTTGTTGTAACAGGATTTTCAACAGATATCGCAGTCAAGAGCATATACTGTAGTTGGGTAGTCCATCCCACGTCCAACCTCCTTAGTAGTTTCTTGTGTCGTGCATGTCAGCCGGTATTGTAACTATTCTTCACTTTCATTTTGGTTCCTGCAACACCTGGGTGTTAATAGCTGGTATGAAAACGAACGATATGGAACAACTGGCTGTTGATCTACAAGCATGAATATCTATGACATCTGCCCTATTCGCCAAGCTTGGCAAAAGAGGAAAATGATGATAACACCAGGGTGTTAGCGGTGTACAGAGTTGAACAAGCCTGTATAATATTTTATACAGTGTATTTATATTCTTCATGAGATAAGTGACCACGGACGTCTAGACATACAAGATCTAACTACAGAGTCACAGTAGCAGGATTTTATCAACAAACATTGCTTGAATTTCCTTTGGGAGTTCCCGTTCTTGCACTGTATCAATTTTTGCTGGTATAGATAGAAAATTTATATACAGTACCAAGTGCTTCTTATGAATAGTTTGCATGTCGATCTCACGGTGACGTATATTTGTATATCCAACATTTTCCGCACTTTTAATTGGCTGGTAACACAAAGCAACAAATGATCAGTCAAGATAAGTGGCACTGTGTTGAGATTAGCGAGTAGGACTAATCTGGAAAAGACCACTGTAGGAAAAAACCTGGCAGATTTTTGCCATTCGCCTGCTACTGTGACAGCTGGAGTGTCCCTTATCTTGGTGCCCATGCCGAGGCTCTGTCAAAATACTACCAGAATATGCGAATATGTAGCAATCGGCTAAATGCGAAGTGAGAACATCAGAAAGATAATAGGTATAACAGCATGCATCGAATATATAAACAGCAGATGTTGTTGTTCGTCCATCACAAGTGATGATGACCATTTGTTACATCCACTTTTGAAAATTCAATTTTAGTTATGTCCTTGATTATGAGTTCGTAGATGGCTAATGAGCCCTATTCGAGCTGTAAATGTCCCAACTTCCCATAAGAGCTTATAACAAGATGTAATCAGGATATAGAATACAGAGCCAAGGGCAGACCTAGGAAAAGATGGAACAACATCAAGACTATCCTTAATAAACATGAGTACACCTCACCCAGAGCAACACACCTGGCTATGGAACGCAGACTACATCTCATTCACAAACATCTACGCTCAACGACAAGTGTGGAAGATACGAGAACGCCACCTGGCGATAGACAATAGTAACCGACACATTGACTACTATTTTAGTGTGCAAAGAATATTACTACTGTCATCCTTCCATATATGTCATAGGAAGCGAGTAAGGAAAGTTGGAAGATATGTTTATAACTTGTCACTTAATTTAGCGTAGTGGTTAAGCTGTTCGCCTCGTGTTCAAGAGGTCATAGGTTCGAATCCGGCTTGTGTCGTCTTGTTTACAAGGTAGATTTTTTCAGAGATCCCTGTGGATTATCGCTTAAAACTACTTGTCTACCTTTGCATGTGGGAACATAACTTTGTTTACTTCAATAACGAATTTATCAATTGAAGCCCAATTACGACAGTCATTTTATAACTAGGAATACTGTGGTCACAAACCACTAAAAATCTCGGATTGGAGCAGAATTATTTAAAAATTTGAATCACAAGCCCAGCTGCTAGGAAATAACCTTCAATTGTAACAACTTGGTCTAAACTGACAAAATCAAAATAGGCCTATGTATGTAATTACAGAAATTCGCTATAGGCACTACACTGTAAAAATACACACTAATATCAAAGACGTAACCAAGTGACTGAGTTTACTTACCTAAGAAGCAATATAACAGCAGAAGAGAGGAGTAGTAAAGAAATAGACACACGATCCCATGCAGTAAAGCATATCAAGTGCTAGGACAGATAACATCAATCCTCAAAAATACATATGTAATTTAAACACCAAAATGGCATTGTTTTTGATTATTATATCAACACTATGCTACCATTGTCAAACATGAACAACAACAGCACAAGACAAAAGTAAACTCGTGACAACCGAAATGGCATGTTGGCGCAGAATCTTAGGAATATCGCTCAGAGACAGAATAAAGAATGATGACAGGAAACAGCTGCTGCAACACCAATACTAGAATACATGTACATTATGAGACAGTAGATCAAATGGTTTTCCACGTCAGCAGACTACCAGCAGACAGTGTTCCACAACAAGTGATGCTACACGGTAACAACGACCATAGACCTGGGGGTAGACCACGAAAGCGTTGGACCACCGAAATAAGGGAGGCAACAAGTATCTATATGTATATATATATAGCACATGCGAAGGCCATCTCCAGAGAACTCTTCTACCCCTAACGCGGCAAGGCAAAAAGGGATTGTCGTATAGATAGATATAGGTACAGATAGATAGACTACATCGTGTAAACAATAAAGAAAAACATAATTGGGGATTTTTTTAAATAGTATTGTTATACATGTACTGTATAGGGAAATTTGTTATACAAGAATGCGCAATAGAGGGATTCCACTAACCATTTAATATTCGATAAAACAATTTGAAATTTTTTAAGCATGATCATTTCAGCAATAGTTCACATTCTTGGGCACTTAATAATTTATTATAATGCGTTCTGCGTCCAACATCCAATCAGAAGCACTGACCCACTTCATTCTTAGAGTTTATAGGGTATAATGACTTCTTCTTTTCTTCTTCTTTCGTTCACTTGAAACATGTCTATATCTGTAATTCTGTCTCCTGAATAAAACTCACTGTCTTTTGTAGTTCCAACAGTGTCCCATAGAGCTTTGATTCCAATGTTGTTTCCTCTGGCCAATATGTCTGCCTCAGCGTTTCATGCTCAGAACACTCTTAAAGTATATGTTTGGCACTCTGTACTGCCTGTCCACATGTACACATTGCCGTGTTGCCAATCTTGAACTTTGTATACATGTGACTGCGGAGTCGGTTGTGTCCTGTTCTGAGACGTAGAATTATAACTTGTTCTGATCTGTTCATAATGTGATAATCATCTTGTGTTGGTGTTTGTGGCTTTCTTATTGACTTTATCATCTGTTTTTTCTGATGGTAGGTGATTGGTATATCTGGTTGGTCTTCGGCAGCACCTTCCTTAGCCAGTTGGTCTGCTTTTTCATTTCCTGGTATTCCACAGTGAGAGGGTATCCACTGCATGGTTACCCTATACTGGTAAGACAATTCATTCAGTAGTTTTTTCAAGTCTGTTAGTTTTTCAGACTGGAGAGCTTGAAGCACTGACTTTGCATCTGTCAGGAATACCACAGGCTGTAGGTCAGAGTTGGAGTTCAGCAGTGTTTTAGTTGCCACACTAATTGCCTGGATTTCTGCATCATAATTATTGCAGAATTTTCCTGTCGGTGTTCTGATTGTATCTCTAGGCTTGTGTGGATATTCTATATATACACCTGCACCTCCATTCCTCACAGCATTCTGTGCTGACCCATCTGTGTACACTCTGACCCATATATCTTGTGGATATTCCTCATCCAGGAAACTGAGGGTGACTGTCCTCCGCTGCACACTGTTCAGTTCGTCCTCGCTTAGTATTCCTTTCACATGGGTCTGAATGTATATTGGCATTCCATGCCTTTCACTCCATGGGGTTTGTTCTGGTACAGACCTTAAGGGGCTGTCAACTTCAGGTAGGTCTGTAAGTTGTCTACGGAATTGTTTAGCTTGATGAATAAAGCTGCTTCTTTTCAGTCGCCCCATTGCTAGGTTTTGGAATCTTTTCTTCATTGGATGACTTGGCATACACTGAAACTTTTCTGCTTGAATTAGTACTTTTGTGTCTCTGCGTTCGCCAAGTGTTTGCATTCTTTCCATTTTCTGCATCTCTGCTGTGGGTGTTGATTTCATTGCTCCCAACATTATTCCAAGTGCCTGGTTTTGCACTTTATCTAGATCTTGTAATGTGGTGTTTGATGCAGGACACCACGCAGCTGAACCATATTCCAGGTGTGGTCTTATGCCTTGCTGGTAAACTTTACTGAGTATATTTCCACTGGCTCCCCATGTGGTTCCACTTAGTTTTATCAGGATAGCTAACTTCCTCCTGGCTTTTGTTGTTGCTTTGTTTATGTGCTGCTTCCATGTCAGCTTATCATCAAAAGTAACTCCGAGGTATGTTGGTTGTTTGTCTTCTTTCAAGAGCTCTCCGTCTTTCTTGATATGACCGGCTTTTTGTTTTGGTGAGAGGGTAAAGAGTGTAGTGCTGCACTTATCTGTGTTAATGTTGACACACCATCTATTAGCCCATAAGGTTATGGCATCGATAGCTCTTTGTATTTGTTTAGTGGCCACTGTCGCATGTTCTTCTGTGCACCAGATCACCAGGTCGTCAGCATACATTGCCACTTTGATCCCGTGTGGTAGTTCAGCAACTAGGTCATTGATGTAAACCAAGAAAAGTGTGGGTGACAGGACTTCTCCCTGGGGGACTCCATGACGCAGTAGGACTTTCTTGCTTTTGCGACCATCTAATTGTACCCTGGCTCTTCTATTATGCAGGTATGTTCTTACCCATTTGTACATTATTGAGCTAACCCTGCAATTTCACAATTTCTTTAGGAGCCATTCTTTCCAGACCTTATCAAATGCTTTCCTGAGGTCTATCCATGCTGCTAGTACCAGTTTCTTATCTTGGAAGGCATCCTCAATCTCTTGGGAGAGGTAGGTTGCCTGATCTTCAGTAGAGTAGCACTGTCTGAAACCTGCTTGCTGTGATACCAGAAGGTTTTCACTTTCAAGGTACCACTGCATCCTAAGATTGATAATGCGTTCCATTGTTTTGCATAGACAGCTTGTGAGGCTGATGGGCCTGTAGTTGGAGACTGTGTTGCCATCTTTTCCTGATTTGAGGAGAGGTATCATTATTGCTTCTCTCCACGCCTGTGGTACATTACCTGTGGACCAGCTTGTGTTAAAGATCTGCAGCAGCTTTGCTCTTGCTGCAATTCCCAGGTTTCTAATCATTTCATTGGACACTCCATCAGCTCCAGGGGACTTTTTCATTTTCAATTTGGATATTGCATGCTCCAGTTCTCTCATTGTGATTGGTGCCTCAATGACTTCAGGTATAGGTTCGTCTTGTCCAATGTTTTGCTGGTTCGCTCGAACCTCCTGTTGTTTGTCTGAGCTGACTTTGACGTTATTGTCTGTATAGGGACATTTGTTATAAAAGAATGAGCAATAGAGGGATTCCACTAACCATTTAATATTCGATAAAAACAATTTGAAATTTTTGAAGCCAGATCAGTTCAGCAATAGTTCAAATTCTTGGGCACTTCATAATTTATTATAATGCGTTCTGCGTCCAACATCCAATCAGAAGCACTGACCCACTTCATTCTTAGAGTGAATAGGGTATAATGACGAACGACTGACACATCAGTGTAGATGATTGCATCATCATCTGTAGTTGTATCGTCAATGAGTGTCTTTCTGCATCCACCGGAAAACAGTTTTGGCGATCGATAAGAAATGATGCTGATGTACAACTGTATAGCAATAGTACTTACGAAAACCCAAGGTTGATCAGTTTTACAATAAACACACAGACTATAGCGTATCTGTATAAACAAAATATAGATAACAGTACACAAGACAGTTTCAACCTTAAGGTCTTTTTCAAGAAATTACAAACAATGAACAAACAGTAAAAATAATGACGCTATCACAAAATCATTAGACGGCTGAGATTTAACAGCAGAGACATCCAAGGTAACAATGTTGTTGAAAGTATTGTCATAGAGACGCGCATTAAAAAATATGTGGGAAATAAGAACAAAATACAATTTCATGTTGTAATATTTATTCCCATTCCCCTTATTTTTATATGTGCTTTTCTATGACACTACGTGTGTATGTGTACGTCACCTTTACCCTGAATGTCTCTTATGTTAAAAGTCTGTCGTCTAATGCTTTTGTGATAGTCATAATTTTTACTGTTTGTCTTGTATTTTCTTGAAAAAGACCTTAAGGTTGAAACTGTTTTGTATAATGTTTGTAATTTTTTGTACTCATACACTATAGTATGTGCGTTCATTGTAAATCGTATTTACATTGTGTTTGACATAAATACTAGTGTTACACAGTTTTAACAATCGTCATCGCAATCCTGACCCGCTTCTTCATTCCGAGATGAGGCTTAGTCCAGCCAACAGAACCTGGAAACAGACCGGTCGGACCATCGCATACAGCGAGCAGGACTACATTCCTGCCCAAACAAGCACACGTGTTGAAGTCAGAGATACCGCATCAACAACAATGGTACCATGCAACTATCTAAGAATACATGTTTACACAGTCGTAGTTGATCGACTGGTCAGTTAAGTGTTAATGCACGTAGGGAGATATGATACGATGAGTAATCAGTCAAATGCTTGTAAATATTCAACCATGAGCATACTTGTCAAATGACGTATTATTTCTTGAACGTAGTCTTCCTTATCAAACTCTGCAGTCTCTGGCAAGTTTTCCCGCCTCCTATAGCGACATATGCATGCATTCCTGAATATCTCTTGTCCAGCGACGTCTTGGTCGTCCTTTACCTCTACTGCCTTCTATCGTCACATCCAACAACACTCTTTTTATGTCATCATGTCTCATCACATGCCTAAAAAAACCCAACTTCCTTCTTAATACAAATGGTGTTTAAAAGCCAGCCTTCTTGGGAGTTGATGTTTTATATGGTGTTTAAAAGCCAGCCTTCTTGGGAGTTGATGTTTTATATGGTGTTTAAAAGCCAGCCTTCTTGGGAGTTGATGTTTTTTATCACGTCTTGGTTGGTCTTTCTTGCTGCCCATGGTATTCTCAGGACTATTCTATAGCACTTAATTTTTAAATAAAGCTTCTATTCTCTTGGCTGTAGTTTTATTTATCACATCAATATCGAAATCGGCCGTGCTGGGCCTACAAGGTGCATAACGGTGGCACAATGTAACTACTCTCCTGGCGGATATCGCAAGAATTTTCGTGATGATTATGATGGAGCGAACGCAAGAAAAATAAATTATTACACCCATAAATTTTTGGTACAATACTCTTGTCGTATGCCATGGCTTACAGGATAAACATTCTAAAATTTATGACTTTATGAGAACACATTCGTTCTCTCCAGTCATCTTGGTCCAGAAGTTCTTCAATTACGCTGTATTATCTTCCTTTATATATATTGCTTTTTAATCTATTGTTAAATTCTTAGATACCCTCTATATGTTTATTAGTGTTGCCAGTGCACCGTGAACAGCATGACGTCTTCTGCACAGTGATCCTCAAGCTAGTTGACGCAAGTTAAGGTTGTGAAAAATTATTTTTGTACATTTTATGTGATTATATAAATTATGTAAATGTATCACATATTACTATTTCTTAACGCTGCCCTTCGCTGCACGAACTGTAAACATCTGCCGAATTCAAGTCTCGGAGAAACGAGAGAAATTTTACAAGTGGAAGATGCAAAGAAAGGAAGTAAAATCGATAAGATCGAGCAAGTCTTCTCGACAAGCTATGGGAGTTAGTTAGGACAACACAAAATAATTACACAAGAAAGATCAGAGATATAACAAACAATAAAATATTTGGAATCTTAGATGATGTCTGCCAACAAAAACTTGTTATTTTTGTGATGTCTGCCAACAAAGACTTGTTATTTTTGTGATGTCTGCCAACAAATACTTGTTATTTTTGTGATGTCTGCCAACAAAGACTTGTTATTTTTGTGATGTCTGCCAACAAATACTTGTTATTTTTGTGATGTCTGCCAACAAATAATTGTTCTTTAATTATCTGGGGGACAAATTTGACTAATTGCAATGTGTATATACTTTGGGGAACTAATTCCTTTGTATGAATGTTGTTTCGTTTCCGAACACCTAGTTTCCTTTTCTGAATGTTTGTTTGTTCTCCAGGAACTAGTTCCATTTTGTGAATGTTTGTTTGTTCTCAAGGAACTAGTTCCCTTTTGTGAATCTTTGTTTGTTCTCCAGGAACTAGTTCCCCTGTGTTAATGTTTCATTCCACAGGAACTAGTTCCCTTTTGTGAATGTTTATTTGTTACGCAGGAACGAGTTTCCTTGTGTTAATGTTTCATTCCTCAGGAACTAGTTCCCTTTTGTGAATGTGTGTTTGTTCTCCAGGAACTAGTTCCCTTGTGTTAATGTTTCATTCCTCAGGAACTAGTTCCATTTTATGAATGTTTGTTTGTTCTTAAGGAACTAGTTCCATTTTATGAATGTTTGTTTGTTCTCCAGAAACTAGTTCCCTTTAGTGAATGTTTATTTGTTCCGCAGGTACTAGTTTCCTTTTGTGAATATTTATTTGTTCTGATTTTTGTGAATGTTTATTTGTTCTCCAGGAATTAGTTCCTTTGTGTGAATATTTCGTTTTCCAGAAGCCAGTTACCTTGTATGAATGTTTTTTTTCCATTCCCCAGCAACTAATTCCCGTGTGTGAATGTTTGTTTGTTCTCCAGGAACTAGTTCCTATGTGTGAATGTTTGTTCTCTAGGAACTAGTTCCTATTTGTGAAGATTTATTCTCTAGGAACTAGTTCATGTGTGTGAATATTTGTTCTCTAGGAACTAGTTCCTATGTGTGAATGTTTGTTCCCTAGGAACTAGTTCCTATGTGTGAAGGTTTATTCTCCAGGAACTAGTTCATATTTGTGAATGTTTATTCTGCAGGAACTAGTTCATATGTGTGAGTGTTTCGTTCCCTAGGAACTAGTTCCTATGTGTGAAGGTTTATTCTCCAGGAACTAGTTCATATTTGTGAATGTTTATTCTCCAGGAACTAGTTCATATGTGTGTTCTCTAGAAACTAGTTCCTATGTGTGAATGTTTGTTCCCTAGGAACTAGTTCCTATGTGTGAAGGTTTATTCTCAAGGAACTAGTTCATATTTGTGAATGTTTATTCTCCAGGAACTAGTTCATATGTGTGTTCTCTAGAAACTAGTTCATATGTGTGAATGTTTGTTCTCTAAGAACTAGTTCCTATGTGTGAATGTTTATTCTCAAGGAACTAGTTCATATTTGTGAATGTTTATTCTGCAGGAACTAGTTCATATGTGTGAGTGTTTCGTTCCCTAAGAATTATGAGTGATAATACTTTTATTTCCTATGAGAAATTGAATGAAAAAAGGAGGCGACTCCAAATCTTTCACACACAGAATACACCAGCTCTCATACACAGAATACACCAGCTCTCATACACAGAATACACCAGCTCTCATAGACATGCAATATTTTGATAAGTATCCTCATAGGAGTCTATGCGTGTATATTCTATGCGTGTATGTTCTATTCGTGTATATTCTATGCGTATATATTCTATGAGTGTTTGTGTAGAATGCACAGTTTTGCAGTCAAAGATACAATTACATGAAATGCTGAACAAGTATGGAGAATATATAATCCTAGCCACTATTTTACAACACAGCCCATATAGCTGCGCGGCTTCAACATTGTACAACACAGTCCATATAGCTACGCGGCTTCAACATTTTACAACACAGTCCATATAGCTACGCGGCTTCAACATTTTACAGCACAGCCCATATAGCTGCGCGGCTTCAACATTGTACAACACAGTCCATATAGCTGCGCGGCTTCAACATTTTACAACACAGTCCATATAGCTACGCGGCTTCAACATTGTACAACACAGTTCATATAGCTACGCGGCTTCAACATTGTACAACACAGTCCATATAGCTGCGCGGCTTCAACATTTTACAACACAGTCCATATAGCTACGCGGCTTCAACATTTTACAACACAGTCCATATAGCAACGCGGCTTCAACATTGTACAACACAGTTCATATAGCTGCGCGGCTTCAACATTTTACAACACAGCCCATATAGCTGCGCGGCTTCAATATGGCCAAACTTCTAGAACTAATTCTCATGTGTACAAATTTATGTAAACTAATTATTTTGTTTGCAAACGTATGGAACTAGTTTTCATCTTACGATAGGCTGCATTGTAAAACGACACATCCGGTACAACCTCCTCCCTACCTCTGCGGTCTCACTTCTTATCTCTAAGGCCAACCTTGGCAACCCTGCCCTCTACCTTTTGCCTAAGATCTACAAGTATCTTAACCCTGGAAAACCTATTGTATCTGCATGCTCGTGTCCTACTGAGCATATCTCAACGTTCTTTGATGGTGTTTTTCAACCTATTGTTGCATCTTTCTTAACGTACCTCAAGGACACCAACAATGTGTTAACCACATTTGCATCGGTTGAACTGCTCCCTCGTCATACTTATCATATCTTCTCCCTTAACGTTGTTTCTTTCTAAACTTCTATCTCACAGAAGATGTCATCAACTCTCTTCAGATCTTCCTTGACCAGCACCCTCACCATTCCATTTCTGTCGCTACTCTTGTCCGCCTGGCTGAACTTGTCCTTACCCTGAACTCCTTTGAGTTCGACGGCACTATCTTTGACCAGATCAGCGGTGTAGCCATGGGCACCAAAATGTGTCCCAGCTATGCGTGTCTGTTCATAGACAACCTTGAGCATCTTATTGTCTCCAGTTTCCAGGGTCCGATTCCCCAGTTCTACCACTGCTACATTGACGATGGTTTTCGATTCACGGACATGTCTGTCGATGACATTTTAGCCTTCATCTCATTCGTCAGCAACTTCCATCGCCTTATTAAATTCATTTCCATCGTCTCTTCTTCCTACGTCACTTTTCTGAGCATCTCTGTCTCCATTGGCCCAGCTTCTCTCTCCACCTCTTGTCTACTGTAAACCTACCGATTCTCATAGCTTCCTTCTCTATTCCTCTTCTCACCCTCGTTCATAAAGTGACTCTCATAAAGTGGTTGGTGGGCGGTCATGCCATGGAGTATTGCGATGCGTATTTGGATCTGGTGTGGGTCCGTTGCCGGTCGGCGCGGTGTTTGGTTGGTTCATTTGCATCCTTCGTTATCATACTCTTGCAATCTTTTCCTATGGGTTGATCCACCCACGCCTCCATCTCTTTTCCTTGCTATTCCCATCCTACTTTCCCTACTTTATCTGCTCTCACCACTTGTACCATTCATCGATCTTTCCCCTCTGCCACTCAGTGGCTCGTGAGCGCTCCTTCTGGTCACACTATAATTGTTGGGCCTAGCATTGCTCTGGGCTACTTGGCCGGATTTCCATCGCCTCGTTGGGTCGGTCACCCCTACAGAAACAGAGCACGTGCAGACAGTATGGCGGACTATGACCCACCCCCTACTTTTTTACTGCATGCTATGTCTGCAGCGCCAACAGGCAATCTGCTACACACAATTAAGATGGCTCTGAGGCAGTGGTCCCACATATCTCTTTCCACCATCCTGCTCGCTACGTTATTTTTTAATAAGGAGTTTGGTTTGAAATGTGGTGTCGCTAGAACGGAGCCCTTTCGTGGACAAGAAAGAATGATGGTCAATCAACGGCGTACTGGGGGCCGTCAGTCAACATATAATCGCGGCTACACACAAAAGAGTTCTGAGCACCTATGGACCTTTTCGGATTGCAGTTACGATGATCCAACAACTAACTAACATGTCTTTCTACGGAGCCAGTGTGGATTACGAGAAACACCTACCAACGGGTTGCGATGTACGGTTGATTTCATACAGACATGAACCTCGTCTCATCTGACGTTTTTCTCCCAACGTTACATGGTCCGCAATAAGGGATCGTGTATTGGTGTTTCGAGGTTCTGTCCGTTGATCGTTCTTCTTTATAGATTTGCTAGTGTACAGTGCGAGCAATAACCAAAAAGGCGTTGCGATGTGCGGCTGGCTCTAACGTGGCTATATGATCTTAGGTTTATGCGACCTGCCATATTTCCCAACACACAGCCTAAAAAGGTACTTGGCGTTGAGGTTGTTTTCTTGGTCCATCTTCCATTATATCTCATCGGGACTTCTGCCACACTGACCTCTACTGATCGCGACATGTGGGTCCCTTGACACTTACCAATCACCTACGACGACCCAACACCCACCCTTATTCCATACAATAAATTTCACATGACTTGGCTGTAGTTCCGGGTCTGCCTCTTTCCGCCATGTCCTCCTTTTCTTGTCCCCAATCCCCCACCTACACTGGTGCCCTTTACTTCGGACCGTCTTCCTACGTCTTTCTATATGTCTTTTTTATACCCTCCTACGACACGCGCTTTCCCGTTATACCACCTCCTCCCCCGTTTTCAGTTCTCTGCATCTCCTCCCACCTCCAGTTTCCTTCCTTTTGTGACGTATCTCCGTTTTAGTTTGGGGCCCATACCAATCTTCCATTTTTACCTTTCCTCTTCCTTCTCGAAGAGAAAAAATTTTTGGGGAGGCCACGAAGATTACGCAATCAACACCTGACCAGGATTATGAGTCTACATACACTGGGATGGCTGCTGGAACGGAGGACGGAGCACTTATGGAATGGTATACGTTCTGTGTAGTTAGTTTCTAAGAAAGAAGAAATCAAGAATCGTCTTTCTCGTCTCTCTCTTTCCGTTATTTGTTCCATTTCCGTCTCTCAACCCCTTTTCTCTCTCTCACATTCTATCTATAGTCCACTTTGTTCAAGTCATGGGTGACACCCGCCTCCTTTTGGATACTACGCCCATGTCTTACGATAAGTTCTTGTTTTCCTAACTCCCTGTCTCGTATCTCGTCTCATTTATTTAATTGAGCCTTCGCCCTTTCGATTTTACTGCCTATTATTGGCCCATGATGGTCTTGCTGGCTTATGTCTACCTCATGCGTCCTTGAACAAGTGACCAATGCTATTTAACCTGGTGTCTCTAGTTCTCATTCTTTTTTCACTGCGAACCATCATTGAGCTAAGTACAGTTTTAATTTAGTTGATTTGCATTACATCTTATCTGTTTCCACTTTTTCTGTGCTCTCTTCCCTCCTTACTTACCACCTTTGTCTTTCCCTCACGCCTTCTTCTCCCCTGTCATCTTTGCTTCCTCCGTCTCCCAGCCGCTACTGTACTTCTTCCCCTTTTATCTTTTTTTTTTAATCACCACCACGTTGTTTCATGTACGATTTGTTGACTAGTATTTTGTTTGTCATGATGAAGACTTTTCAGTCGAAACGTTGTCTGTAACTGTGTCTCGTTGTTAGGATGTTTTATTGACTTGTTTTGGTAGCACTAATACCTATTTGTGTTGATTTTGTTAGTAGTTTAACAAGTTTTCTCTATAATTCATATACATATGCACCCCCCCCCCCCCTCAGCATTGCGTAGGATGTAAGATATTCTACATTATTCTTCCGAATGTACCCAAAGCAAATTACTGTATAAATAATTGGAACACATTTGCATTACTGTCTAAATAATTGGAACACATTTGCATTACTGTCGTTACGTTTATATTGTTTGGGCTCTTCATTTGTGGTGACGGAAATTACAAGTATATTGACCAATTGAAGGCATGATACAAATTATGAACATCACCAATCACGGAGTTTTCCCTATCTACAGGCAGGTCTTTATTGTGTGATGTAAAAAAAAAATAGGGGTTGTTGTTTGTGTTTAAAAAAAATATAAGTAGCCTCATTTCTTGTATTGCACGGAATATAGCAAAAGAAGATTCTCACTATGTTTAGAAATCCTGACACTTTCACATGAACAATGTAGACATCTGATAAGTTCGCTAAAAGGGAAATGCTATTAATCCTCGGCTGTAATAGGGATACTCATCATTGTGAAAATTATATATATAACTCGTGTTGTCTACTTCGCAATGTACTTTTGAGTTATTACTCAACTGTTAATATTGACAAGATTTATACACCTTTAAAATGAGTGCAGACTGATATAATATTATATTACATTTGTTACTTTGAAAGAATAAAATCAATTAAAAATTTGTAATCAATGCATACATTTTAAAAAGCGACCCTAGATTTGCTAATCGTACAAATCTGTTTTCTATTGTTCACTTTGAACATATTTGTCGTCAGCAAATGGAAAATAAGGAATAAGTCGGATTACAACTAAGATGATTGGCGTAAACCGTAAGTCGCTACATCTGTCATACGTTATGTTACAGTTGGAATGTGCGCCATATGGTAAATTAATTTAAGAATAAAATGTGGGTTATATTGAAATTGTGTGTGTGTGTAGTAATCGTTCACGGAAGTAACGTATCGATACAGCGGTACATCGTCGTTATCATCATCAAGTGCCGTCTCAGCAACGAATGTTTATCACAAGTAAACACGTAATGGAACAACAAAGAGACCGTATAGTGTACAACATAAAGTTATATTGAGGAAATTGTCAGATCTAGGTATGAAACACTAGCAAACACAGAAGGGGGTAAATACTAAGGAAATATGTGAAGCTACTTGTCAATAAAATTCAGTATAAGGCCTTCGCAAAAAACGTAAAAAATAAAATAAAGTGGAATCTAATATAACAGTATATTAATATAATAATTCATCTAACATAACAATATATTATAACAATATATTATAACAAGTTCGTCCGGACTAACACAATATGTATGTAATGACAGAAATTTGCTATATAAGATACAAACAATATAGAATAAATATAATTGGGGATTTTGAAAAGTGTTGTTATACAGGGAAATTTGTTATAAATGAATGCGCTACAGAGAGATTCCACTGTAACAACTTTGACATTGAATCCCTTGGCTGAAAACTCCATCTGTACATGGATAAATAATGAGACCGACATCATATAGATAGAGGCGCAGTGACGTAAACAAAACAAACTGAAAACGATAGTTGCCAAACTAATAATGAACAGTTACGTGGTCCTACAAGATGAACATATGGACCACACTCCAGAATACAGATGACTCCAGAATACAGATGACTCCAGAATACAGATGACTCCAGAATACAGATGAGAGTAATTTACTTTATTAGACTCACATCATTTATATTGATCTATCATATCAAGTCCATAGATTTCGGGGTGTACGATTTATTGTACCATAGTTGGTTGCTGATCCAGCGGTCCGTGGGTTGTTTTTTTCCTTCATATGATGCCATTGTGAGATATGCGTGTGTGTGAACTACTGTTTTGTTGTATATTTGATATCTAGCCATGAAAGTTATAATGTATATAAAAGTACAGTAAGAACTTGCAATATTTCTGTGTAGAATTCGACATGCTCATTGCTATCTAAAGCTCCCCGATCCTACATTGAACCTTGCTGTCTCGTTACCCTGCACACCCCTGAAGTTTCCCACCGCCGCACAGTAGTAGTTTTCGCCCACTTTGAGAAATGCTGCTTTAAAATATGCGTAATTTTATTGAGGACTGGCTAGATCAGAGTCGGGCAAAATGCGGCCGGCGAGTCACATTCGGGGCACTATATGCTATATATTACTGACCGATCACGCTGATTCAATTTACTGCACCGAATACGGATGTGTTGGGCCATTGGTGAAAATAAAACGGTGACACGACGCATTTCTATCCTCTGCACTACATCCTGCTGGAAGTTTAGTAGGAGTATGGTCATGCAACACGGGAGATCCAGCTGGTATTTCAGTATGAACGCTGAAAAAGAAGATTAAATTTACTACATGTACGGACCGCCGCTCAGAAAATATCATATGACATAGGCCTATACAGCGACCGATCGGCAGTAGATGACCTGTTCTCTAAATAAATTACGCTTGCATTCGTTCCTTTCCTTGATTATTCCCGTGTTTTCTGTTGATGAATATTTATATACTTGGAATCGCACGCCAAAAATATGGAAGGCTACTCCAAGTATATAAATAGTAACCAATGGAACGCGTCACAATAATCAAAGCACCGAATAAAGGCCTTTTTACTTTTTGCAGTTAGGTCCTGTCAATGGTCACGCCTATACCTTACCATAAGAAGTACATTTACTTAACCATCCCACAAGTTGCTGACCAGAATAAAGCTTGATAATTTCTCATTTCTCCACTAACAATGTCACCATCCTCTAGTTTCCCAAACTATGAACCCTGGTAGTTCACTTCCTTGTGGCTGTGTGAACCACGAAAGCAATTTTTATTTTAAACTACAAATGACAAGTGAACTCGAAACTAGGATCTGCTGGTCGGCGGACATGTCTGGGGTATGACCTGTGCATTTCTCACACACTCGCTTCGTCCGTCTGTGATGGCTTTCCAATCCATCGCCAGGCAAGACCTGTGTTTTTTTACTCTTCGCCATTGCACATATCATCCAAATAAGTAGGTAGATTGCGCATATCTCGGACGAGGAGCTTCGCAGAGGACCCTTGAATAAGCTGATGACTTAGTAATATGGCAGAGCCATGAGAATGTTGAAAGTGCTGCCAAAAGACTAAATGGAGATTTCAGAAGACTACACAATTACTGTCAAACATGGAAGCTAAAAATAAATTGGGCTAAAACTGTCTATACCATCTTTACCAAGAGTCATAAAGTAGCCAAAGAAAATATCAGTCTATGGTTGGATACACAGAAATTGCCAAAAGAAGAACATTCCACATATCTTAGAATCACGCTTGATCGGCAGCTCACCCTCAAGAAGCATGTAGAAAATGTCAAAAATAAAGCAAACGATTACAACTACTAAAAAGACTCACTGGCTCATCTTGAGGATCAGACAAGGATACCCTTAGAGGACTATATCTTTCTTACATACGTTCTGCTCTAGAATACAACAGTGCACTCCTCACAACATGTTCCAATACAAATATAGAATTTTTAGATAGAGTGCAGAACAATGCCCTACGCCGTATTAGTGGAGCAATGAGATCTACACCAACGGCTGCATGTGAAATACATACGAATGTAGAACCCCTTGAGATGCGGAGAGATATGGCTGCAATGGGGGTCTTACGAAAGAAGCAAAAGAATGAACACAGACCACCCAAATAAACAATTTGTAGAAAATTGGAAACCAAACCACAGAATAAAAAAATGTCAGTCCTGAGCCATGTCAATAAAATAAATGACAGCTATCATCTTCCAGACAAGAGACAAGAACTGCAAAGAATAGAAATATGTCTACCACCACACGCAAGTTTTAAATTGCCGGAAATCAAGATACAATTAAGAAATAATGCAACAAAAAGTTCCGACCCAGTAAGTCTTATGAAAGCAACACAGATAACAATAGACACCTACCCAGAACAACGGATTCATGTCTATTCTGATGGATCTGCTTTCAGAGCCACCATCAAAGCAGGTTAGGGTGTCTATATAGAATATCCAGACAAAACATCTGATGAGTTGTTTAATGCCTGTGGGCAGATATGGTCTAAATATGAAGCTGAAAAAAACAGCACTAGAAGTTGCCATGTACCACATGAAGACCATATTTGATGCCTTTCCATCAAAAGTTCAAAACATTGTTATTTTTACAGACTCTATGTCGCTCTTCAAGCACTAGAATATGATGGACATTGTAAGCCTGAGCTGGTTGAAATTTATCACAATGAAAAACCAGCGGCTTACATCTTATGAAATCAGCATTGTAATGTAGTGGATTCCTGGCCATTCAGGCACACCTGGAAATGACAAGGCAGACAGACTAGCAAAGATGGGAGCTCGACAAGAACAGCCATATACACAAAGAACCATGCACACAGTTAAAATGATGTTGAAATGTGTAAACAAAGAAAATTGTATGAGCAGATGGGAAACACTGGGAGGGAAATCTATAAATATATGACCAGCCCAAATCCTAAAGACAATATCGTGGCCATGAGGTTTCTCCTTGACCTACCTAGCATCAAATCAAGACATAAAATAGCCCAGGTTAAAAAATAATTCAAGGTCGTCAATAATGATCATCACGTCTTACACCAATCTCTAGACATCACAAAAGGAAAGGGAATCAAGAGAGGAAGGTCCTGGATGGCAGAAGCAGAAGATACCCTACTCAGAGTGTGCGAGCTGGAGGAAGTGGGAAGAGGCTGTGAATGGGTGATATTTGGCAAAGAAAGAAAATTATTGGCAACAATGGTGATACAGATGGGAAGAGAGTGCCGCGACTGGGCTGCCAACAGAACAGACGAAATGATCCAAGAACTCATACTGCTGCACTGGAAGCCACACGATACACTTATTTACACAGACGGCTCAGTAACGCAAGAAACAAACAGACGTGGTTGGGGTTTCGTGGCCTGCTAAAATGGCAAGAAATCAGCTGCCTACCCCACTACAACATCGAGTATGAGAATGGAAATAGAATCGGTGATCCCCGTCGAGGCCAACTCCTTGACGTGGAGATGGTGCTACGTCCAGCCAACAGAGGCTGGAAACTAAGATTGGTCGGGCCAACCCAATATCGAGCATGGCCACAGTCCTGCTCAAGCAAGCATAGGTGCTGAAGTCAGAGATACCAGGTCGAGAGGCGCACCAGCAACCATGGTATCATGCAACCCGAATAGTTGTGTATGGGAGCACTGAGGAGCTTTCAATTACAGCAGCAAATTAAGAAAACAGGACTTGCTGTGTAGACATGTCAAACTGCAAACGAGAAGAAGAAAAAGAAGAAACGGTGACAGCAGCTCTCACTTGGGTGGCGACCCAACCACCAACAGACTCAGTGATTCTATCGGACTCTCAAAGTATGCTGCCAAGATAGAAAAGTTTATGATCAGAACTAAATGGGTCACTCTTCTCGACAATGCGCAGAGCATTACATGAATTTACTGTCCTGGTCATACTGGGGTCAGGGGAAACGAAAGAGCCGATGTGTTGACTGGTAAAGCTTTAGTGAACGGCACCGAGATAAGAAGAGACAGGATTGAATTGATTAGAGCAGTCATGGATACCCTACGAGAAGACGAGAAGGAAGTCGAACGTGACAATGCATATATTCAGAGAATGGTAGAAATGGGAGTGACTAGAGGCGATGGGAGAAAGTGCTCCCTCTCCGGAAAGATCAGAAAAACGCGTAATCAGCAACTGATTGAGACACTGAGATTATACAGTTTTAGATGGCTGACAGAACGGCAAGCAGAGCATATATGGGAATGCCCCCAGTGCTGTGACCCTTGTTCCTAATCGAGAATCAAGAATTAAAGACAATATCAACCTCCTGGGAAGGAAAGACCAGAGTATCATCTTCCGAGTGCACACACAACATGTACAGCTTAACAATCACCTTAACAGAATACAACAACAACACTCTCCAGGGTGCCGGATGTGTACTCATCCCTATGAAACTGTTGACCACCACCTTTTTGAATGCCCAGCGCTGGATGACATCAGGAAAATATTTCTCCCTCAAAGCCAGATAAATGGAATACATTATATGGAACAAATCAACAGCTCACAAACACATGCATATATCACACAATGGCATTGTGTCAAAGAGCATGAGTCTATGGACCGCTGGATCAGCAACCAACGGCTCATACAAAGAGAATTGGGCTTATAGAGCTTTTTCAGCTTTGATATGTTTGGCAAGATTATTAATGTAAATTAGAAAGAAGGTGCAGCTCAAAGCAAAACACTGTGGTAAGCCTTCTTCTAGAACTTCTTTAAATGAGATTACATCATTTATCTTTGTCTGGATTATTCTGTCAATGAAATATTTTATCCAGTTATATAGCTTTCCACTAATTCCCATCTCAATCATCTTCATCAATAGACCCTTTCTCCATACTCTATCATAAGCCTGTTGTATGTCAAAGAAGATGGCTACAGTGTGTTTGTTTTCCTGGAATTCATCATGTTTTTTCTGTGTCAACCTAAATACTGTAGTTGGTCTTCTTTGCAACTGCCTATTCTGAAGCCAGCCTGTTCATGGCAGAGTATGTTTGAGCTCTCAAGGAACCAGTAAAGTCGTACGTTAACCATTCTTTCTATCAATTTCCCAAGACATGATATTAGGGATATGGGCGGTAGTTTTTGGGTTAATCTGGGGGTTTGTTACTTTTCAGGATGGGAAAGATGTGAGCATTTCTCCAGGATTGAGGCAGTTTTCCATTTATCCAGGTCATATTTATTAGTTTAAGGAGTACCTCTTTTCCTGATCTGCCAGTGTGTGTTAACATTATATCATAAATTTTATCTGGTCCAGGAGACTTTCTAGGCTTTACTTTCTTCAGCCCTTGTTGGAGTTCCTGTATACTGAAGTCATCTTCAAATATGGTTGA
The DNA here is from genome assembly GCA_034231615.1 of Meghimatium bilineatum. Taxonomy (NCBI): domain Eukaryota; kingdom Metazoa; phylum Mollusca; class Gastropoda; order Stylommatophora; family Philomycidae; genus Meghimatium; species Meghimatium bilineatum. Next base: position 65,031,472 of record CM067304.1, on the reverse strand, counting down.
GCTAGAAGTTTGGACTTTTTCTTGCTGCTTCGGTAGGTACAGACGCTTCTTGTCAGCCTCGGACAGCTTCCCTACTCTGTTCACACTGGCAAAAAAGTGGTTAAAGTGTTCTGCCTTTTCCTGATCTGTGGTGATTGTTCTGTTTCCATCTATCACAGGTTTATCATTTGTTCTTCTTCTTTTCCCAGACAAATTGTTGATCAGCGTTCAAGCCTTTCTACCGTTTTTCATTAGATCTAAATTAACGAATGTTTTTGCCCATTTATCATGTTTGGCCTTCTTCACTATTAGTTTTACTTTAACACATGTTTTATTGTAAAGGATTTTTGCTTCTTGTGAAGGTGCTTCTCAAGGGCTTCTCTTGCTTTTTTTCTCTGAGGGATTCCTGCTTGCATTTCTTTATTGTTGAATGGTTTGTAAGATTTTCTACTGCACCTTGGGATGCTTTGTGATGCTGAATTGAGGATATATTTTGTCACCTCAGCAGTAAATATTTCTATGTCATTGCCTTTGATATTGCATAGCAGGAAATCAGATGTTTCTTGGAATAATTTCCAATCTGTCTTGCCAAAATTCCAGCGAGTTTTCTGTTTGAAATATGCTTTGTTGGGTGTAGTTATGGTGGTGAGGATTGGTCTATGGGTATGAGCGTGTAACAGCGAAAGTCGAGTTGGACTATGTTTGCAGTGTTGTTAATGACTTGCTTTCCCATCCACGTTGCAACATAGTTCGGTTCTTAACTTGGCTTCAGTCAGAAATTTAAACAATGCTTGTCATGTGTGCAATAGGAAGCTTTATTCAAAGTTTTTCGTCATGCCCAAGTGTGCAGATTCAAATTGACGTATCCAATACCTGAGTCATGACTCCTGGTGTTAAAAATTCGTGTTGCCTTGTCAATATCCGGTGTGTACTCATAGGATTACCGTATCTTAGCGGGATCTACCTATATCGGGACATTGAGATTTGCCGCCCCTCCGATGTTTCTTCTTTTTTGGCTAACCGAGACGGAATGCGCAGATGCATACATCACTGCATACCGACAGTGCTGTTGAATGTCATTGCGTAGAGGTCTCGAAGACATTGCCTGTCTCTTTGCAGGGAATTTCCATTTTATCTACAGCTACGGACATGAGCCTAAAAGTGTTGTCCAGGAAAACAGCAAGAGCAGCTGTATTTATGTTTCCAGGGTGTACCACGAGGAGGTGCATTTAGGATCTTAGTTATCTGCTAACCCTGGGTCCACATGAGAGCAATGCGAGACCCCTAGCATCCAAATGTGTGTATAAAAGCAGTATTGATGACGTCTGCTTTTTTCCAATCCAATCCCTTAGCAAAAGCTGTCAAACATTTTTAGTCTACTCCCCTTCCGCAATTGTTGACGTAATATATATATATATACAGCTCATTGCCAAACTAAACATTCTATCTTAAACTAATATATATATATATATATATATATATATATATATATATATATATATATAAGTTTCTTCCGGTAAAATGGCGCGAAGTATCGGCTGTGCTATTTCTGTAACCACAAATGGAAGTTAAATTCGGTGTTTCAGGACCATTCGTATGGAATATGTGGTTTCTTTCTGTATGTGTTAGAGATCGCGGTGTAGTCATGTGAATTCCCTGATACAACACTCAGACAGGAATGGCTAACCGTCAGTGCGAACACAATGGCTCGTAGTAAAATGAAGAGATATAACAACATACACAGGAGTAGCATAGAAATACACAATAGATGTAGTAAAGCATACCAACCCCTAGGACAAAATCTTCAGAAACAAAAATGTATATTTAAATACCAAAATAACACTATTCAAAACGATTTTATACCAACACTGTTACCAATGCCAAACATAGACAACGACAGCACAAGACAAACGTAAACTTGTGACTGCTGAAATGGCATGCTTGCGCAGAATCCTAGGAGTATCGCTAAGAGACAGAATGAGAAATGAAGACATTAGACAAGGAACCGGTACCACTCCAATTTTGGAATATATTAAGAGACAACAGATAAAATGGTTTGCACTCATCAGCAGACTACCATCATACAGCATACCACAGCAAGCTATGCTACACAGATATAGTGAAGGCAGACCTAGAGGCCGACCACAAAAACGATGGCCCATCGAAATAAAAGAGGCGACAAACTCCACAATATATTCAGCACACAAGAGGGCCATCTCCAGAAAACTCTTCTACTCCTGACAGGCAAGCAACAAAGGGTTTAGCGTATATATGTGTGTGTGTGTGTATATATATATATATATATATATATATATATATATATATATATATATATATATATATATATATATATATATACACATACACACACATACATTACCTTACCAAACTAAACATTCTATCTTGAACTAATTTAACGCATATTCTTCGGACTACATTCTGGTAATCTGCAGGAGTTTGAGAATGAAAAAAATAATTATATTAAACGTTATAATTAAACAATTGTTAGATACGATTAGAAGTCAAGGGATCTAGTTACTTATTGCTATAATCAAAGAATTATTAGTCTGTTAGATACGATTAGAAGTCAAGGGATCTAGTTACTTGTTACTATACCATGAATACAAATCGTCTCTAATGTCCGTATAGCCAAATAATTCAAAATCTAGCTTATACTTTCTTGTCAACTTTTCAAAATCGGATCTAGAAATAGTTGCAAAAACATTCCTCATAAATTGTTTCTTAGCAGCCGACATTTTCTGAGGATTAAGAAGTCCAGATTTTCGAGCCAAAAATACTTGGTTCATAAAATCATCTTCAACTTTATCCTTATCCTTGAACTCTGGAATTTTGTAATCTACATCCGGGTCAATGTAACCTCTCCATCGGAAATTGTACCAAAGACGATAAGCAATCTCTCTGGGGGTGATGCAGGCTGTGTACAAATTTGACACAACTTTGAAATTGTAGAAGTGATTGAAATTATACTCGCTGATGATTCTGATTTCTTCATTTACCTGTAAAATAAACAACAATTATTATTGTAATGTAAAAAAATATTAAACAATTGATGGCATACTAAATTCCGAATACTAGAAGTCATGTTATCATTTCATAAGGGGGGGGATGTTGAACACCCTACCCCCACCGCCCCCGTATTTACTGGATTGATTTTTATTGAATGTTTTTTTCTTTGTATTATATTTATTTCCTTGAATACCAAATATGTACCAACTACAGAACCATTGCACTGATCAGTCACGTCGGCAAAAAAATTACTTGATATCATATCATGAAAAGACTACAATATAAGCTGAAAGAAGAGTTAAATGAAGCACAGGCAGGTTTCAGACAGTGCAGAGGTACCAGATACCATATTTTCAATGGTCTGAGTTTCAGGGGAAAAGTTGACCACGTTATCATAAGGGCAGGCAAAGGTTTAGCAGCAATGCAGGTTATGGCTGCTGCGCAGTGTGAGCAGATGTTGTTATTTCTTTTGTACCAGGGTTTTGTGGTGAAATATGCACTGGAAATTCTGACTGCTAGCCAAACTCAGATCGAACGACTAGATAGAATCCAGAATGCAGCAATGCGTATGATTTTTGGGTGCACAAGAGACATCGACAAGAGCTGTGCTGTACCTACTCGACTGTCCAACGGCAGACCACATATTACAGTATTACCGTGCAGGGGCGTACCTTCAGATACATGCAGATAAGGAGCACCAGTTGCATTCCGAAATACAGAAAGTTAAAGGTAGCAGACTTACGAGAGGAAGCCGTGGATGCGACGTGCTGAGTATGTCATACAAAGCGTGTACGAAATTGTTAGGTTTACCACAGATTTCGAAACTTGTTTGAGAGTAGTATTAACATTTATCAGGGAATGCAGAGAATGGTGTCCTACAGCTGTGGAGCAACAGGTGCAGGATTTGGTCAGAGAGAATGTCAAAGAGGGGGATGTGATTATATACACTGATAGATCTGTGATTAGACATGTTCGCAGTGCTTGTGCCTTCATAGCTCAGTGCTCAGGAAATAATAACAGGGAGGAGAGTGGGGTCTTTGCCGTGACTACGAGTAACATGACCATGGAAATTATGGTGGTGACCATGACATTTGAGTGGGTAGGCACACAGAAGGTAACACATGTCCGCATCTTGAGGGACTCTATGAGTATGATTAGGAAGGTAAAAGTGGGTCTCGTTCGCGAACAGTGGATTGAAACCTTGAGAAAGGCGAGTTAGAAAGTAGATACATTTATTTTTGTGCCGGGACATGTAGGTGTTTGAGGCAATGAAAAAGTAGATCAACTTGCATCGTGCCCGATTGTTGCACAGGGCGATGGGGCAGTGAATCGATCTGACGTTTGGAACTCCATAAGAGACTAGTGTGGATAATGATTCCTTTTCAATGTCCAGGATTAAGATCAGGGTTTGAAATGCGGTCTTGCTAAAAGTGAACATTTTGGAGATCGCAGAAGAATGATGGTCACCCAACAGAGGACCGGTACTGTCTGCAGAAGTGTAATGGTGGATTCACTCAGGGAGAAATTGTAGCAACTATGAATGTGTCCAGTTTGCAGTGATGATGATCTGACGACAAACGTAACTAACTATATTTTCAATGTGCGGAACATCATTAAAAAGATGCAGAGAGTTTAATTTCAACATCTACACATGCTTTATTGACTACGCCAATGCATTCGATTGTGTACAACATCAAACAGTTTGGAATATCATGAACGACATGGGGTTCCCGCTACACCTAACCTGCCTCATAAAAAAACATTATATCAAGACAAGCAAGCAGCCGTGAGAGTAAATAGTGAAGCATCTGATTGGTTCAGCGTGGAATAAGGAGTCAGACAAGGATGTATCCTATCACCATATCTCAACATTTATGCAGAAAACACAATGAGGAATTTAAGAAAGGAACAACAGAGAAATAACTTCGACCCACTCAACATCGGAGGCCACGAGATACCAGAACTAAGATATGCTGATGATACAATATTATTGGCACACAGTCAAGCAGGTCTCGAACACTACATACACTCCATTAAAGAACATAGTGAAAATCAAAACCTGTTTCCGAATAGAAACAAGACCAAGATTATAACAAGCGTCAAAACCACTAGCAAGTTCTCAATCAGTATCAGCAACAGTGAATTAGAAAAAGTTACCAGTTTTGAATACTTTGTTTCTCTTATCAACAGTAATGTAGATAGAAGAAGTAAGAAGAAGACTGGCTATCGCGTTAAAGAAGCTGATACAAATGAAAAGCATATGGCTGGCCTGCTGTAAAGCAACAAAACGAACATTCATAAGAGCTTGCAACTTCCCACTTGCAACATATGGGCGTGAATCCTGGACAATTACCAACAAGGTGAAAAATAAAATAGCAGCATTTGAAACAAAATGTTACGGAAAAATCCCCAGAATACCTTGGACCAAAAAGATCTCCAATGTAGCCAGTCTAAGAGAAGTGAATGTAAAATAAAACTGGCTAAACGTGTATTTCCCAGAAAACTACAATATTTTGGCCATACCAAACGCCATAGCATTCTGGAGAAGACCATACTGCAGGGGATGATGCCAATGAGACAAAAAGAGGTGCAGATATCCAGTTACAACACTTAAGAACTACTATCCTGTGCATCAGGATACAAAAAAGAGACAAAAAAGAGGCATAGCAAGAAGAAGAAGATGGACGCAAGACATCAAAGACCACATGAACATGACAATAACAGAAGCAGGAAGACTGGCTCAAGATTGACAGAAGTTTTGAAAATCAGTGATGACTTCTACATCCTGTTCAGGAAATGCTACATGATGATGGGAATACCACATTTTCTTTGTATTATTTTTATTTCCATGAACATCATATTTTCTTTGTATTATATTTGTCAGATATTTGTGTGTGTGTGTGCGTGCGTGCGTGCGAGAGAGAGAGAGAGAGAGAGAGAGAGAGACCAGCAAAGCTTCATTACCCTGTTCCAAGTTTCGCTCATTATTTGACAATGTCAAACGTTTTCAGACTCCCACCCTCATCCCTAATTGTTGACTTAATATTCGCAGCCCGTTTGCCATACAGTGCGATCTATAAAGCAAGTTATTATCCGAGTACACTACAGACTTTTGGATGACTATGCCCTACTATTTGAAAAAGCAACATCAGTATTACAGCTAAGATCAAGCTAAGCAAAGCACTAGTACATGGTGTCTATAAGTTCGCTGTGTACTCAAATACATTGCTGATGGCATAACGTTACATAAATTGTTAGTATTTGGTGGGGATATGTGTGAAGTCAATGATGCTACAACATTTATGGGGGATTAGGGGGGGGGGAGGTGTAGACTACTCCTGCTTATGCCTATAACGTATCGGGTAAAGCGGCTCATAGCAAAAATGAAATGATTTCTATAGCAGATAGAATTTACATATGTCTATCATAACTACCTACAATAGCAGATATAATTTACGTATGTCTATCATAACTATCTACAATAGCAGATATAATTTACGTATGTCTATCATAACTATCTACAATAGCAGATAGAATTTACGTATGTCTATCATAACTACCTACAATACTAAACACTTCAGATCTAGAGAGAAGGATATCAATCTTCTAATGCAAATATTTTCTTCTTTTGGATTCTTTCTTAAACTCATGCAGATTAACAGGATGTATTCCAGAGAATGGAATGCGTTGTGTCAGTGTTTATAGCTTGGTTGCGATATCTGCGCATTTCAATCTGACATATCGGACTTCAGCGTGAAAATATACATTATGTAGACAGATACTACAGATCTGCTATAGAAATCATATAATAAATGAATATGTCAGATATAATATAAACATGTATGCAGCATTCCAAAAAACACAGTATCTTATGAACTGTAAAGGTGAAGGCAATATGAGTTATGAACTAGCGTCATATTGCACGATTTCCTATACGTACTCAGGTGCATAGTCAGTGGTTAATCAGAAACCGCTGACTAACGTAACCTACTGAACTTGCTCAGTATCGCTAGCACTATTCCTCAGAGCTTGTGCAATACTTCTTGGCGGCTGGGTGAACCAAGGGAGTAATTTTTATTTCAAACCACCAATAACCAGTGGATTAGAAACCCGTGTCTGCTAGTCAAACCGACGAATGAGTTAACATGATACCGCTGCGGCTCTTATCCTATGAACAGTTAAACGGCGTAAACTGATACGGTTCCGGCATGTCAAACAAAAGGAATTCCTATCTACAAATATCTTGTAGAGAAACACTTGAAGTTATAAGAAGCAGTAGAGAAAAAACATCGTGAAACAATAACGTCAAAGAATTAACATGAATTACGCGCTCTAACCAGACCCACAGAGGACAAGAGAAAATATAGATCTGTAAGTGATGGCACATCTTCCACAGCACCCATATAACCCTAGCGATTTCTGTGATATACTACTATCACCACTACCACTATCGAATTGAATTAAATATTCTGTCCATTTTTAATTCAAAAAGTCAGCTTATCTATTCATTTTTTGCTGATTCATTGATTGATTATGAGCCGACATCACTGCACGCATAGTTGCGCAGTCTCTCCAAGCAAATATCGAAATGTATTTATAATGATAGTTCGCTGGTTGAACAAACTCCTTATTCTGCCTCTCATGTGCCCGGTCCTACTCTTACCACTCTGAATATCGAATTCTACAAAAGGTCACTGAGGCATCATATAGTAGTATCTACTTTCAACAATCGTAGCCAAGACGCATCATTTATACCAATGTCTACATTCAACAATCGTAACCAAGACGCATCATTTATACCAATGTCTACATTCAACAATCGTAACCAAGACGCATCATTTATACCAATGTCTACATTCAACAATCGTAACCAAGACGCATCATTTATACCAATGTCTACATTCAACAATCGTAACCAAGACGCATCATTTATACCAATGTCTACATTCTACAGGCAACTGAAAGGTCCATAAGCAACTGAAAAAGAGCTCTTATCCATTCTCAATTCATTGACCAATAGGTTCATTGTACGCATGGTTTTCTGCATTCTTGTTCTCGCGATCAAACATCTCATGAGCAGTAAATACATGTGAAATCCGGATTATTTGGACAGACTATAGGGTTCATCTATTCATACTGGCACCGACTGCTTCAAATCTTTCTAAGCATAGAGTGAAAATCAAACAGTATTAATTGCCCTAGTAAAATGAGTCGCTGATCAAATGGAAAGCTATCAGACAGGTTCACATCCACGTTTTATTATGAAAGAAAACATGTGCGAAATTGTGTTACTATGGAAGAAAAAGAACCGCTACCTTTCCAGGTATCCATAACTGTCTAGTTATGAAAAAAAACGTACCTATACATGTTGTCTTTCATTTAAATAAAATTACCTGCTTAATTATTTTATTTAATTATTATTATTATTATTATTATTATTGTTATTGTTTTTAAGAAAACATACCTGCCCATTCATTATTATAAAATAAAGTTGTCATGTCCGCTTGCTACTTTGAAAGAAGTTTACATGTCAATTTTTGATTACGATAAAAACTTACCTGTGTGTTCTCATCGAATGTATCCAGAACATCATCCAGCTTCATATGAGATAGAATAACTCTGGCATCTTCTGTAAACGTCTGCATAGTGCTAATGTGCGTTGCATTAAATATACACGGATTGCAGACTTCGTGAATAGGCATCCAATGCCGCTCATTTTTTCCTTGAGTAACAAATTCAGAAAATGTAACATATTTACCACATTGCATTTCTGTTTCTGTTGACATATTCGTCATAGTTGCATTTTCTTGGAGCAAGGTTGCCATTGTATCAAAATGCTGCCGGAGAAAGTCTTTAGAAGTCATGTTTCCAGTTGGCAGAACATATCGACTTTTAATCCTTGGTACTATTTCTGCGAACCAAAAGTCAGGTAGATACATTTTGTCCAGGTATGATGACAATAGTCGAGAGTAAGGGTCCCTGGAGACTATTAGTCTTATCGGATACTTATTTGTGCTGAACTTGGTGGAGTTGTATTTGGTAAAGTTGAGGTAGTAATAGTGTATAGTTTCTTTGGAAACTTGATTTATGCTCTCTAATGTGATATTTCCCTGTGGACAACAAAAAATTAACAGTTGTTGCAATTATGAAATATAAGCATAGGTTAAATTTTAACTTGACAGTGAGTAATCAATACGTGATTTATATTTATTTCAGTTAATGTGCACAAACTATAGAAAGTAATACTGCGTCAAACATCGTATTACGTTTCTATATGACAAAAAATAATACGAAAAGTAATAGTCCATCGTATACAAGTAGAACTTTCTAAAAACGTGTGTTCTACGTAAGTAGGTACTATAGAGTACAACAACAAATTCTTTGTAAAGTACTGCAACTATTTCTGACATATTGTGGAGTGCGTTAACCAATTCTTCATGGAGGGCCGCCCTAGCCATATCGTACATAATATCAAGTTCGATAATCAATTCCTCTTAGAGTGTCCTACCCATATCGTACATATGGAGTGCTGTAAGTAATTCTTCAAAGAGTATCGCGGACATATTGTTCATAATATAGAGCTCCACAACTAATTCTTCATCGAGTGTCCTACCAAAATCGTACATAATATGGATTTTCACAACTAAACCTTTATTAGATCTCCTAGCCATATCGTACATAATAACGATTTTCACCATCAATTTAATGCCCAGCGCTGGATGACATCCTGAAAATGCTTCTCCCTTTCAGGGTCAGATAAATGGAACACATTATATGGAACACAACATCAGCTCACAAACACATGAATATGTCACACAATGGCATTGGGTCAAAGTGCATAAGCTCATGGACCGCTTGATCAGTATCTAACCAATCACAGTCAATTCTTCATACGAGTACCATCGTACATAAATTGGAGATTCACGACCAGTTCTTCATAGATTGCTGCAGCGATATCTCGCATAATATGGCTTACCATAACCATATCGTACATAGAATGTAGTGAAACAGCCAGCCATACTATACACAATATGGAGAGTTGCTTGCTACATTTGCTCTTATATTTCATACGAACTTCGGCCAAAATAGCCGACGAAAATTAATGTGTTGTATTGCATTGAGTACAGAAATAATTGTATGTCTACCAGTGGCGTAGCGAGGGGGGCAGTGGTGCGGACCGCCCCGGGCGGCATCATTAGGAGGGCGGCAAATTTATTTTCGTCCAGTCTTCCACAATCACTGACATCTTTTTTTAATGTCACAAGGGCGGAAAATTATGATTCCGCCCCGGGCGCCATTGACCCACACTACGCCACTGATGTCTACTATGGTTTGTATTATTTATTTTTCACCGAGGGACCTATGTTCATTCAGATGATTTTTTAGTAGTCTGAATCATGGCAACCCTCAAGATTGCGTAAGATGGAGTAAACATTGGAACATCTAGAGTTAAAAACGGAATATGTATAAAACACTTCTTTGAAGTAGTTCTCACATCCTTGGTCCCCACCTGGCACTCAGCTCTCAGTTGTGGCTCCCATTAGTTGCTAGCATGCGGCAGTGACCACATCTCGGTAACGACTTTGACAGGCCGGCCAAACCAGGTGAGGGTAACCGATTGGCTCGAGCCCAGAAGGTTCGACACAGGGCGTGTCTTCCCTAGCATGCGAAATCTGGATATGGCGAACAACGTGGATGGAACATCTGATGTTAATTGGGCTTGAAAACACTTGCCAGCAGAGCGGTGCGTAACACAAAGAGCTTTGTGGGACATATAGAACACTCTGGTCATCCAATGTATCCTGGTACATCTCAAGTCGACTTGATATAATTTTCCTTTGGAACACTATTGGATCAGGAAGAAAGAGTGTGATCTGCGAATAGCGCAACTCCTCCAGACATTACACAAAATGCAGTCGATGTCATTTCTTAACTATCATCAACCATCAACTCACACAAATTTCAGTCGATGTCATTTCTTAACTATCATCAACCATCAACTCACACAAAATTCAGTCGATGTCATTTCTTAACTATCATCAACCATCAACTCACACAAAATTCAGTCGATGTCATTTCTTAACTATCATCAACCATCAACTCACACAAAATGCAGTCGATGTCATTTCTTAACTATCATCAACCATCAACTCACACAAAATTCAGTCGATGTCATTTCTTAACTATCATCAACCATCAACTCACACAAAATTCAGTCGATGTCATTTCTTAACTATCATCAACCATCAACTCACACAAAATTCAGTCGATGTCATTTCTTAACTATCATCAACCATCAACTCACACAAAATTCAGTCGATGTCATTTCTTAACTATCATCAACCATCAACTCACACAAAATTCAGTCGATGTCATTTCTTAACTATCATCAACCATCAACTCACACAAAATTCAGTCGATGTCATTTCTTAACTATCATCAACCATCAACTCACACAAAATTCAGTCGATGTCATTTCTTAACTATCATCAACCATCAACTCACACAAAATTCAGTCGATGTCATTTCTTAACTATCATCAACCATCAACTCACACAAAATTCAGTCGATGTCATTTCTTAACTATCATCAACCATCAACTCACACAAAATTCAGTCGATGTCATTTCTTAACTATCATCAACCATCAACTCACACAAAATTCAGTCGATGTCATTTCTTAACTATCATCAACCATCAACTCACACAAAATTCAGTCGATGTCATTTCTTAACTATCATCAACCATCAACTCACACAAAATTCAGTCGATGTCATTTCTTAACTATCATCAACCATCAACTCACACAAAATTCAGTCGATGTCATTTCTTAACTATCATCAACCATCAACTCACACAAAATTCAGTCGATGTCATTTCTTAACTATCATCAACCATCAACTCACACAAAATTCAGTCGATGTCATTTCTTAACTATCATCAACCATCAACTCACACAAAATTCAGTCGATGTCATTTCTTAACTATCATCAACCATATACTCACACAAAATTCAGTCGATGTCATTTCTTAACTATCATCAACCATCAACTCACACAAAATTCAGTCGATGTCATTTCTTAACTATCATCAACCATCAACTCACACAAAATTCAGTCGATGTCATTTCTTAACTATCATCAACCATCAACTCACACAAAATTCAGTCGATGTCATTTCTTAACTATCATCAACCATCAACTCACACAAAATTCAGTCGATGTCATTTCTTAACTATCATCAACCATCAACTCACACAAAATTCAGTCGATGTCATTTCTTAACTATCATCAACCATCAACTCACACAAAATTCAGTCGATGTCATTTCTTAACTATCATCAACCATCAACTCACACAAAAAGCCCTGTGACGATGGGGTAGTGGCGAACCAGAAAGTGTGGAATACTCAAGCTGCAGTTATTACACTGCATACAGGTGGATCAGAGTAAAGGGTTGCTTCGTGTTTAAACTCAAAGCAGAAATGGTATTTGACAGCCTTCTGATCGACTGAGCATTCCTATTCATGATAGCTCTGTTCACATCCATAGCAAGGGTAAGGGGCTAGAAAAGGTGCCCTAAAAATAGTTTGCCTAACTTAACCCGAGGCATCATATCGCCTAACCTCTGCGGTCGAAACACAAATAAGATTACGAACGTCTATTAGTGGGTACGTGGGATGTCCCAACACTCATAGACATAACATCTGCAAATACCCCTTGCTCGCTTCCCTTTGACTTTACCCTCAACTAAAGTCTCAAATACGATGTCATGTCTTTTAATGTATCCAAAATATTTTATGTGCCTGATCTTTATTTCTCTTAGTAGTTCTTTCTTCATATTAAGTGTTTTTATGTTTTTAGAACCTCTTTGCTTGTTTTCTTCTCTTTCCATGATGTTCTCCCTATTCTTCTATATACCCACATCTCAAAAGCATCAATTCTGTCTTCTAATTGTTTATTTAGTGTCCATGTTTCTGAGCCATACATTAATATAGAATAGATGTAGCATTTTATCATTCTAATTTTTAACTTGTTTGTAATGTGTTTAGATATTAATAATTTCCTCATGTCATTGAAGGTACTTTTAGCCATTCCTATTCTCCTTTTAACTTCTGCCATCATTTGTGACTATGTGTCCAAGATATTGATACTGTTTTACTTGCTGTAGTGTCTCTCCATGTATGTTTATGTTTAACTCGTGTTCTTCTGTGTCTTATCAATAAGATAAGAAGTGTATCATTTAAATCACGATACACGGAAAGACAACACAAAACAAAGATACATGAAGCTTTACAGTAAAAAAAAAAGGCTCAGTATCTTATGAAAAAGAAGAAATGCAAATAATGAGACTAATTAGAAACACAGTGGCAGACCAAACACCATCTAAGACAGTCATACCAAGTTCAAGGACTTTTGAGAGCAGCATGGTTATTATTAGCCATCTACGAATTTATAGGCAAGGACATAGATATAATTGAATTTGATTAGTGAAGAGGGTATAACAAACGGTCATTATCATTTGTGATGGACAAATTTGTGACACACAAATAATTCGTATTTCCAGCTGTAAATATATGTATGTACAGCCAAACCTGTTGATCTGTGCCTCTAAATATGCGTCTCCAGAATGTGCATCCAGCTTTGGGAACAATGCAGTAAATCACCCCAGACGGGTGAGTATGAACAATGCTCACAGATCCCGGAACTTGCTGAGATGAACAAGTGTACTGGACACGCCTCCTGCGACGGTCGAACTCCTCTGTCGATGTAACCTCTTGAAGTTTTAGCTTTAGGTTCTGATTTTTTGAAACTTGTTGCATTTGGTACTGGAGGCTCTGTATATTTTGCTGTAATTGAAAGGTTGATTCTTTGAGACTCTGCAGATTTTGCTGTTGCTGTTCAGAATCATATATTTGCTGAATAAGTCGTTGCATTATTTCTTGAATTTGTGAATATTGTTTACTAGTATTTATCTCTTGTTTCTTTATTGTCGATGTTAGCTCTTTTTGCGAGGCGTGTCCGTGTATATCTGAAATGGTAACAATTTTGTAAGTTAGTAATTAGTAGACGTTATTAATTTGATAGTTTCTTATCGTTATTGGTCAAGGTAAACGTTACAGGCAGATATAGACGATGACGAGGATGATGGTGATGATGCAGACAGTAATGGTAATGATGATGGTGTTGGTGCAGACAGTGATGATGATGATGGTGCTTGCTATAATAATGATGGTGATGATGATGCATAAGATGCTGATTGTGATGGTCGAGTTAGTGGTGATGGCGATGTAAATAACGATGATGATTATGACGATAATGTTGATGACTGTTATTATAATGGTGACGATGATGATAATAATGATGTTGACAAGATGATGATGGTGGTGGTGATGATGATGATGACCATGATTTGACGTCACTTTATTGCGAACTTGAAGCAAGTTACAGATAAAATGTTTAATTCCCTCCGAACAATCCTCTAACTTTAACAGTATATGAATAATATAAGATAGAAACATCGAGGATTTAGTAATAAATAAAACAAATCATGCAGCTAACGGGTCTGCTTTGAACCAGATCCGCTTAGATGGCACACACTCGTCTCGCAACATGTTTTGCGTCTTCGACCATATTGCATCCATAAAAAAAGATGCGATTTTAGCCCAGGCTTCCAACGATATTATATGTGTAAACATGGTCGCTTTAAATGTTTGTTATTTATGTGTACATGTAGGCCTAATTTGGTCATTGTAGTATTGAGGATTTCTGACACTTACTAATATTATATGTTTGTGGTTCTCGAGGAATTTATATACCCGTGCAGTGTAGTGTTTGTTATTATCTATGTGTTGATCCACCGGTCCATATTCATAGTGACGTGAAAATACACACGTTGAAAGTTTTTACTAAAACCACATCTTCTTTATGAATGCTGTGGGGTCGAAAACGAAAAAAAAAAACATTCTTACCTCTACAGAGGCACTAGATACACCATTGACACGTAAACAATACGAAGTTCAAGGCGACAATGATGTATATGGAAACATCGGAGCACAATGTACGTGCAATTTTTTTAAATTAAAACTGGCTACTGTATACTACAGGGCAACTTGTACCAGATCAGGGTTGCCACGCTAATAAATATCCATTAAGAACAGGAATACAGATACCGAAATGATTCTACGAGACTGACCATATTTCAAGGATGTATGAGGCAAGAAATGGCCACACTGGACTGAACTGAAACAAAAACGTTGGGGTAGCCGCTCTAAACCGGAGAAGACTGGGACCTTCGTCCTGACGACTGGCCTGAAGATCTTGCAAGACAAAACGAGTCCCGAACACAGAAGAATAAGAAAAAAGTATTATGAGATTTGACTTCACGTTTTGCAAACGGTTTCTATCCTTTTTTTAAAGATAAAGGCGAGAAGAGAATTGTGTGTTGTTGTTTTTTTGCACACGTATGTTGTTACAATTAAATGCTGACACGACGGACAGGAAGACCCAGTGTTAGAAATGCCTAGGTCATTCCTAATAGAACACTAATCAGAGACCATCGCCCCGTAACTGCATACATCGGAAAAACAATAAATAACAAGAAGAAAACGCAAACAACTGAAAACAAAAACAATCGATACAAGAATATTAAATGACTCAAAAATGCAAAGAAATATGAACACAACTACGACGGCAGCTACAGAAGAGATCGGCATACACAAAAATAACGTAGAAACAGCGTGTAAAATATAGAAAAATACCATTCTAAAATGCTTAGCAAAACGCAGAGGCACTAGATATACATGAGACGTACCTAGGAAAAGAACAGCATAATGAAATAATGAAGTTAAAGAAGCCGTAGAAACTAAAAAGAAACAGTAAAAGATCTGGCTGAGTACACGAACAGAAGACAACTATATAAGATACAGCTCAGCAAGACGAGATGCTGTAAGAGTAATCAAGCATAACAAATTATTTTTTTAAATCAAGGATCATGTACGGAGAAAATCTTAGCAGACTGTATTGAGTCCAACAGACAGCTTTATAAAGCCTCAGTAAAAATGCCACCAGAAAAGACCGACGATATCTGAAATGATGGTATCAGGAAAGAAACAAAGACCATCTCAGGTCAAGATTTCATCATCAGACAGCAAACCAGGTGGTTTGACCACCTCATGAGAATGGAACCAACGAAAGTAGTTATTCGTGCATTTAACAGCAAAAGAAAATCGGGCTAAGCTACAAGACACGAGGAAGACAAAGAACTAGATGGGTGGTGACAATCAAAGAAACCGTAAAGAGACACGGACTGACCATGTCCAATGCGACTCAAATGGCAAACGACAGACAACTCCAACTCCCCCGCCCCCAAACCCCACGACGCTTAGCAGCACAAGTGAAAATGGCAACAGATAGATAGTAAAAATGAAAATGAGAATTCGAAAAATTGTTCTGCGATCAGTTTTCCTATGCTAAGAAGTCTAAACAGGAAGCTGGGCCGCCCCCATGAATTCAGTCGTCATCAGGAGACCCTCACTGTTGCCCCACAGCTTTACCTTCAGATCTGTTCCATACGTGACGAACATTTTCAACCAAAAATACGTTTAAATGACAAGCATGACATACCCATGTCTGAGAAAGATAAGATCAGGGAAAGGCGGGAAGAATGCTTTAAAGGCCATTTTGAAAGTACCCGAAATTAGACTCTGGGAACCATTCAAACCATGATTTGCAAACGTAGAACTTGAAATCCTGGAACAAGAAGTCTGTGAAGTTATGAACATAACTCAAGATTTGCAAATGCAGAACTTGAAATTCTGGAACAAGAAGTCCTTCTTCTTCTTCATCGTTCATCAGTAAGATATCAGGTTACAGCGCCAATAGCTTCAATGAATTGTGTGATTCCCTTCAGGTCATCCATGGAACCCCTCAAGTCTGGAAATTGTGCCGTCTGAGTGGGTCATATTTTCTCACTCTCTTCTTGGTAGAGTTGACAGGCATGAAGAATGTGTTCTGCAGTCTCTGTGCTCAATCCACAGTTGCACAGGTCTGTCTCACCAATCTTCAGCTTTCGCAACATGTGACTTCTCAGTCTGTCGTAGCCAGTTCGTAGTCTGAAGATTATGCTTTGTTCCTAGCGTGACATTTGATGGAAGGGGTCATTTGGTTCTGCAGTTGGGTGCATCTGCTTCTAATTTTTTCTTATATTCTGCTTTTAACATAGTCTTACATTCATAGTATGTATTATCACTTTCTATTTGTTCTAGTGATCCCCCTTTCCTTGCCAGGAAATCTCCTTTTTCACGTCCAGGTATGACACATTGACCAGGGATTCACTGCAGTGCTGTTTCTTTGGTAGTACTGCTGAGGTGTAGTAGGCAAGCCATAAGTTCATTCATGCTCATGTTCTTTGGATCTTTCAATGCCTGCAACACTGACTTTGCATCCGTTAGAAATACTACATATCTGTAAGAAGTAAATAAACATCAACGCAAAGAATAAATCGGCAGGAATTGATGGAATAACAACTGATGTAATACAGGACTGTGGAGAAACTAGAGTAACATGGTTTCTTCAGAGTAAAAAAAAAGTAGTTATATTAATAATATTTGTACATTGAATGTAAATTGTAATAGCTGTAGAAGGATAGTATTTAAGATAAAATCACACACCTGAATGACCTGCATTGCTCAAGTAAACTTGGCTCACCACGAACACAATCATCATAAACCCTGCCAGAATTAAAAACGGAGTAAATCCATAATTCATTCTTGACCGCTTCATTGGTGCCGTCTTGGTATCAAGAACTGTGCAGTGTGCCTGTCAGCAAGTGGTAATCTACAAGATATACATACTTCGTCCATAAAAAGTATAGAAATAAAAATGAAATAAATAAAATTTGTTGGACATATTCAAAGATATGATACCTTGCTGAAGTCCTTATTTGAAGGTGAGTTGAAGAGAGTCAAGTATATATTGTATGGTATGTCCTTTTGTGTCTTGAAGACGGTTATTTAGCAATAAGAAGCAATCCATGGAACATTTTCTCAGGAATGGGGACTTTTCAAGCGATCATATCACAGCAACGGAAGGTTTTTGTTTGCGCCTTTTCCTTGTTTTTCTTCCATATCTTTAAATATTATTTCTGAACAACGCTACTCTTACTCTCGCACGCAGGCTCTGCCTCCAGACACCCCGAGTAAGAGGCAAGTAAGAGTTAGGCAAATATACCAAGTGGAAGGCAAACCACATGATAACAAAATAAGATTTAGCAGAGTGAGCCACTAAGGAAAGAGATGTCAGAGGTCCGTTGCCGACAATATTCGTTGTAGAAACGGCACTTTATGTTAGACGACTATCTCCCCTATCTATTCAAAACTCCTCCAATCTCTTAATATACATATTGTTTTTATCACGGTGTCTTCGTCCAAAAGGAGCATACATGGTCAATTCAAATTTCTCCCATGGACATTTTCAGCTGTCCTTACATGTCATCATCAGGTGCCATGCCTGCTGGCGTAGGCGATCATGGCTCTCCACAGCTTTCTGTTTTCAGTATTATGTATCAGAATTCTTTGTTATTTCTCTGTCGTGCACGGTTGTTAAACTGTAATATTTTTTCGCGTTGTCGTCCTCTGTCTCTTTTGCCCTCAATCTTGCCTGTTGTGATTATGTTCTCCAAACCTCATTGTCTCATAACATGGCCAAAAAATGAAGATTGTTTACTTCTAATATTATTGACTAAATTCCGTCTCGCATGTGATTCTTTCAACATTTCCACATTAGTTTTTCTGAAACTCAATGGTATTCTCGACATTCTTCTGTAGAACCACATCTCTACTGCTTCTAATTTCCCAATTTCTTGTATGTTTATTGTCCATGACTCGCATCCATATGTATAGGAGTTAGATAGCACTGCATAACTCTCTTCCTCATCTCTAAAAATCTGAGATATGCGCTCTTGAAATCAATCTGGCATTTTTCTCATTACCATGAACTCCGAGACGACCAGTTATTATTTTTTCTCATTACCATGAACTCCGAGACGACCAGTTATTATGATGATGATGATTCAATCCCTTTTCTGTGAGCTGGAAGCTCTTTAGAGCCCATAGCCCTTCTGGCGAATGCACAGGTTTTCCTCAGTTGTGGTGCAGTTGTGTAGAGTGTGTTGTGTATAGCTGGAAGTGGTGGTAATAGTTCTTGTCAGATGTCTGTTAGTTTTGGGCACTAAAGTAGTAAGTGTTCAACAGTCTCTTCTTGTGCGTTGCAGTGTCTGCAATTTGGTTCGTGTAAAGGGTTTATTCTGTTCATGTGTTTATTAACAGGGGCGGGACCTGTTCTTAGTTGGAATGTGAGACTCTGGTTTGCTCGCTCGAGTTGTTTCAGAGGATCCATTGGGTTGGGTTTCTGTTGGTGTTCATATAGTGAGCGTCCAGTCCTTGGCTCTTCCCTGTAGTATCGACGGCAGTGCGTTTGTCAAGATGTTTCGATAATGTGTAGCAAGTTTTTATGTTAACAGATGCGATGGAAATACCAAGTGAATGTATTATTCGAAGATTGGAAGCCATTCTATTATATCGCTCAATGTTAACGTTGCAACCCAGTTCACTTGTGTTGAATCGCTCAGCGCAAAATTCAAAATGAGATGTAGTGTCATCTTCAGTTATTCGTTTGTCCGCCACAAGTGACGTGACCATTTATCACATCAACTAAATGAAATTCAGTTATAGCCCTTGACTAATGAGTTCGTAGAGAAGCTATATCATGGCCGCGAATGTCCTTGGACAATTCGTGTGTGTAATGAGCACTGTAGATGCTATTTGATCACTCATGACTTTTTAGCTATTTACCGCTGTGAGCTACTGCCGTTTTCCTATTTTTACAAAATGCTGCGCCTTATTTTTGACTATAGAGCTCCATGTAGGGGCGCCCAGGACATTCAGTTTACGGCCATTAAGTCGTGCTTCTCTGACGACAGGGCCTGTCTGGCGCTTGAGAATCGCTACATTTATCAATATGGCACTCTTAAACACGACGGCATTAATGAGTGCCTGTCTCATATATGACTTTAGTCGATCCATAGTTTCTGTTTGTTTCGTGTCACATGCTTGTTGTCATTTTTGTATTTTCCTTGTCCAGTGTCATTTCGCCTCCTCCGGTCAATCCATACTACTCATACCAATGTGACAGTCGATGTTATTACTGTTCGCTTTCTGTTATATGTTTTAATTTTGTTTAATTGTCTGTCTTGATAAAGGCCTTTTGATCGAAACGTCGATTTGTGTGTATCATTATGTGTGTTATTCAGTATTAGCAAAACTTTATTACCATATTCCTAGAGCTCCATGTAGGCTATATTTTGTCTTCCCCTGTATCATGGCTTATAACTAACTAACTAACTAACGTGGCTTATGTCAAAGGTTTTCAGTGAAACCTTTAACGAATCCCTGTAGCGTTTCTTTTGGCCTCCTTCAGAAAGTTTGCCCTTCGGTAAAACATCATATAGAAGTATATTTTATAGGCGGTGATCTGGCATATGTACCCCACGACCTGTCCAACAAATGCGTGACTGTATCAGAATAGTGTTAATGATTAGGATACCACCTCTGTCAAGGACAGTGGTAACTAGAATCTTGGCTAAATTACGAGCAGCAACATTTTAAACATGTTTTTAACGTGCATTACTTAACAAAACGAAATAACGACCCATTTCAGAGTTACTAAGAATATTGCGCATCCAACGATCTGCCCTCTACACACTAAGAGCTCCTCGCGCTCTTGGATGACCATTGGGGATGGGGGGATCTCAGTGCCTAGCGCACCGATCTATGCAGACCTATCAACACTGTTTAATATAATTTCAGCGAGGTCACGAAAGCTTAATGAAACTACATATAGTATTAAAAAGTTGAAATCTGGCCACTACTTCCCGTAATGAACCGAATCTTGTCTTATCTTATTTCAACATCAATAGAATGTAATGAAGAGCATATGAGAAAACGCATTTTTGTTCTTATGCTGTAGGATGACTGGAGCGGAGGTAGGCGCCACTAATTCAACCTTTCGCCAAATGAAATATTGTAATAGTCTTGCATATGTTAGGATATGACTGTAAGCATACGTCCTACGATGATTAATACCGTATCTTTAAAAAACATGTAATTCTAGTCAGAAAGATGCGGTGTCGTCGAAGATGGAAAACATGTTGACTGACGTTTAAACCTGATTTAAATTCCCTTTGCTGCATGCTTTTTCTTACTTTTTCATCGATGCTTCTATATTATATTATTTATTTATCCATGTCACATCTGAAGCTTCATTGTCTATGTGTTATTTATGTTTGCAAGTATACCTAATTGTTTCTTGTAGTATTCAGGTTTTCTGGCTCTTACAAAATATTAAATGTTTGTGGTTCTCGAGAAATTGTCATAACTCAGCAGTGTTTGTGTATGTTGCTTTCTGTGTGTCCATTCACCAGTCCATATTCATAGTAAATGAAAATAAACAAGTTGGAAGCTTTGACTAAAACCACATTTTTGTTTATGGATGCGGTGTGGTCGAAGACTTAAAACGTGTTACATCAAGTTGCGAGTCGAGTGGGTGCCAAAACTATAGTTCTGAACCTCTGGAATCATCTTATTCAGACTGAGAAGTAATTCACATAAAGGTTATATTGTCTATCCCCAGGTGGTATTGTCATAGCTTCCACACTTGTCGTTGAGCGTAGATGTTTGTGAATGAGATGTAGTCTGCGTTTCAGAGCCAGATGTGTTGCTCTGGTTGAGGTGTAGTTATGTTTGTTCAGGATGGTCTTGATGTTGTCTATCCATCTTTTCCTCGGTCTGCCCTTGGCTCTGTATCCCGATTCCATCTTGTGGGAAGTTAGTCGTTCATCGTCATAAGATGAACGGCCATTTTGTGTGCAGTTTCTCTATATATTCGATGCATGATGTTATAGGCCTACCTATTATATTTCTGGTGTTCTATCTGCGAATTTTGTCTAATCTAATGACTCCAGGAGCCTTCCTTAGACATTTAATTTCGCAAATTTCAATCTTTCTCTTATGTCTAGATGCCACTGATGTAAAATTCTGGCATTGGTAGCATAGTGTTGATATAAAGATACTCTTAATTGTGTGTTTATTTACTTCCTTGTTGATTTTTGCGTCCAATAGCAAAGGTGATATCTGATATGTCACATCATTTGCTTTTTGACATCGTGTTTCTATCTTTATATTTGCACATAAAAGTGTTACATTATAAATTAACATCTACTGTATTTGTAACTGTATACTAATATTTTGTGTAGCTCAGTGGCAGAGTTGTACAGGATAAACGATAGTGCGCGTCTTAAACAGTCAATGTGCAGTACCAGGTTAAAACGCTGCGCAGACAACTCTACAAATAAACCGGTCCGAAAGCGATACTTTATGATCAAGTAAAATGTACATCTTATGGTGATGTACGCTCTTTTCAACCGCGGACGCTAGTCTAAATTGGTCATTTCAGAGCTTTTAACCATCAAATATAGTGGAAGCCGCGGTTCTGGTAATGCAGTTACCACGATCTCCGGATATAACTACACCAGAAAGCGATGACGTCCTACTGAACGTGTGTATATTGCCTAGAGAATCATTACAGTCACGATAAGCTGGGCTAATCGCTAGGTCCTGATCTCATGGACTAGATACACTTCTCACAAATTATATTCATCTTGTTGTTTCCATGATCTTTTCTGGTTGAAGTTTTACTAAACACATTAACGTTGATGCTGAAAGAATTAAATAGCTATACAATAGTTAGAACAATGGATGGATATATGACTACTTCAAATCAATATCTAGAACAATAGATGGATATATGACTACTTCAAATCAACCGCTAAATGACACATTAAATGGATATTTGATTACTTCAAATCAACAGCTAAATGACATATTAAATGGATATATGACTATTTCAAATCAACATCTAGAACAATGGATGGATGCATGACTACTTCAAATCAATAGTTAGAACAATGGATTGATATATGACTATTTCAAATCAACATCTAGAACGATAGATGGATGTATGACTACTTCAAATCAACCGCTAAATCACACATTAAATGGATATTTGATTACTTCAAATCAACAGCTAAATGACATATTAAATGGATATATGACTATTTCAAATCAACATCTAGAACAATGGATGGATGCATGACTACTTCAAATCAATAGTTAGAACAATGGATTGATATATAGCTATTTCAAATCAACATCTAGAAAAATAGATGGATGTATGACAACTTCAAATCAATAGTTAGAACAATGGATTGATATATGAAAACTTCAAATCACAAAATTCACAAAACTATTTTCTCCTTATGAGGCTATTATATTACTTCAGAGTCATCATTGCAAAAGTAGGCCTTTATAAATTAATGGCTAGGTGAACCGATTTCAGTTGAGCAGACCTAGTTAAAATCACGTCTGCAACATTCTAATTTTCTCTACAATTACTCGGGACTCTCTAATGTTATTCACCTTCCTAAGAAAGATAAAATATATTTTTAAAGGATTATATTTGTCTCCATTAACGATACACCTTCGAACGTATATGACACGACGTTGAGTTGCAATACAGTAACATCTAACAGGCAGAGCACCTTGCAAATATTCGCAAC
Organism: Meghimatium bilineatum; assembly: GCA_034231615.1. Classification (NCBI taxonomy): domain Eukaryota; kingdom Metazoa; phylum Mollusca; class Gastropoda; order Stylommatophora; family Philomycidae; genus Meghimatium; species Meghimatium bilineatum. Next base: position 65,007,795 of record CM067304.1, on the reverse strand, counting down.
GTCAAACGAATTTGCCAATGTTTACGATCCAAGATACATGTGAACTTATGATTATCATTTTTGTAACGATATATCATAGTAATGTAACATCTAAGGTTGCTGGCAAAGATTTAAAACAATACCACAAACAGTTATTGAAAAACTCGCATTTAGTCTGAGAACACAAACTTCAGAACGAACTATAGTGATTGTGAGCAAAAATATTCCCGGTAACAAATTATCTTTTCCTTCTCGGTTCTCTTTTTCTTCAATATCAAGTCCTATATAACAGTAGATTCCATGACATCGTTTTGTAATACTTAATCCTCTTATCTAGATCTATATGTGTAACATATTTACACTTCACACTACAATAAGAATGAACCAGTGATATATTAACAAAGGATATCTAGAATTACAAGAGCTACGTACGAGCTGAAAGGTGTGACTTAACGTCACGAGAACAGTTGGTATTTTGAAAATACTTCACCGTGCGCTTTCGCACAGATATGTCTACACATGACATTAAATTTGTTTTCTATTCGACGCATGACATTCTACACAAGTTACTAAACATGACATTACATGTGACACTAAATATGACATTATATGTGACACTAAACATGACATTAAATGTCTTTTCTATTCGACACATGGCATTCTACACATGACATTACATGTGACACTAAACATGACATTAAATGTATTTTCTGTTCTACACATGACATGATCTACAAATGACTTTAGATGTATTTTCTGTTCTACACATGACATTAAATACGACAATCAATACAAGGTAACTGCGTGAAACGTAATTGTCCGAAGTGGAATTGTCTCACTTCATCAACTTCAGCTGCAGTTTTAACCCTGCTATTCAATTTACATCTAATATCTCCACTACTTCTGTCAACTTCCTTGACATCATTGTCACCATTCATCCCCCTTACCTTAGCACATCCGTTTACTATAAACCTACTGCTGCACATGGCTTCCTGCTCTACACTTCTTCTCATCCTCCCTCTTGTCGCAACTCTCTGCCGTACTCCCAGCTTCTTCGCCTGCGTCGCTTATGTAGCGATTACGAAGATCTTCTCGGCAAGTCCTCTGAGATGATTGAGTTTTTCCGTAGACGTTCGTTCCCTGACAGCATACTTTCATCCGCTTGACTCAGTGTGCGCCATTTTTCTCGCCTCGATACCTTGACTAACTCTCAGGGTTCTTCCTCCTCCTCTGATAGGGTTAAACTTGTTCTTACCTTTCATCCCCATAACTCTTCTGTTCGACGCATCATGCTTAAACATTATTCTCTTCTCCAGTCTGATCCTGACACCCGTGACGCTTTCCACGACTTACCTCTGGTGGCTTATAGGCGCGACAGAAATCTGAAGGACATCTTGGTCCATAGCCACCTTAAATCTTCTGTTCCTGACCATTTTGACACCGTTCGTTGCTCACAAGGAACTATACATGTTCTTACGTGGTTCAGATGCACTCTATTTCATTTCCCAAGGCGACTTTCTCTATTGATGAGGCCTTTACATGTGAGTCCCGTAATGTCATTTACGTGATCATGTGTAAACGTTGCGGCAAACAGTACATCGGGGAAACCGGCTTAAGATTAAGTGATCGCTTTTGTAACCATCTTCATGCCATCAATCACAGAACACCCACTCCTGTGGCCAAACACTTCAACGGCGAGGGTCATCATGGTGCTTTTGATATTCAGGTCACCGCCATCAAATCCTGCACCGCCGATGATAGATCTAGGTACGCTCTAGAAAATCGCCTCGTTTTTTGAAGTTGGTATTCTCAAGCCTTTTGGACTCAATTCCTGCCACTCTTATGTCTAGTACTGGGTTGGTGTGGTCTTTGTCATTATTTATTTTATTCCGTTATTTACTCATATTTTTGTTCATTTCGCTTCCACATATATTTACGTTTTTGATGTACTTCCTGACCTTCCGGCATCTCATTTCCATATTTCCGTTGGATACGTTTGTTTGTTGTGATAATTTTTCCATTCTTCGTCTTTTGATGTTTTATGTTTCTTGATAAAGACCTTTTGGTTGAAACGTTGAATATGATTTGTGTATTGTAATCTGCATGTTTTCTTGTGTGCACATCATTACCCACTAGTTTTAGTTATAGTCTGTTGTGTCTTATTGAAGCGATTATATAAACTTGTATTTACGTAAATGACATTAAATGTTTTTTTTATTTTTACTCTTTCATATATTTCTTCACATGACATGAAATGTGTTTTCTGACTCTTTCACAAAAATGTCTACATATGATATTAAATGTGGTTTCTGACTCTTTTACAAACATTTCTATACACGATATTAAATGTGTTTTCTGACTCTTTCACAATATTTATACACATGAATTAAATGCGTTTTCTGAATCTTTTGAATATACTTAATTTAGTGCAAGTTTTTACAATTGGGGGGGGGGGCTATTTCTCACTATGTTAGTTTCCACCTCTCCAGCTCTGCTGCGTAAAGGTACACTGCGCATCTCTGGCTGTCAATATACCATGTTCATACCCCGCCGCAGACAACTGAGCATACGGACCGTTCGCATAGAAATTGCAACCTACTGAGAGTATTTATATTTCCTAGAAAATGTTAGAGCCAACAATGATGTGTGGATTGTTACTACCCGAAGATGATAGGCCTATGCTACTAACATTAATGTCCACTCAAAGTTTTTTTGTTTTTTTTTGTATTTTTATTGGGATTTTGCAGAAGAAACCAAGAGGCAAATTGTAATAGAGACATCAAAACAAACTCAATTAAAATGATTGACAAGGCACTATCAATAAAGCTACATTATATCTAATCAGAGGAAGCCTAATGCTACCCCCTCAGGCTATGAAATATGGGCCAGTCTATCGACATACAGTCAGCAGCAACACACACACAGACACAGGACCGTAGATAAGTTCTCATAATAAGTTCTCATAATAAGCGCTTGCTTTAAAACAAATTATTCGTACGTTTTCGTGTGTCAGATCTACTTGTGATGAAAAATTCCATGACCTTTTTGTGAACAAATCTCGGGTGGGGGGGGGGTGTCGGCTTGGCTTTTACCCACATTTTAGTCAAGTTCCTGGTATTGAAAGCATGTCCCGATTTGTTAATGAGGGAGGGGGAGGCTGAACATCAGGCTTTATCTATGCGGTCCTGTGCTGTCCTGTGCGGGCAAGGGTATGTAAATTCGTTTCTTCTGGAGCGTTACTCCCCTTTTAAATAAATTCTTAGTACTAAAAGTAATGTTCCGATGTCCAGAGTGGCGAGCGTGACGCGGGTGGTTTTAACCCTCAACTCCCTCCCCTGACATATACACACCTTATCTACGGGCTTCATGTGGATTGTACACGACTAATATCCAACAGAAAAAAGGTCTCGACAAAATCAGAAATTACATCAAATTACTCAAAGAAATACATTCTTTATTTCTGGACGAAATTACATATTACGACAAATCCGCGAACATGTTAAATCAATAACAGATTATCTTTGGTCCTCTTTATGACAATCGATAAATCCGCGAACACGCTCAATCAATAACATATTCTCTTTAGTCCTCTTTAAAAAGCAGCAATTGGGATTTAAAAGATTTAAAAAGCGTAGAGGATTGCCTTTATTGTACGCGGGTTGCCCTATATGTACCCAGTCCCACTCAACGAACCGGCACACCGCCTACTGAGAGTATCACTCATAGTACGTAACTCAGTTACTTCGATTGATAACCCCCCCAGGAATCTCCCAAAAATTCCACTTTTATAAGCAGACGACGCGAGTGGGATTCGAATTCACGACCTCGAGCATAAAGCGAACGGTTTGGCCACTACGCCAGAAAGAACCTCTAGCAATGGGGATTACTATGAAGACGTAGAAAATGTTGGACAGAGGTTGACCATTACATCAAATAAACTGATACAAATGCATAACCGATGTCTGGACTACAACAAAATAACAAAACTAACTTTCCTTAGACCTGCATATTCCCAGTTGCAATATATGGACGCTCATGTATAACCCTCACCAATGAGGTTAGAAACAAAATGGCATCATTCGAAAAATTTTTTACAGAAGAATCCTCAGAATACCATAGTCCAAAAAGATCACCAATAGGGACATTCTGACAGAAGTGAAATTAAAACAAATCTGGCTAAATGGCCAGGTATTCTCTAAAAATTACAATATGTTGGCCATATCATAGAAAAACCTAGAGAAGAACCCACTGGACAACAACAAAAGAGGTAGGCCATGAAGAAGATGGACGCAAGGTATCAAAGACACGCAAAAAGATTGGCTGAAAATCAGCAGGAGTTTTGAAAAGCTGCTATCACTGCTACATCTTGTCCATGACCTGATGATGAAATACAGGATGGAACATATCGACGTTTCGACTAACAAGTCTTTATCAAAATAGGGACCAATAATATGTGTTTACAAACAACATACTTTTACCGTGAGGTCACAAATCCCGTATATTATCCGTGTGTATCTAAGAAGCCTCGATGTTCTCTTCTTGATATTCGGAATATGGATCTTTTCTACTAGAGATTAAACACGACAAATGTTTTGTATTCTGTTAATATTACAAACGCGGCATGACTTCTGTTTCAATTATCTTCTAGCTCTTTGCTGTCATCAGGTTCAAGTGTAACACATTTCTTATATTTACTGCGTGTTTCAGTTTCTTTTTGTTTAGGAGAATTTGAATATATCGAGTTCCACTTTTTTTTAAAAACATCAGTGTTGGAGTGAAAGTCGAACTGTATAAGTCGCTGGTGCTTTCTGTTGTGCTGTATGATTGTGAGAGTTGGTCACTCACTGCGGACATGGAGATACTATTACAAGCTTTCGAGCACAAATGGTACAGACGAATTCTACAAATTTTCTATAGGGAACATAAAATCAATGTTCACGTAAGAAATAAAATAGAGGTGTATGCAGGTGTACAAGACCATTGCTTTCAATAGTGAAACGACGAAAACTAGCATGGTTTGGACATGTATGCAGACATGAATCCTTGTCAAAAACCTGTCGAAGGAGGAAGAACAGAGGAGGGCAAATAAAGGCATGGACGGACAACACCAAGGAATGGAGAGGGCAAGATATTTTCACACTCATCCGCATCGCTGAGGATAGAATTCACTGGAGGACTCTGTGTGCTGAAGCATCCAATGTGGTACCCCAACGACCCTGAAGGGTTACATGTTTATTGATTTATTTTGAAAAATATTACATACACCACTTCAGTCTATTTAAATTTAATAATTTCATACCAAACTATAGATAAATATGGTACGATTTTTTAATATAAGCCTATATTTATTTATGCATCCTTCTGTTACCACAGTTGATAGTTGATAGAATCACAGTTCATCACCACAAAAGTATTTTTCTTACACTGGCAGAGTTTATTTTGGACACTATAAGCCGGTCCAGCATTCAGCTCCACACATTGCTTTTGTGACACGAACATCTTTGATGTCCCCTTTTTCTAGTTATGACATAGTCTAGTCTATAAGATGCCACTGTTTGGAACGTGGGTGCGTCCCAGAAGTTTTTTTGCGTGTGGGCAAACGAAAAATAGTGTTAGTGAAATATACCAATTTATAAAATAGTGTCGTCTTTTATACAATCTTATTGGTTAATCAGGATTCATACGTTAAGTGACGCATTTGACTTTTCCCATGATCTTCATTGGATACCTGGTGTCGTTAGCCAAATAAAATCACCACAAAAGTCAAATGCATCACGTTAGAAGGATGAATTCCAATATAGCCCACAAGTCTTGTAATGTCCACGGTGCCAAACAAAGGAATATCAGCGAAAACAAGTGAAACCTAACATTTCCGGCTGACCGGGAAAGTAAAGTGATTTTCACACATTTTCCCCCTAAAACAACAAGTAGTTTAGTTTTGACGTGGTCATTTATATGTCAATTTTCAGAATTATTTCGTGTGAATACATTAATTATTTATCGTTGCTGAGCCAACTTTCTTGTACTTTTCATTGACTGGGGAATTAAAATACATGCAAAGTGACCATTCATCAGAAGCACACGCCAAGATAAGTGACTCTGTGTGGATCAGCGCACATGATTAATTAGGAGAAGGGGTTGAGCAGGTATGTTTCACAATACTTTAACTTGCGCAATCACTATTGTTAAAGTATTGTTATTTGGCAGAGTTGAGCGGAGATTTGGATTAAATTTGACGTAGAATCTGGATTCTAGATAATGCAATAATTCTGCCGTGAAACTACAGAAGGAGCTGAACAGATTGTCATATTGTTGTAGAGATACGGGAGCTGTGATAAATCCTTCTAAAGCATTCGTGACGTGGTTTTCCTTGAACAAATGGTAAAGACACCCATGCCACAAGTTTCGTTGTCCGGAAAAGGTTTCGAAAGAACCAGTACAATGAGATATCTGGGTGTGTTTTTTGATAGAAGTCGGGAACATGGTGACCACGTTATCATAAGGGCAAGCAAAGGCTTAGCAGCAATGAAGGTTATGGCGCTGTGCAGTGTGAGCAGAGGTTAATATTTCTTTTGTACAAGGGTTTGGTGGTGACTGTGGTGGAATATACACTGGCAATTCTGACTCTTAGCCAAACTCAGATCGAAAGGCTAGACAGAATCCAGTATGCAGCAATGCGTATCATACTTGGGTGCACAAGAGACACAACAACAAGAGCTATGCGGTACCTATTTGACTGTCCAACAGCAGAGCACAGGTTACAGTATTGCTCCGTACCTTCAAATACATGCAGATAAGGAACACCCGTTGTATTCCGAAATACAGAAAGCTAAAGGCAGCAGACTTAAGAGAGAGAGACGTCGTGGATGGGACGTGCTGAGGATGTCATACAAAGCGTTTGCAGACTGCAAGATGTGACATCAGGTGCGGAATAGATAAGCATACCAACAGATTTCGAAACTTGTTTGAGAGTAGTAATATCACTTAACAGGAAATGCATAGAATGGTTTCCCACAACTGTGGAGAAAGAAGTGCAGGTTTTATTCAGTGAGAATGCCAAAGAAGGGGATGTGATTATATACACTGATGGATATGTGATTAGACATGTTCGCAGTGATTGGGCCTTCACAGCTCAGTGCACATGTAAAATGATCAGGGAGGAGATTGGGGCCTTTGCGGTCACAACGAGTAGCATGGACATGGAGAATTTAGCCGTGGCCAGGGCATTTGAGTGGATATGCACACAGAAGGTAATGCAGGTCTGCATTTTATGTGACTATGAGTATGATTAGGAAGGTACAAGTGGGTCTCTTTCGCGAACGGTGGATTGAGGCCTGAGAAAGACGAGGCTGAAAATGTATTTTCCTTCCGGGGCATGTGGGTGTGTTCGAGGCAAAGAAAGAGCAGATAAACTGGCGTCATCCGCGATTGTGGCACAGGGCGATGAGGCAATGGATCGAGCTGACGTTTTAAACTCCTTAAGAGATATAACATGCGAGAATGAGACTAGTGTGGATGATGATTCCTTTTCAATGGCCAGGGTTAAATATCAGGGTTTGAAATGCGGTGTTGCTAGAAGTGAACGTTTTTGAGGGCGCAGAAGAATGATGGTCAACCAGCATAGGAATGGTACTGTCAGTAGAAGTGTAATGGCGGATGCACTCAGGGAGAGATCGGAGCAACTATGGACGTATCCAGTTTGCATTGATGATGATCCGACGACTAACTGACTCTATGAGTTTATTTTACGTTTTTTAATTAATAATTCTTCACGTGGACTCCAGGCGTCATTTATCTTTCTTTGCTGAACCACCTTACCCGTGCTTTTCATTCGATGGAGAATCAGAGTATATGCAAAATAGTGATTGACCAGAGATATTAGCCAAGTTAAGTGACGCTGTTTGGATCAGTGCAAAATATTAATTAGAAGGGCGTGTATCCCGTATGTTTTGTGAATTTTAAACTATAGTCACAGTATTGCCTATCGCTATGCTGAGACTTGTAATAAAGAATGTAGAATCTAGATAATAAAATAAATATTTTGAATTGTTGAATTATATCTTTTTTAATGGGGGGGGGGGGGGGGTCAGTGTTATCGCCAAAATTACGGCATTTTTTCCACAAACAAAGTGCATATCCACCTTTATTATTAGAATGAAAAACAAAAATGACCTGGGATTTTCTGGGCTTTATTTTGTCCATGGAACTGTGGACTTTTTAAAATATTGAGTGTTAACTATGCTAATGGCTATTAATAATATTGTGTAAGAAACAACGTGTTACTTTAATTTGTGAAATACTTTTTATGTACAAGAGATCTGCCATTTCAGATTGCACGACTAGGTTAGTATGTCACATGTGTGTCGTGTGTGTGTGCTATTCTATTGCCTTTTATGTGTTTCAAAAAATAAATAAATTATGAAATAGATAAAATAAAAAAAGTAAAAGACATGAGTCCAGACTGATTAGAACTGAAACTCAGATGCACCAATAAGAATAAATTAAATATGGAAGGCGTGAAAACAATTACTCATATTATATAGAAACAAGAAGAGGGGTTAGACAAGGATGTATTTTATCACCCAGCCTATTACTATTTAATATCGTAGAAGATACAGTCAGAATATCTTTAAACATAATTATAGAAGGAATGCCAGGACTCAAGGTCAGTGGGAAATTAATAAACAACCTGAGATATGCCATTTATGAAGCTTTGCTGTGGTGGCACTGTTCGTTGTGTTGGACAATATGAATATATTATTCTCTCTATTCTTCTACATATCCACATCTCAAACGCATCAATTTTGTCTTCTAATTGTTTGTTTATTGTCCATATGCCATCTTATAATAATAATACTATGTCTTATATCATATTGAGGTTGAAATTTCTTTTGACTCTTCACTGTGACCTGTGTTCTAGTTTACTACCGAGAGGTATTACCTAATCAACCTTTGGTTGCAGTGTGATTACACATGTGCAGTGTGTGATAGAATTAGGGTTAGATTGTTACAATTAGGGTTAGGATTATATTTATAATGATGGTTAGTGTTATAATTAGGGTTAGGAGTAGATGAACAGCTTACATCACAAGATGGACAGGTTACAGTCTAGCAGAGTGCACCACCAAAACAAGAGATGGAATTTAGAAGGTCTGTTGCAGTCGACATTCATTGCGGAGATTGCACTTGGTGATGATGAAACAGATCACTGCTGTGGGCGTACCCTGCTGTGCGTAGGCCTAAGTGTTAGTGTCGTAGTACTAAGTACTGTTAGGCCTAGTGTGTCAATGACTCAGTACAGTATACAATACAGTGTACCACAGCCAAGTAAAGTATAGTTCTTCACTATGACCTTTGTTCTAATTTTGAGGTATAATCTAACCTTTGCAGTGTGATTAATAAAATTTGTATTTAAAATGTAGGTATAGGCATATTAATTGATAAGGCATATTAATTTGGAACTATTATTTAGGTTAGGGATTAGGATTATTAATTTGGAACTATTATTAAGGTTAGAGATTAGGATTATTAATTTGGAACTATTATTTAGGTTAGAGATTAGGATTATTAATTTAGAACTATTATTTAGGTTAGGGATTAGGATTATTAATTTAGAACTATTATTTAGGTTAGGGATTAGGATTATTAATTTGGAACTATTATTTAGGTTAGGGATTAGGATTATTAATTTGGAACTATTATTTAGGTTAGGGATTAGGATTATTAATTTGGAACTATTATTTAGGTTAGAGATTAGGATTAGTCATGATGTGTCTCATAAATATACCCAATAACACTAGCCATTGTAATACTTTACAAATTCCTGCGGTTTTGAAAAAGTCACCAATATCACTGTTAATTAGAACAGTTACTTTTTTGTACAGTACTTGAACAGTTTATGTACAAAATATTTTTGTACAGTACTTGAACAGTTTATGGCACCCAGTTTATATTAATTTCTGTCAAAATAAAATATTTCTCATAATTTTCTATAGACCTTGCCAAAAATAAATCAAAGGCCTTGCCTTATTGAAATCAGTGATGATATAGCTCATGATGATGTCTTGTTGTGTGAAACTAACAAATACAGTAAATCCTCTGCACTTCTGGTATCATTGTTTGGTATAACTTAGATATTTGGAGTATATTTTCAATATTTAATTATTTTCAGATTATTAAAAATTAATTTGAGTCAAACTGATGGTGAGATTATAACAGCTGAAATTTCATGGAGAGTACTCGTACAGTGGAAGAAATGAGTCAAGAAACAGAAACAAGAGAGCTTAATCTGGTATATATTTGTTTTATTTGTATCACAGGTATATTTATGGGGATATCTAAATATTTTTCTGATTAGTGATAGAGTTGTAGATAAAATTAGAGTTTGTGACGCCCGTGTGTTGCCGGGGCCCGAAAGGGGAGCAAAGAATAGCAACACTGTTTACCTTTCACGCATGTCGTAAAAGGTGACTAAGGAGGTTATGGGATGAAGTTGGCTGTTCCATCCCATATAGGGTCAGTGACACAAAGCCATGCTGAAGTCGGATGTGTCAGGCTGAAAGGCGCAGATATCGCAGCAATGCTGTAAACCATGACACAACGCATTACGTTCTCCGGACTACATCCTGCTAATCTGCAGGAGTTTGAGAACGAACGCAGAAGAAGAAGAAGAGTTTGTGAAAGAGCTGTAGATATAGATTAAGGTTTGTGATAGAATTGCATATATAGATTAGGGTTTGTGATAGAATTTAATATAGAGATTAGGGTTTGTGATAGAATTGAATATAAAGATTAGGGTTTGTGATATAATTTTTTATATATATATATATATATATAGAGTGGATTTTGTGATAGAGTTGTAGATATAGAATAGGGTTTGTCATAGAGCTGCAGATATAGAGTAATGTTTGTGATATAGATTATGGTTTGTGATAGGTTAGATGTTCTGAGTCCTGGGTTCCATGCAATTTCTGAAGCAGTAATGTAGTTCTGTACCACAGGGGTGATTCCTCCATTGTGCTCTAATCTGTCCTGTCTGAAGTATTCAAAACCTCTGATGAAGATTGCTGTCAGTAAGATGTGTCTCCTGGATGCACAGGGCAACATTTTCTCTTTAGAGGAAATTCTGTAGATTTAATTTGTTCTTAACTACACCATCATTGTTCCACTTCTTTTTTTTTTTGCTTGATTAATTTGGCCAGTTGTTCTACTCTGTTTAATCCTGGGTCCCCAATACACACAGACATCATCAGTAGCTTTTGGTGGACCTATTAGAGGTTAGGGGTCTCTTCCTGCCTGCCTGGCGATGAACCACAGATGCAGTCCCACTTCATGTAATGAATCTGAGCTCAGTCATTAACTGTATGGTGAGTACATGTCCTATTTCCATTGTTGGGTACCCAAGCATGTTCAGGCTGACATGTTCCATCTTCAGTGGAGGAAATTGTGGAGTCTTCCTAGCAATGTTTTGAGCATTCTAGCACTGAACACAAGACATCGGAGGTTTGTAAAGTAACTGTCTTCTGTTTTTCTGTGAGGGGTGTCTCCATAGCCTCTTCATCTCCTAATGGTGACCACAAGGCAACAGTAAGAGATTCAAAACAAAATCCTCACACACCTCCCCCCCCCCTTCCCCAACACAGTCCTGGCACTGGGCTAATGCTGCCCATCGCTTGACATATGGGGTATTTCAGTGGAGATATCAGCACTGTCTGATATACATCGGTTTGGTCTGTGATTGCTTATCCATTCAGAGAAGTTCTGGCTTATATCACAGATAGCACTCCATATCTGGAGGATGATCCACCATCTGTGAACATGCCTGGTAGGGGTCAGTGCCCCTCCCAGAGACTTTGAGAATGAATACTGAAGACAAAAAACAAATGTGTTGTATCATAGAGATGGATAGTGAATGTAAAATGCATTGAATCATTGTAGAAAAAGAAACTAAAAAAAACAAGTGTGGTTGTGGTTTCGTGGCCTACCAAAATGGCAAGAAATTAGCTGAGAAGTCAGCTGCGTACCCCACTACAACATTGAGTTTGAGAATGGAAATATAAGTGGTGATAGCAGCTCTCACTTGGCTGGCCACGCAACCACCAACAAACTCTGTGATTCTATCTGAATCTCAAAGTATGCTGCGCAAGATAGAAAAGTGTATGATCAGAACTGAATCTGTCACTTCTCAACAATGCGCAGAGAATTACATGGATCTACTGTCCAGGTAATGCTGGAGTCAGAGAAAATGAAAGAACTGATGTGTTTGCTGGTAAAGCCTTGGTGAACGGCACCGAGATAAGAAAAGATAGGACTGAATTGTTTGTTTGTTTGTTTTTCGTTCGCTCCATTGTAACCATCACGGATATCCGTGCGATTTCCGCCGGGAGCGTGATTACGTTGTGCCACTGTTATGCGCCTTGTAGGCCTAGCACATCCGATTTCGGCATGCCTTGACAATTCGGGTGGGCTACCCTTAGCCTGTGACAGCCTCTATATCTGTCTCCAGGCACGCGTAGTGGAGACTCTTCGCCCAGACGATTTTCTTGCTCTTAGTCTGACTCAAACGAGGTGTTCCACTGTCTATGAACTTGCCTCGTGTAATTGGACGTGCTGTGCCTGTGCCCATTGGGTACTGAACCGTTTCTCATCCGTGAGCCTGGTTCCTTAAGGGGAAGAACTCAACAGAGGAGTTGGACCCTGGCTCTTTCGCCCTCTTAGCCGAGGTGTCATTCACCGACATCGTGTACCCCTTGTCCAAGTTCGAGTCTCACACCACGCGTTTGAGAGCAAGGCGTTCTCGAGCTGAGCGTCCTTGTCCCAATAGCGCCTGAGCCCATCAGGTACTGAACCCTTTCTCTCTTCAAGTGTATTTCCGGTGTAGGAAAACCTGACAGTAGAGCTGGGCCAGGGCTAAATCGTTGTCCCTTTTGTGCCTGAGCGAATCGAGTACGGAACCCTTTCTCTCTGCAAGTGTACTTCCGGTATAGGAAACCTTGACAGTAGAGTTGGGCTAGGACTGCCATCGTTGTCCCTGTCTTGCCTAAGCCCATTGGGTACAGAACCCTTTCTCTTCGCGAGCATATTTCCGGTTTAGGAAGGCTCGACATTAGAGTTGGGTCTTCTTGCTTTACCAAACGCCAGTGGATGGATCTGGGTCTGAGTCTGTGCCTGTAAGGAACTCAGGTAACTAGAAGCCCGTCTCGAGCTGACGGAGCTTGTAGCTCCCCCTTTCCTAGGGACTTTTCACTTTCTATTTGCAGTTCGCGCTGCCCTCTAGCGCTGTTCTGCCCTTTCATTGTTTCATTGTACTCGGTATGAAATCTATTTGTCTCTCGCCATGCATCTATCTTTACGTGCATTTTACATTGGCTGCCCCTCCAATGTTTGGACTGGACTGACTAGCTTCACTGTATGTCGATAGTGTCGCTATATGTGTTGATGCTGATGGTGTCGGAGATATGTCTGTCCGTGTGCAGGCAAATCTCTTTCCATCTGCTACCTCCACGTTTTCGGACACGATCCCCAAATGATTTGGCCAGAATCAGCTCGAGCTGCTGTATTTCTGTTTCCAGGGTGCACCGCGTGGAGGTACATTTGGGATCTTGGTTATCTGCTAACCCTGGGTCCGCCTAGAGCAATGCGTTCCCTTTGCACCCCGGACTGAATTGATTAGAGCAGTCATGGATACCCTACGAGAAGAGGAAGTCTAACAAGACAATGTACATATTCAGAGAATGATAGAAATGGGAGTGACGAGGTGGTAGGAGAAAGTGCTCCTTCTCCGGAAAGATCAGAAGAATATGTAGTCAACAACTGACTGCGACACTGAGATTATACACTTTTAGATGGCTGACGGAACAGCAAGCAGAGCATGTATGGGAATGCTCCCAGTGCTGTGACGCTTGTTCCTAATCAAGAATAGAGAGAGAGAGAGAGACTGTGATTACAAGTGTATGGCATCACTATGGAGACTGTTGTTGCATTTAATTACAGCTTTAGGATTATCTTTTACCTCATTATTTTATTTGTCCGTTTTATATGATCAGGCTTCTGGGAAAAATGGTTCTATTGTCCCACATTTAGTGACAGGAATAAGTCAGGAACTAGATAATGACAATGAGGTGAGTGTTTAATGGTAATACTTTGATAGATAATGACAATGAGGTCAATGAGTTTTACGGAAATTATATTTTAGATAATGTGGTGAATGTGTTGGAGGATTAGAGCTTTGGCTATTATACTTCTACGTTTAATATGTGGGAGGTGTAGGGAAGTTTTGTTGGTTACTCTAATAGTGTTTTTCTTGAATTCATAGAAGACTTCTCCTGTCAGTGGTTTACAGTGCTATAGCAAAGTTCTCTTTCTTAGATGTGGTCTATCATGAGGTAAATTTGGTACTTTGAGTGGATAATACAATATAAAAATACCTTGAACCATACATTCTGAAATTGAAGACACAGTTTAACATGTTCCAAACAACATGGCACCAGGATTAGGCTGCATACCTATAGAAGTAATAAAAATGCTAACATTAACATGTATAAAGTGGCTACAGACTGTTCAATGTGATATGGAAGACACAAAAGACACCACAGGAGTGGAAAACAGCAGTGATTGTTCCCATCTGGAAGAAAAAAGGCAGTATTTGGGACAGCACTAAGTATAGAGACATATCACTCTTAAACCATATAGGAAAAATCTTTAACAAGATACTAGAGAAAAGGATGCGCACATACATAGAACCATGGCTCAACAACACACAAAAAGGCTTCTGGAAAAATAAAAATCTGTACAGATGCAATCTTCGTCATAAAACAACTTTCAGAAAGAGCGATAGAACATAACCAAGACTTATATTTGGCTTTTGTAGAACAAGAGAAAGCTTTCGACAGAGTGGATAGAGCACAACTATGGATAATACTACAGACATATGAAGTTCCCCAACATCTGATAAGCCTATGTCAGAGCATATACGCCAACAGTTACTGATAATTAAGAACGAGCACAGGTACATCCGATCATTTTCAAATTCACTCGGGTGTGAGACAGGGATGTGTACTATCTCCCCTATTGTTCATAACATACATAGATCACATCTGCAAAGTAGCAAAGACAACGGAAGGAAACAATCTGAAGGATAACTTAAATGAACTACTGTTTGCAGATGATCAAACACTAGTGATATCGTCAGAAGAGGATCTACAAAGACAAATGGATAGATTACATCAAGCATGCCATACCTTTAACATGAAGATAAATATAGAAAAGACCGAAGTAATGAAAATAGGAAGAACAGAAAGAAACACCAATATATATATTGAAAAAACATACCAAGTCCTAGGGCAAATGACACCAATCTTTTGAAACAAAAATATAGATTTAAACACCAAAATAACACTATTCAAAACAATTATTGTGTCAAGGCTGTGCTACCAATTCCAAACATGGAGAATGACGGCACAAGATATACGTAAACTTGGTGACAGCTTAAATGGCATGCTTACGCAGAATCCAAGGAATATCACTAAGAGACAGAGTGAGGAATGAGGACATTAGACAAAGAACTGGCACCACCCCAATCTTGGAATATATCAAGAGACAACTGATCAAATGGTCTGAACACATCAGCAGACTACCATCAGACAGTATACCACAGCAAGCTATGCTACACAGATATAGTGAAGGTAGGCCTAGAGGCAGACCCCGAAAACGATGGACCAATGAAATAAAAGAGGCTACAAAGTCCACAATATACTCAGCACACAAGAGGGCTGTCTCCAGAAAACTCTTCTATCACTGATGCCGAAAGGTAACAAAAGGTTTTAGCGAATAGATAGATAAATTGATGATTTGCCATGATAGTTTATCACCCACTGCCATTATTTTCAAGTGTCATCTCTCTCCCGCAGAAGGTTTACTGGAATTAATCTCCAACATTCTATATCTCTTGTCTTGGGGGTGTACTCTTATATACTATATCCTGTTCATCTCAATGTTTCCCTTCTATTTGTATCTTTGTCAATCTCTTGCTCGCTGCTTTTCTGCAGTTGCTGGGCCGTTAAGCCTAGGTCATAACGTTAGTGAGATAGATGTGTTTTGTTTGCTTATGACATGATGACAACATGTTAGTTTCGTTATAAAATCGGTCATTAAATTAATTTATTCCAACAATTGGAAAAAATAGACATAATATATTGAATATATAGACATAGTGGACTACTAACTACTAGATCTAGAGAAATTGATCTTATTCTTCTGCGATCATCACTCAGGTTGGGACTCCGGATTCTATGATATAGACTGCTGTCTGTTTTAGAGTTTCCACTGTGTCATACAGTTTTTCTTCGATGCTGATTAGGGTGGGCCATGTCTTGTTTCTTAGGTCTGCATACTGAGGACACTCTTATAAGATATGTTCTGCTGTCATTCGCAAGGCTGCAATGGAAAAGCCCAGTTGTTCCTATTTTGAATTTGGTGTACAAGGGATGTCTCATTTGTTGTGACCAGTTCTGAGGCATAGCAGGATAACCTGGTCTCTTCAGAATAGTTGGTAATATCCATTATCTGCATTATATTTAGGTGCAGTCTTCTTTCCACATGTTATAGTTGCCTTTAATGATAGTCTTCACTTCTTCATAACTGACCAGATAGTCTTCTTGAGGTAAATATCCTCCTTCTTTGGCCAGTCTGAACTAGAACTGCCCGCAATTCATTCAGTTCAGTGTTCCTGTGTAGCTTCAGTGCTGTTATGACAGAGAGTGCATCTGTTAGTAGTACAATATTCCTGTGCACTTGTCCTTTGTGTTGTAAGATAGTTTCTGCTGCTTTCTTGAGAGCTTCCATTTCTGCTTTAAAATTGGTTGAGAGCTTGCCTGTAGCTATGGCTAGAGTAACATCTTTCCCGTATTTTAGCCTGAGGGTCATTCCTCCTCCTCCATTCTCAATTCCATTTGTGGCCGAGCCATCTGTATAGGCATGAGTCCATGTATCCTGTGGGTAACTAACTGTGATGTGATGTTCTGTGATAGGCTTTCTCTCTAAGTATATCTGAATTCCTTTCTTTTCTACACCTTCTATTTGTTCTTTTAGTTCTGGGAATATCTATGCCCAAGGGGGGATGGTACTGACTAAGATTGCATGTAGCTCTGCCCTGTAGTTTGTTGATAATTTTACAGTAGCGATTGGGAGTTCTAGTTTTGGAGTGTTTAGTAAGAGTATCTCAGTTCCTCCTATCTTTATTGCATCCTCTGATGATCCATCTGTGAAGACATGGATCCACTGTGTTTTTTGGGGTATTGGGTGACTAAATGTTTTCTCTTCTCATCACATGCCCTAAAAATCTAGACTGACAGGCAATCTTGACTGCTTCTAATTTTTGCTATGATTTGTATTATTACTCCAGTAACTCTGAGAGCTTCTACATTAGTTTTCTTGGCTGTCCATAGAATTTTCATCATTCTTCTAAAAAAAACTACATCTCAGCTGTCTCCAGCTTACCTTGAGCTCTTTAGTTTACCATCCATGCTTCACATTCATAGAGAAGAATTGGTTTGACATAATGTCCTTGCACTGAAATTCATATATACATTGATAGTATTCCATTGCATATAATGTTTCTCATCTTTTGAAATGTATATTTAGCTTGTGATATCCTGGTCTTTATTTCATTGGAACACTGACCATCTGATGTTAACATGGTGTCACGATTCTTGACTTTA
This sequence comes from Meghimatium bilineatum, assembly GCA_034231615.1. Classification (NCBI taxonomy): domain Eukaryota; kingdom Metazoa; phylum Mollusca; class Gastropoda; order Stylommatophora; family Philomycidae; genus Meghimatium; species Meghimatium bilineatum. The sequence goes on along the minus strand of CM067304.1, from coordinate 64,990,099 downwards.
TCTGTTTGATTAACATCTTTACTTATACAAAAATATATGTTAAGTTTTTGCCATACGCACTACACCACCTACAAGAGTACCACTCATAGCACGTAACTCAGTAAAGTGATAATCTCTAGAAAAATGTGCTTGTACACAAGCCATGACCCAGGATCGAACTATACTACCTCTTGAGCATAAGACAAATGGCCTAACCACTATGCTTCATCCATCCCTCCAGTGAATAAATTTAAATAATAGTTTCATAATTATATTTAATTCAATGATCATTATTTTAGTGAATGTGATAATTGTTTGAATGATTTAAGATTTGTTATTGTGACAACAAAGTTAGTTACATGTTGTTTTATTAATGTTCTTTGAATGTTTATCTTCAGATTAAACATGTACCATTCCGGTTGGACTTAATAAAACTTGAACATAAGTTTGAGGTGAGATTTGTTTTTAATGTACAAAAATAATTTGAATATGTTAATAGTGAACATTTTACATTTCTAGGGAAGATTTTGTGTTCCAGAATTAACCTTTAGCAAGCCAGATTAAAAAATACGATATGTCTCCCTGCCACCGGATTCTTTTTTGAAAATTTGCGTTATTGATGGTGACTGTTTTGAAAATGTGATAATTTTTTGGTTGTTAGAGATATTTAAATAATATTTGCATATATAAATAAAGAATTTAATTATGCATATATTGGTGTAATTTATGTACGTGTGTGTGTGATACCAGACGTATGAGAAAGTGGTAAAGACGTTTTTCACAAAATACATATATTTTATAACAAATAAAGAGGAAAAAAATAAGAAAAAAAATAATAACTTACCTTACATATCGAATTCCTTGGCAACACTGTAAACTAAATCACGCAAATCTGTTGTATTTATGTTCTTTCACTGCGAAATTATCAAAATATAGCCGGGGGAACTGTATAAAACATGTAGATTTGCACTTCAAAATATTCGATATCAAACGTACAAGTCCCCAAACCAACACGGCATTCTGTATATTCACTGCTGTGAAACTAAATAACCTAATAATCCATGATTCAAGCCACGATTCAATGTTATTTTATTCGAAATACGATGAAATAAAGGTCTATAAATCCAATCCATCATCATGGCATCGTACCGGTGTACAGATGTGGTCAGATTAATTGCTCTTAAACTTTTACGAATAGCTAGCCATTCTAAAAAACGATCATTTTGGAAGTGGGGGATGTACCGGCTTCGATTGCGCATGTCCCCAGCTATGTGCACAGACTGCGGTACGTGTAAATCTCACGATATTATCGTTGGGTGGGCCGGGCCGCCAAAAGCGCACGCGGCCATTTTGTTTCTCGGCGGCCGGGGTTGATATAGGCTTGGTGAAGGTTAATGAGTTAATAAGTTTATCAGATCAAGTCCTCCATACAAGTCCTTAGGTGGTCTTATCTCTTCTCTTATCACTGTCTCATCCAATGTTGTTTTTACAGAAGAAAACTAGCATATATTCTTGCTGTTATTTCAGATCTCTGAAGAGATGGTCAGCAATGAAGATGTCAACATTCAGCACAGTCAGTTTGAAAATTTCAATGAAGTATCAAGATGTCAGGAAGTTATACAGCCTGGTCTATGTAGAGTTGATAGACATATAAAAGAAGGTCAATATTATTCATTTGTGATATGTGGTCCGATACTTTTGTGATGTCTTCTGTGTTTTTGTTGGATAATTTCATATGCTGTTTTGCTTTACGTCTGCTAGAGATGAATTTCTTATGAAACAAACAGAATATGATTTAAATATTTATGGGCTACCATATTAGTGAAACAGTGAATTACACATCAGCTGTTACATGTGAATATAAACACATCAACTGTTACATGTGAATATAAACACATCAACTGTTACATGTGAATATAAACACATCAACTGTTACATGTGAATATAAACACATCAACTGTTACATGTGAATATAAACACATGATGAAAAGGAGAATCACTGGATATGTTGAGAATGTGACTAGGACCTAACCTCAAGGGGAGTGCTGTAGTCTAGTTGATAGTGAGCTTGCTTGCTATCACCGGGTTTACAGCGTGTCAGGCTGGAGAAAGAGAGAGAGGCTCTTACCCTGTAGGTAGTTATAGTTATATGCTGTAACCTCTTTAGTTGAATGGGTTAAGCAGATTCCAATTATTTCAGCTTGTTCCTGAGTATATACTCTGATTTCTGAGGCAACATTATTGTTTTTAACCGGTATGAGCTTTCCTCTTTTATATCTATTTTCTCTACCCTTTTGAAATTTTTGGTATCCTCTGAAGTTGAATCTATTGTTTGTGAGGTGTGTTTCCTGTATGCATGCTATATCAATTTCCTCTGTGTAATCAGTTTGCAAGTGCAGTCTATTTATTGTAGACACCTTCTGCATTTCACTGCAATATTTTCGCAATATTTTCAAGTGCTTATTTTTAATCTTTGGGGCATGTTTCATGATTTTTTATCATCAAGTGCCATGCCGGCTGGCATAGGCGATGGTGACTTTCCACAGCTCTCTATCTTCAGTATTATGTATCAGGATCGATGTTGTTTTCCTGCCGTGCCAGGTTGTTAAACTGCCTAATATTTTCTCATCTTGTCACCCTCTGTCTCTTTTGTTGCCTTAATCTCGCCTGTTGTGCCTATGTTCTCCAAACCTGCCTGTCTCATGAGGTGGCCAAAAAATTATGATTGTCTTTTTCTTATATTATTGATTACTGTCCATCTTGCATTTGACTCTTTCAACACATCCTCATTAGTTTTTCTACCAGCCCATGGTATTCTAAGTATTCTTCTATAGAACCACATCTCTATTGCCTCTAATTTCCCACTTTCCTATGTGATTATTGTCCAAGACACGCACCCATATGTTAGTATAAGAGTTATATAGCACTGCAGAACTCTCTTCCTCACCACTAATGATAGGTCATATTACACAATATATTTTCCATTTTTCTGAATATTATTTTTGTCTGCCCTGTTCTGCTTCTTATTTCTGTTGAACTTCTTCCATCTGCTGTAATCATTGTACCTAAATATATGAATTGGTTTACCTGTTTTAATACTATATCATTCACACTGATCTTGAAAGGTTTGGTACTTTGTTTCTTTGAAATCACCATTACTTCTGTTTTCTTGATATTTAGGAAGAGACCTTTCTCTTTACTGTTTGTCACTACTACATTAATTAATTCTTGAAGGTCTTCCTCACTTTTAGCAATCAGAACAGTGTCATCCACATATCTTAAATGGTTAATGTTATATCCTACCACTTATATTCCTGGGATGTCAACTATTGCACACATTGTGTTTTAACTGTTTAAAGAGAACATGTTTGGTGTAAGTACACATCCTTATCAAACTCCTTGTTTTATTTGTTGAAAGGGCCAAATTGATTCCTATTCTTATTGCTGCTGTTTTTTGCCAGTACATGTTCTTGATGCTTCATAAATCCTTACTGTCGATATTAAAATTCTCTAGAATGTGTATAACTTCACTGTGTTTAACTTTATGCAATGCATTTTTGTAATCTATAAAACAGAGGTATAGGTCTGTTTTTACCTCTATAGACATCTATTATTGTTGTCAAAATATATGTAACATTTTTGGTACCTTTACCTTCTACGAAGCCACATTGTTCTGGACTTATTTCTGTTTTTATTTTGTTTCTCACTGATTTTTAGACACCTCAGCAGTACTACCAAAGAAACAGTACTGCAGTGGAACCCTGGTCACTGTGGTATACTTGGAAATGAAAAAGCTGATCTCCTGGAAAGAAAAGGGGGATCACTAGAACAAATAGAAAGTGATAATACATACTATGAATGTAAGACTATGTTAAAAGCAGAATATAAGGAAAAGTGGAAACAGATGCACCCAACTGCAGAACCAAATCACCCCTTCCATCAAATGTCATGCAAGGAACAAACTATCATCTTCAGACTACGAACTGGCCACAACAGACTGAGAAGTCACATGTTCCAAAAGCTGAAGATTGGCGAGACAGACCTGTGGACTGAGCCCACAGACTGCAGAACATATCCTTTATGCCTGTCAACTCTACCAAGAAGAGAAGGAGAAAAATATGGCCTACTGAGATGACACTACTTTCAAGTCCTGAGGGGCTCCATGGATGACCTGAAGGGAATCACACAATTCATTGAAGCTATTGGCACTGTAACCTGATATCTGAATGAAGAACAATGAAGACTGATTTTTAGGTGTGCTTTTTGAGCCAGTAATTGTTTTCTCTGGTCTCTTTTACTTGTTCTACAAGATGAGACTGGTACCACCAGTCACTGAGAGTGTACTCCTTTGAGGTTAGTGCCAGACACTCCATCCACCTGACGAAATTCTACAGATAAAGCACCAAAATGAATTGTCTGCAACTTTTTATTTGGCATTTGAAGTCATTGTGTGACATTGGTTGTTTAACCTTGGCTATAATGCCCTAGCTGGACTATTTTGCACTCTTCAGTCTGTCTTTTGTCTTACTTTTGAGTCAGGGTGTGTTTCCCTAATCCGTGGCCATCCAAGGATTTTCCATAATGCAGTTGAGGTTTAATTTTGGAATTTTCCTTCTCCTAGACAGCTGCTTACCAGGGTGAAAGAGCAGCATCTTCCTGGGTTTTGAAGTCAAGTGTTTCCCTCTCCTAGGATAATTTTTGCTAATAATTCATTATCCTTCATCTGTGATATATTTGTCATGTTCTAAGTACCACCACTCAGGGATGGTGATTTAAGATTGTCTTCTTCTTCTGCGATCATCACTCTGTCAGGTTGGGACTCCGGATTCTATGATATAGACTGCTGTCTGTTTTAGAGTTTCCACTGTGTCATACAGTTTCTCTTCGACGCTGATAGGGGTGGGCCATGTCTTGTTCCTCAGGTCTGCATACTGGTGATATTCTTGTAAGATATGTTCTACTGTCATATTCACAAGGCTACAATGGCAAACGGCAGTTGTACCTATTTTGAATTTGGTGTATAAGTGATGTTCCATTTTGTTGTGACCAGTTCTGAGGCACAGCAGGATAACTTGATACTTGGTCTCTTCAGGATAGTTGGTAACAACCATCATCTACATTATATTTGGGGTGGTCTTCTTTCCACTTTTTGTTATAGTTGCCTTTAATGATAATATTCATAACTGACCAAATAGTCTTCTTGAGATAAATTTCCTCCTTTGGCCAGTCTATCTGCAACTTCATTCCTTCGATGTTACAGTGTGATGGTATCCACTGGATCATTACTCTCTGAAATTTATTATGCAACTGAACTAGAACTGCTCTCAATTCATTCAGTTCGGTGTTCCTGTGTAGCTTTAGTGCTGTTATCTGTTAGTAGTACAATATTCCTGTGCACATGTTCTTTTTGTTGTAAGATCATTTCTGCTGTTTTCTTGAGAGTTTCCATTTCTGCCTTAAAATTGGATGAGGCATAAAATTGGTTCCGTAGCTATGGCTGGAGAAACATCTTCCCCATGTTTTAGTCTGAGGATCACTCCTCCATTCTAAATTGCATTTGTGGCCGAGTCATCTGCATAGGCATGAGTCCATGCATCCTGTGGGTAACTAACTGTGATGTGATGTTCTTTGATCGGCTTTCTCTCCAAGTATGTCTGAATTCCTTTCTTTTCTATACCTTCTATTTGTTCTTTTAGTTCTGGGAGTCTTTATGTCCATCTGTATTAGGGAATGGTACTAACTGGTTGTATGGGCCTTGGTTTTGCTTGTCCTAGAGTTGGTGCCTTTTGTATCAATTTCTTTATATTTACTTAAATGTTGCTTCTCTTCAGCCTTCTTCTGCCATAGCCATTTATTCTTTGGTGCATAGGATGGTTCAGGAGTCTCTTGTATTTTCATGTCTACTTTCATGTCTCTCTTCCATTGACTGAAGACCAGTTATTGTTTCTAATGTTTTTATGGGTGTAGATTTCATAGATGCAGTGATAATGCATGAAGCTTGATTGTGGGTTTTTGTTGAATTGTGTTTTAGATGCTGTAGCCCAGGCTGCAATGTCATACTCTAGTACTGACCTAACTCTACCTGTGTATAGCCTTTTCAAGATTTTGCTCTCCTCTCTCCAGTTTGTGCCTGCTAACTTTTTCATTATGCCCATTCTGTTTCTTGTTCTTTTCTCTGCCTTTTCTGTCTGTTTTGCCCATGTCATTGCAAGTCCTGAGTAATTCTGAGATATGTTGATTTCTGCTCTAGTGGGAGTGATTGTTTATTTTTAGTGTTGTCTGCACCTTGTTGGATAGAGTGAATATTGTGTGTGTAGTTTTCTTCTCATTAATGGTAAACAACCATTTCTTGGTTTGCTTTCTAGTTTGTGCAGTGCCCCTTACATTCTATTTTTGCAACTGCTATTACCTCCCCTTCTGTCCACAAAGCCAGGTCATCTGCATACATTGCAGAGTGTACCCCAACCGGTATGCCCTCCATAATATCATTTATGTAAATTAAGAAGAGTGTAGGGGATAGTACACCTCCTTGCGGGACACCTTGTTCTTGTATTCTCTGCCTGTTATGTTTTCCCTGCACTTGCACTCTAGCTGTTCTTTTTTCCATGTAGTTGCATATCCAGTTATATAAGTGTCCTCTAATTCCTAGTCTAAGGAGCCTGTTCTTGAGTCCTTCTTTCCAGACATTGTCAAATGCCTACACCATGTCAACCCACACTGCAAGCGTGTGTTATTTTTCTTGGTATGCGTCTTCAATCTCTTGGGCTATGTAGGCGACCTGGTCCTCTGTTCATCTGTGTTGTCGGAAGCCACTCTGTTGTGCTGCTATTAGTTGTTTTCCATCCAAGTGTCACATGAGTCTTCTGTTGACCATTTTCTCCATTAATTTACCCATACAGCTGAGGATACTGACTGGTCTATTACTACTTGGGTCTATTTTGTGTTTTCCTTGCTTTAGAATGGGTACCATGATAGCTTCTTCCATGCAGTAGGCACCTGTCCTGTTCTCCAAGCTAGTGTTTACTACTTTTAGAAGCCTTTTCTTTGCTTTAGACCCCAGTTTCATAAGCATCTTCATCTTTGCCCCATCTTTGCCTGGTGACTTCTTGAGTTTGAGGTTCTGAAACGCTTCTTCTAGCTCAGCTTCTGTAAAATTTGATAACATTTGCAATTCTATCACCATGGGCTTTTCCATGCGTTTCATTCTTAACTTCTTTTTTTCTTTCTTTTGGTATGTTTATCTGGTTCATGGTTGTGTAGTTTTTAATGAGAACATTTCGCTGCTTTTCCCTTGTGCATTTTTTACATCATAAAGTGTTATTGGTGGTCAGCTACTGTTTTCATCACTCAATGCCTTGGCAAGTTTCCAGAGGCTGCCTGGGGGGGGGGGGGGTATATTGCTTTCTGTACTCTGCTCTGTTTCTCCTAATTCTCTGGCCATATTCAGGTCTTCTTCAAGCTTTTGTAATTCTTTTGACCAGTACGGTTTGTAGTTTTTCCTTGCTCCTCTTGGTGTTTCTCTTCTGCTGCTTTAAAGATTGCCTAAGTTAGCTTTTCTGTTATGTTCTTTATTTTCTTTTGATGGTTATTGATAGGCTCACTATATACATTCGTGAACTTTGCAAATTTTTCCCAGTCTGCTCTCTTATAGTTCTAGCGGGGAAGAAGTTTCTGCTTTTCCAGTGTGTAGTTGAGGCTGATAGTGAGTTTGACTGGTTTGTGATCACTACCCCCTAGCTGGTTGTTAACCATTCTTACTATTTTATGAGATAAATTGTCACTGGCAAATGCTAAATCAGGGGTTGATGTTGATTTCCACCTCCTTGAGTAGAAAGTTGGGGGAATCTTCCTGTGCAGTTATAAGGAATAGGTTATCAATTTCTCATTCTTCCACTTTTTCTCCTCTTGAGTCAGTTTGCTGGTAACCCCACCTTTCAGAGTGGCTGTTGAAGTCGCCCACTACAATGCAGTTTGTGTCTAATATCCATTCCTTCTAATTTAAGGGCTCTTCCTATTGGGCTGTATATGTTATAAATTCTGATGTGTTGGTTGTTGGTTGTCTATGTGCTGTATATGTTATAAATTCTGATGGGTTGGTTGTCTATGTACACATCCATTCCTATAATCTCTGATTCACCTATTGTATTTATTTCTACCTGCTTTGCTGGTATAGAGTTGCATATCAGTGTAATTACCCCTCCCTTATGCCATTCTCTGTCCTTTCTGAGTGTTTGGAAGCCCCCTGATAGAGAATCTGTTATGCAGGTTAAGATTGGTTTTTTTTTGGTATGCAATCCACATCTATCTTGTCATTGTCTAGTCTAACGGTTAATGCCTGCTTTTTGTGGTAAATGCCGTCTGCATTCCAATGCAGTATATTTAGTATTTTTGTCTGTCATGTGGTTATTTTCCAGTCATATTTTCCCGCCGTTCCCATTTCCTGGTTTTTCAAAATGGGACATGGGGTTCATTTGTCGGTCTAGACCAAGTTGTTATAACAGTATTTCACTGTATATAATTGCTTGAATTAGCTGAATCTGTATCTTATCACTGACTTCTCAACTACAGCATTGCCCACCACTACATCAGCACTCTCATTGCCTCCTACTGCTGCATAATCTGGACAGTAGATCTTTATAATACTTTGGTTGCTGCTGAGTAGAGCAAACCACTTCTTTCTTATCAAGGGCAAATGAATAATATAAATAGGAAACATCCAGGAGTTAAGAAAAAAATCAGAAAGCAGCAGTCGGGATTTGAACCAGTCCATTTTCACTCTCACCTGTTCATTGTGCAACTTGAGTCAACATACTTTCCTTATTCAAGCACATGAAATGCGGTGTTGCTGAATTCATAAAACGTGTTTGATTCAAGTTGCGAGGTGAATAGGTGCTAGCTGAACGGGTCTAGTTCAAATTCCGTCTACTGCCTGTTCTTTTCTTATCATAATTTTTCTATTTTCTGTAGCATACTCTGAGAGTCTGATGGAATCGCTGTGTGTGTTTGTGGTTGCATCATCAGCCAAGTGAGAGCCACTGTCTCCTCTTCTATCTCCATTCTCACACTTGTATTGTTATTGAATAATCAGTAGATTCTTCTTGATTAGAAACTGGCCTCACATCACATGGGGCATTCCCATAAGTGACCAGCCCTCTGTTCCAGCAGCCATCTGACTTGATGGTGTTTCGAGTCAAATGCCGCCGAAACAGACATAGACATCAGGGCACAACTCTGGATCTTGCAACAGGTTTCTTTGTTGTTCCACCCACCCACACCATGCCTGTAACTAATTGAAGCACAATGTCGGCCTGTCAGAACAACATGGTAACTGTTATCGAAGGTTACGGCTACGGAATTGTATAGATGACATGCCATGAGGCTTCTATAAGAAGATAACCTCAATATAAAGGCATGTCATCTACTAAGGTTTCTGTTGCATGGTTGGTTTGTCTAGTGAGCCATTGGTGAGACCCACAGACACAATCGCATGCGTAATAATCAGTAGATCTCTCTCTCTAACTTTCCTATAATTTCAGTAGGTGATGAAGTTCCATCCACACCTGTTTGTATTTCTTATTACTAAAACATATGTGTAAATGATTGCATCTTTTGACTGAGTACCATCTGATGTGCTCTCACCTATGGCTTCCAGTAATTGCCAGCATGCAGCATCAGAAACACCCCTGTAATGACTTTGATAGGCTGGCCAAACCGGTTAGGGAAACCGAGGGATGCAGAGGTAAATATAGGGAATGTTTGCCCAAGCATGCAAAGCCCGGATATGGTGTACAGGGCAGATGAAACATCTGATGTTCAACAAGCTGGAACGCACTTGCCAGCCGAGCATTGTAGAGCACAAAGAGTCCATCCACTGTATCCTGGTACATCTTTAGTCATCTTGATTTATCTTGCCACTGAAACACAGTTGGATCAGGAAGAGAGAGAGTGTAGTAAAAAAAATGGCACAACTCTTCCACACTTTAAACAAAGTTCAGAGCTAGTCATAAACTCAACTATAATCAATCATCATGTTGTGACACAGCTAGGTATAAAGTGCCGTAAATGAGATGCCATCAGAACTGAGGGAATGATACAAGTGCCAGGTGGGGATCAAGGACATGAGAACTACTGCAGAAGAGTGTGACAGCATTAACTTCAGAGTTACTACCCCTACTTGACACTATAACTTCCATATATAATGTGTATTTGTAAGGTAGACATTGTGGGTGTAATTCTGGACAACATTAATGAGGGTATTTAATATTTCTTTTTATTTGGATTCCCAATATGTGTTGATGGTTTGAAATATTTATAAATGTTTCAGTCTGTACATCACTCCACTCACACATTGTGTTTATCTAACATGACTGTTATTATCTTTATGTCATAGATTGTTTCAATAAAAATTCTTTATGTTGTTATATTTATTATGATTTACATTTTATGATTTGTCACTGATCATTGTTTGAATATTTCAGAGATCAGTGTTGACACATCTGAGCACTTCATCAACTCTCAGAATGATTTTGTAAAGGCTGATGTGTTCACAGAGAATCTTTCAGAACATATTAGAAACATTGTGAAGAATACATCGGATGAGACAGGAGATTGTGAGATGCTTCATGAATACAAAGGAAACACATTAATGAAAGCAGACAACAAGAATGTAGATCTGTGTTTGATATCAAGAGAGCAGAAACTGAATGACTTAAGAGAGTCAGTTAGAGAACAGGTCTTGGTTGAAGATATTGGTAAGATTGTGCAGAATGAGGATAGTCTGAATGTTAATAATGGAGAATGTAGCAAACTGTCAGAAAATGAATTCTCTGTTTCTAAGAAAGGTACTAAACATACTGTGTGTAGTGTAAGTTGTGAGAATCTGAATAAATGTGATATTTCTGGATCAGGTTTATCTAAACTTGCTAGCTTGAACACACACAGAAAAAAAAAATATGGAGGAGAGAAGCCTGACAATTGTCATTTTTCCAACCTGAGGTTTAATTGTTCTGACAAACTGAAGTCACACAGAAATGTACATACTGTAGAGAATTACAATTGTGATGTTTGTAACAAAGGTTTTGTTCACATTGTGGCAGTGATAAGATACAAAGATCAACATACAAAATGTAAATATACAGGTAATGTTTGTAGTGAAGGATTTGTTCAAACTGGTGACATTAAGATAGGCAGCATAAAAAATACAAGAAAGAAACCTCACATATGTGATGTGTCTGGTGTAGGATGTTCATCTAGTAGTGCCCTGGAGAAACACAAAAGAACAAATACAGGAGAGAAACCTTACAAATGTGATGTGTGTGGTGTAGGATTTTCTCAAGCTGGTAGCCTGAATATACACAAAAGAACACATACAGGAGAGAAACCTTACAAATGTGATGTCTGTGGTGTAGGATTTTCTCAAGCTGGTAACCTGAATATGCACATAAGAACACATACAGGAGAGAAACCTTACAAATGTGATATCTGTGGTGTAGGATTTTCTGGAAATGGTCACCTGAAGAGGCACAAAAGAACACATACAGGAGAGAAACCTTACATATGTGATTTGTGTGGTGTAGGATTTTCTGAAACTGGTCAACTGAAGAGGCACAAAAGAACACATACAGGAGAGAAACCTTACAAATGTGATGTCTGTGGTGTAGGATTTTCTGGAAATGGTCAACTGAAGAGGCACAAAAGAACACATACAGGAGAAAAACCTTACATATGTGATGTGTGTGGTGTAGGATTTTCTCAAGCTGGTAGCCTGAAGTGGCACAAAAGAACACATACAGGAGAGAAACCTTACAAATGTGATGTGTGTGGTGTAGGATTTTCTCAAGCTGGTAACCTGAATATACACAAAAGAACACATACAGGAGAAAAACCTTACAAATGTGATGTCTTTGGTGTAGGATTTTCTGAAACTGGTCACCTGAAGAGGCACAAAAGAACACATACAGGAGAGAAACCTTACAAATGTGATGTGTGTGGTGTAGGATTTTCTAAATCTTGTCAATTGAATATACACAAAAGAACACATACAGGAGAAAAACCTTACTCATGTGATGTGTGTGGTGTAGGATTTTCTCACGCTGGTAGCCTGAATATACACAAAAGAACACATACAGGAGAAAAACCTTACTCATGTGATGTGTGTGGTGTAGGATTTTCTCACGCTGGTAGCCTGAAGAGGCACAAAAGAACACATACAGGAGAGAAACCTTACAAATGTGATGTGTGTGGTGTAGGATTTTCTCAAGCTGGTAACCTGAATATACACAAAAGAACACATACAGGAGAAAAACCTTACAAATGTGATGTCTTTGGTGTAGGATTTTCTGAAACTGGTCACCTGAAGAGGCACAAAAGAACACATACAGGAGAGAAACCTTACAAATGTGATGTTTTTGGTGTAGGATTTTCTTAAACTGGTCACCTGAAGAGGCACAAAAGAACACATACAGGAGAGAAACCTTACAAATGTAATGTGTATGGTGTATGCTTTACTCAAACTAGTCACCTGAAGAAACACAGCAGAACACATACAGGAGAGAAGCTTTCTAAATGTGATGTTTGTAACAGAGATTTTGTTGAGTTTCGAACTCTCAAAAAACACATAGGTCAACATAAGTTAAATAAGCTTTACAATTTTGTGCTCATTCATTGAAAGAGAACAGGATCTTAAATATCTTGGGATAATCTTTGATAGAAATCTCTCATTCAACAAACACATCACAAATATAATTCAGAAGGCTAAAAGATGGATCAGTGTTATCAAGGTTATGGCGACCTTCGACATGCAGCAATGGGTACTTTTTCTGCTTCTGCAAGTGGTGGTGCTATCTGTAATAGATTATGGCCTCGGCCTACTAACTTTGTCACAGACACAAGTTGACAGATTGGAAAAAGTTCAAAATGAGGCAATGAGAGCGATACTGGGGTGTACTAGAGATACACCCATCTCTGCTATGAGATTTCTGCTTGATCTCCCCAGCATTAAAGTGCGACATCAGGTAGCACAAGTTAAGTCATACCTTAAAGTGACAGAATACAACCACCACCCATTACACCATCGTCTAGATGAGTCAAAGGGAAAATGAATCATGGATGGCAGAGACTGAAGACACACTGCGAATAGTATGTGAATTGGAAGAAATAGGAAAGGGCAGTGAATGGGTGGAGGTAGACACTGAGAAAAAATCACTGACTAAAGTAATAATACAACTAGATAAACATGTCGAAAATGGACGGCAGCCCAACTACACTCGAAACCACAAGACATAATTATATACACAGATGGCTCTGTTAGCAGAAACACAAATAAAAGCGGTTAGGGTTTTGTTGCCTACAGAAATGGCGTGAAGTTGGTTGAGAAATCTTCAGCATATTCTACTGTCACATCGAGCATGAGGATGGAGATAGAGGGAGTTACAGCAGCTCTTAATTGGTTGATAACTGATACATCAACACACACGGTAATACTCACAGACTCTCAAAGCATGTTGCGCAAGATAGAAAAGTTCATGTTAAGAAAAGAATGGTGGGACTTATTGAACAACTCAGTTGTACAGAGCATTACATGGATATACTGCCCTGGTCATGCTGGGGTCAGAGGAAACGAGAGAGCCGACTTATTGGCAGGCAATGCAGCGATAGACGGCACATTGCTGAGAAGAGATAAAGCAGATTTAATAAAGGCAGTAATAAATTCATTTCAAGATGCAGATGATGTCAATGAGGTTGAGAACGTACACATACAGAGAATGTTAGAAATGGGAGTATTCAGAGGTGAGGGGAGGAAAAGTAAATTTTTTGGAAAGTCCCGAAGATCACACAATCAACACTTGACCGGAACTATGAGTCCACATACACTGGGATGGCTGCTGGAGCGGAGGGCGGAGCACTTATGGGAATGTCTCGCGTGCTGTGAAGCCAGTTTCTAATCAAGAAAGCTTTACAATTCTGGGGTTTGAGATATAAGATTTATTGATAGATGTCTCAATCAAGGCCATCCTCGTCATGGAGATGGGAACTAGTCCAGCCTGTAGAGACTGGAAACTAAGACTGACCAGGTCCACCTGTAACAGTCAGCTACCCAAAATAACCCCAGATTATTAGAAATTGATAGATAGTCATTTTTCTTCCTAATACTAATATAAAACGCTTTATGGTCAAAGGGAACAAATTGGGATTGAACAGATGAAAACTTGCCAATAGATTTAGATACCCCTTTTTATGCTGTGACATATTACACATTGTTGTCAGTCGGCCATCTTGGGACATAGGAGAAGTGTAGGACATTGCTGAAGTTGAAGAATGTCAAGAATAACGCCTTGCAACTAGTTCACATGTTTTGTGAACTTTGCACGAGAAACATGAAGCTAGACAGTTGTCGAACTGAGGAATATAATAGAAGGTAGGAGTGAACAGAAATCAGAAGTAACTCAGAAACCAGATGTTGAAAGACAATCTTGGAACAGTGGTAGTGTTCACCATGTTTGGCTTGTAAGAAGTCCAGTATTACAACTGCCTTGGGAACCTCCACAATTGTATATAGAAAGGCGAGCGTGAAGAAGACAATGCAACTATACAGCAAACTACGACTGAATTTTAGAAGTACATCATCGTTACCATTAAATGACGAAAGAACAACAGAATTTATGTCTGAATACTACTCTAAGCAACTGCAGAACCTTACAACTGAAGCCAACGATCGTGAGTAAAACAACTGTATAATCCCAACTGTTACTGACAGAGTGATATAGGAATTAGTGTTTAATGTGTCGGCAGAAGAGGATTCATGAACTGACATAGATAGAAACATAGGAGAATAAGGAATTATATAGTAAGAAGTGATTGACAAAGTTTGATATAGATAAACAGTGAATAAAAGGTGTTAAGACAAGTGGATTTCCAAGCAGACATTGGATAGTAATAACGGTCATAGGGATAATTAGCAATACTAGAAGTAATTGTCATCAAACATTACTTCAAGGATAAAATGTAGTATTGTAATACAGGAGATAGAGTATTGAATAGGACACTGAATAATTGTCATATGCAAATAACTGTGTGGATGTTATGAAGAAGTTTACTAATAACAGTTTATTAATAGAAACATAAACAAAGAAGTTAGTTAAAAGTTGTTTTTCATGCCTTTTCCAGACAACAACATAATTGAAGAGAATTTGTTTGAGAAGCTTTAAGAATAAATAATAGAAGAAAACTAAGAGAAGCCCTTTTGTTACTGTCAACAACTTCAACCAGCCATATGATTAAAGAAAGATCACTTTGTTTTGGAAGTTAGCGTGATAGAAAGTAGACAGTTGTGAGTAATATTGACTATTCAAATATGATATGAATCTTTAAGGGATAAAGGTTACCCATGTACACAGTACAGATAGGAATTATAGAAACATGTTGCTAATCTTGAGATGTGTTAATAAAACATTGGACTGATAGTAGATTGTGAAGAACTTATTGATATTTATGGATTAGTCCAATTGAGGAGGAATATAATCTTAGTCAGGAAGTTGTTTTGTTTGATTAGCATAATCTTAGGAGTGTACAGTTTATAGATTGACAGCAACTTGTTACAACCCTACTCCAAGGTCGACTAACCCTCACCAAGCTACAGTTAACGTCATCATTGTTGATGCCTATGTTTTTGTATACATTCCAATCTCCAACTTGCACCTATACCAGAGGATGTGCCATCGATACTATTACACTACTGTGACTCTTAGAGGGAATATTTCAACCTATCCTCTAGCAACTGCAGAAGCCAGTTACTCTTTACCAACGTAGACTTATTTTTCAACTTTATTAAGTATCTTTTGAGACAGACCAGGACTCTGTAACCCTAGAAGCCCAGAATTACTATCGACCACTCTACTGTCTTGGAACTAGTGTAGCAATTAGGTATTAGGTAATTGTGTGGACAGGTAATCATGTTAATCTCATTTGTCTATCACTGTGATTGATTTTATATGTAATATTTTATGTCTTGACAAACTAAATGAATTATGACATGATAATAACCTTATTGAAATACTTGAGAGTTCAACAAGACTTTAACAACAATAAATATTCAGCCGCCTAAAATGATAGGTGATGGAGTTGTTAAATTGTTTTCAACCAAATTGTGAGTTGTTGTGTGTTTCTAAGTGTGCTAGTTTCCTTCAAATTAAAAACACAACTGAGTAGAAGTACACGAAAGTTCAACGGAAGAGTTCATTATAAATAGGGGGATAAAACCTCTCCCTCCACTATACGAAAGACAGGTCAGGCCAAATCAGTTAGGTGTCAGCAACTAGTAGTGACCAGGTGTGTTTAAACTTACAGTGGCAGTCTTATTGTGAAGACTACACACTTGGGTTAACCAAACATTGGACTTAACACTGGTGGTGCAGTTGCTACATCAAGAACTTAGAAACATTATTAATTACATCATTGAAAGTAATTGTGACTTTAATGTTTCCTTTTAGGAGAGTTAATTGGGATGGGAAGTCCATCAGTGTATAAATGGTGCCTAGCTACTTTGTTTGGTGTCTAGATCCTTGGAACTACTTTATTTGGTGCCTAGATAAAAGGGCACACTACTTTATTTGGTGCCTAGATAAAAGGGCACACTACTTTATTTGGTGCCTAGATAAAAGGGCACACTACTTTATTTGGTGCCTAGATAAAAGGGCACACTACTTTATTTGGTGCCTAGATAAAAGGGCACACTACGTTATTTGGTGCTCTACTTTACACCTACCAGTATATTGAAGGTCTGGTGACAACCATCAGTGACCACTAGATCAACTACCATGCAACATTATACAGTGGAAACCCATAATAAATTGGTTGGGACTGACAAAATGTATGTAATAACCGAATTGGGTTACAAGATAATGAAAGTAGATAATGGTGTATCAGTTCCTTGTGTAAGGGGGAAGGTATTGTGTAGTCACCTTTGACCTGCATTGTGGTTGTTAGTGAAATCCTCAACATATTCTCAACCTTAGTGATGGGAAGGTAGA
The DNA here is from genome assembly GCA_034231615.1 of Meghimatium bilineatum. Classification (NCBI taxonomy): domain Eukaryota; kingdom Metazoa; phylum Mollusca; class Gastropoda; order Stylommatophora; family Philomycidae; genus Meghimatium; species Meghimatium bilineatum. Next base: position 64,973,093 of record CM067304.1, on the reverse strand, counting down.
GGTATTTATTGTTTTGTTATCTGAATTTCTTTGGGGGTTTGCTGTTATGGATGGGAGAGAGAGGAGGGTGTTGACAATGGTTTTGCTTAGGAACAAGATTATTATTTTGTTATAGATTTTTGGCTTTCAGGGGTTACTCAATGACCAGCCACAAATAGATGATTATTTTGTTATAGATATTTGGCTTTCAGGAGTTACTCAATGACCATCCACAAATAGATGATTATTTTGTTATAGATATTTGACTTTCAGGAGTTACTCAATGACCATCCACAAATAGATGTGATGATTTATCAGATGATCATCTTTCTAAAACAGCGCATTTGGCTTTTCAAGTGATTTTTATTGGCTCTTGACACAAATTAGACAAAAATTGACCTGTGAGAATAAAGGGGAAATTCAAATGTGTCACTTTAGAGGGAATGATTCCCAATGAGCCAGCAGGTCTTAAAATATAGATGGTCACGTTTATCAGTTAGAGGAGTCCCAGATTCCTCTCCCCGACTCTCTGCACTTAAAAGATTATCTCCTACAATATACTGAATCTAGTCAATGGACAATAGTCATGTGGATGCATCCTTCTAAAATTTATGCAATTTTACTCTTCCTGCGATTTTCATTGGTCACTTTGTGTCAGCAATGAAAATTACGGGAATGGTCAAATGCGCCACTTTAGAACATCAATGTCACCGGTTTAAAATATACAAGCCATCCTGCTCATCCAATGATTTTTGGTGCTTTGCTTTGTTTTTGATCATCCCCCCTGGAGTAGAAGACCATTCAATTGCACTCCATCATAGAATCTATTTCTGGGAATCAGAAAGTTCTCATTGTTTTTATGCTGTATGTCAAACTGACATCCAGAAACCAACTGTTGAGGAAGAGGAAATCCCAGGTGAGATTATTCAATTTAGGACATGACGGTCCTACATGCCGTTCCAAATTTGGCAGACATGTCACACAAGACTGTAGTTGTCAGGAACTGGTGGACACTGAAGCAGCAAACCTCAGACCCACTACCCATAGATAGAAGTCTGGGAAGAGCTGAGTCAAATGCAGCATTCAATCAGTTAGAAAATGATATTCCTGATCCCGGGAATGGAAACTATATGCAAAAAATAAATATATGTTACCATAGCCTGAGGTATACACTGTTCAATGCATACTGCTTACCTAACTCCAAGACAAATATCACCATAGATGCCAAGAGAAATATCAGTGTGGGAGATTTCAATGCACACATATCTGCCACAATATACATGGACAGAAACAACATAGAGGTGCTATGCAGCACTAGTATCCTAATAGTATCACTCTCTTCGAAATCACACAAACAAAACATCAACTGACATGAAAAATATTTAATTATAGCAGCAAATCAGCGGACTGGAAATATTTCAAAACTTTCACAGATGAAAACATGGTAAAATAAACACAGATGTAAACATCTTATACAAAAACATAACCATACTTGATGCAGCATATAGAACCATCTCTTAAGATACAGAAATAAATATAAACCATTCTGGACAAAGAAACGTGAAGAACTTGTTAGTAAAGGAAAGAAAGAGAACAGATAAGCTGCTTATACATGAAAAAAAATATAATATAATTGTACTGATCAGACTTGAAACAAAAAATGCAATAAAAATAGTCATACACTTGTAGCAATTTCAAGCTGAGTACTAATGGCAGCAGGGCCTAGAAGCTATTAAATAACTTTTCAGGAAAAATGAACATACCAAACCTAGAACCACTGCCGGCCTCAAATTAGGTACCAGTGGAAGACTCGGACAAAGCAAACAGTTTCAACAAATTTGTTTTAATTATCAACAAAACCTCACACATGAAAGTATCCAATTGGCAGGATTTAAAAAAAATTAATAAAGATTCAAACCATGAAACATTTTTTAATGAAAACTCTTTTGAAGAAAAAATTCACCATACAACTTCACCAACTCTAGACTCTTCTAAAAAATTGCAGCTAAAGAAAGCATTAGGTTAGCATTATCTCAAGAACTAAAAGAAGTGCAGATTGGTACATGTGGAACATTAGTTGAGAACAAAAAGGAATGCACATTGGTACATGTGGAACATTAGTTGAGAACAAAAAGGAATGCAGATTGGTACATATGGAACATTAGTTGAGAACAAAAAGGAATGCAGATTGGTACAAATGGAACATTAGTTGGAAAAAAAAGGAATGCAGATTGGTACATATGGCCCCATCGAGGCCAGCTCCTTGGCGTGGAGATGGGGCTTAGTCCAGCCAGCAGAGGCTGGAAACTAATACTGGCCGGGCCTTCCCACATTCGGGCAGGACCACAGTCTTGCCACAGCAAGTAAAGGTGCTGAAGTCAGCGACATTTGGACTGAAGGTGCGCCACAACAATCAGAATGTCATGCATTATCGCACATGAATGTCTATATCTGCATTACCCCGTTATGGTGCTAACCCTGTGATGACTCACCAGGCATGAGTAGCACCGGGCCCTATACCTCGAAAGGGCCCACCCCATACGACTGGAGGTCCTCTTCGATTGCCTTGTGGAGCCAGGAGGCACAAGAGTAATATCATTGACCAAAAAATATTATCAACCAATGAGACACCACTTACAATAATGCACTGGAATGCTGAGGGTGTAAATAGCAAAAAAGATGGCTTTAGCAAGAAATTAGAATTAGAAAACACCCTTCTTAAAGAACAGGTCAGCATTTGTTGCATACAAGAGACACACTTCAGCAAAGATGTAGCCTTTAAAATTGCAGGTTATCAGTGCTTTAGAGCTGATCGAATAGACAGAAGAAAAGGAGGTATACTAACTCTAGTCAAAAATAATATCAGCGCACATCAAACTGAGCTATACATGGAAGGAGCAGAATATCAGGTCCTTCAACTAAAGACCAAGAACACAGACTTCAACCTACTAAATTAGTATTGTCCAAATGACCAGTCCCTTTCCCTGGACACAATACCGTACAGAGGAAGACTGATAGTATGTGGAGATTTTAACAGTCACTCACAACGCTGGGGTTATGACCACATGGATAAAAGAGGAGAAGAACTTGAAAGCTGGCAAGATGATAAATATCTTCTATTGCTTAATAAGCCAAAAGATCCTCCAACAAACTACTTCCATGCCAGACTTGGTTTTGTACTCAGCAGACCTAAACTGGGAAATCAATAGAACAGTGGGGAAGCAACTTGGAGGTAGCGACCATCGACCAGTCCTCCTTAGTATTAAAAATGAACTCACAGGAAATGCATGTAGCCTTCCAAGATGGAATTATAAAAAAGCAAATTGGGGACTATTTAAACACCGCAGTAGTGTTTTAGCTGGACAAATAGATATGGAAGGAAAAGACATACATGCCATAGTCAAAGAGTTCAATAAATGTATTCATCAAGCTGCCAAGGAAGCAATACCAAGAGGAGCACACAAACAATACAAGCCATACTGGAGTAAACAACTAGAACTGCTGCAAGAGGAATTAGAAAAAGCACGGACGGAAGTGGAAAATAACCCAAGCCAGGAACATCACAACAAACATCAACATGCGAAAGCTAAATTCCAAAGAGCCAAACTAGAAGCTGGAAAGAGAAAACAGAATCCTTAAATTTTGAAAAGGATGGAAGAAAACCATGGAAAATGGTCAAACAACTAAATGATGAGGGAACAGGAAGAAGCACAAACATAACACTCGTACAGAATGGCAAAATGATTACAGGAAAGCAAGCAGTAGATAATTTCGCTAGGATATTTGCTTAAGACTGCAATATTGAAATTAGTCCAGAGAAACAGCATACAGTGCGGAGCGACCAAAAATGTAAAATGGAACATGCTCAGACTAGAATCAGTGATGAAAACAGCGCAGATGAAATTATGGATGCATTGTTCACATATAGTGAATTGGAATCAGCGGTCTCTAAACTAAAGCTAAATAAGTCCCCAGGTATTGATGAAATATCAAATGAAATGATAAAGAATCTAGGAACAACAGCCAGAAGGAAACTATTGGACATCCTAAATATTAGCTGGACTACTGGGAAAATACCACAAATCTGGAGAGAATCAGTTATGGTCCCTTTGCTTAAACCTGGAAAAGATGGAACAACACCAACTAGCTACAGACCAATTAGTCTTACAAGTTGCCTGTGCAAAACAGTGGAGCGCATCATAAACCTAAGACTAAAATTTCACCTGGAAAGTAGAAAATTCCTTGCACCACAGCAGGCAGGTTTCAGGAAATGCTACTCCACAGAGGATCAAACCACATACCTCTCACAGGAAATTGAGGATGCTTTCCAAGACAAAAAAATCAGTTTTAGTGGCATGGATTGATTTACAGAAGGCCTTTGATAAAGTATGGAAAGAAGGATTGCTTCAAAAAATGAGAAACTACAAGATATGTGGAAATATGTATAGATGGACGAAAGCCTTTCTTCACAATAGAAGAGCCAGAGTACAAGTAAATGGCAAAAAAAGTAGGAAAGTATTAGTAAGCCATGGAGTGCCTCAAGGAGGAGTTCTATCACCCACTCTTTTTCTCATATTTATCAATGATCTAATTGAAGAAATACCCTGTGGAACTAAGGCAGCACTATATGCAGATGACTTGGTTCAATGGTGCACACATGAGAGCACCATGGTTGCCACAAAAATGCTTCAGAGAGCCATGGACATTTTGACTAATTGGGCTGACAAATGGTGTGTAAGTATCAATATAGAGAAGTCAGCAACAACCCTTTTTACACTTTCACAAAAAAAAGAGCAGGAAACATCTATGTAAATAAAACTATCTTAAAGGTAGATGACCAACCCACATATCTTGGTGTAACATGTGATGCCAAAATGACATGGAAACATCATATCAGCAAAGCAGTAACAAAGGCTAGAAGGAAGATAGCTATACTAAGAAAACTGAGTGGGACAACTTGGGGAGCTAATGAAAGAATTCTAAAAAATGTATACCAACAAGCCATTCGACCACACTTGGAATATGGTTCTACAGCATGGAGTTCATCATCAAACACTACACTACAAAACCTAGATAGAGTACAGAACCAAGCACTTAGAATCATTACAGACGCAATGAGATCCACACCAATCATAGAAATGCAGAATATCGAAGGGATGCAGTCATTGAAAGAGCGTAGAGATACTAAAATTATAATTCATGGAGAAAAGTTTCTTTCCCACCATAGTCACCCAATGAATGAAAGATTCCAGAATCTGTCACAAGGACGGCTTAAAAGAAGCAGCTTCATACACCAGGCCAAGCGTCTACGTAGACAGGTATCGGATCTGCCAGAGGTAACAATACCACTGACATCTCAACCAGAACACACCCCATGGGAAAAACGGACATGCCTAACAGTGACCATCCAAACAACAATAGTAGTATACAGCGTGGTTTACGAGAAGCTTTTCCCTGGCATCAATAACAAAGAAGGAAAAACCTGGCATCAAAGACAAAGAAGGATTAATTCCCAGGAATACAAGTCTTGACTGACTTTTTCTGGGGGTTTTCTGGCGGTATTTATTAAAAAATAGTGTGAATTTTTTTTTTAATGTTAATTTTATGGTTAATTGTGTTTATTTTCTAGAGTTATCTTGGTATATGTTGTATTTCAATCACAAGGGGCTCACGTTCATGCCTGAAATCGGGGTGTCGTTACATGTTGTTACATGTGATAGAGCTCCTTGGTAATTATATATTTCGTGGACATACATACTTGTCACATATATACAGACAAACATAGATAAAACATGAAACTTTGAGTTGTGTTGAATAGGTTTTATTCAGTTTTCCTATGTTTTAAATAAAACATGTCACATAATTAGCATAAAATTGTGCTTGTGGATGTTTTATTAGTAGCATCGTCATTGGTAAATAGATAAAAAGGGTAATACATAATATTCAAGTAGGTCATTTATTAAATAATTTACATAAAAGTAGGTTTGTTTTCACTTTTTTGTAGTTTTCACATAGTCATACCAAATAAATATACATAGTTAACATGTAAATTGTGTTTATGTATGTTTTATTATTAGCCTACATTCATATATACATGAAATAACACTCATTGGTAACCAATTAGTTCAAGGAAATACAGGATGTTTACACATATGCATACAAACATAGATAAAATATGCCGATTTTGTGTCGTTTAAATCATATTTTCGTCTTTTGCCAGGGTCCATAGCATAAAACTATGTTTTATTAATAACAGAGTGGTGGTGTAAAGTAGATAAAAAGGAATACAGCTAGCGTCATATAAGTCCATGTCTCATGAAATATACATGGATCAGTGGTTGTCGTAGAACTAGGTAATTTTATATGTCCAAGGGTATAGTAGAAATACCATCGGTCTGTACCTGTCTCTTTATATAAAAATAGGACAGCGCGGCTCTATGTTGTTCGTATGTGTACATGGCTGACTTGTGAACTTTGAAACCTACATTTTTACCACCGTGGGCCCTTTTCGTCTTTAGAACATCTAAAAATATGTTTCTGTCAAATGTGTTATGTTGATGACTCAAGCCTTTGGTCGATATTTTATTATAGTCACCAAAGCAAAAATAAGTTTTACTACAAAGAGCTATAATGCCTTTTCCGGAATATTCGAGTTTGAATAATCCTGGGCATCTCTTATCAAAGACTCTAGCGTCGATGCAGTGTGGACAATCGTTCGGCGGATTGAGGAGTAGTTCTGTGTGCATCTGGCAGCATTCTCGAGGAAACCACTGGTCATAAACCCTGAGAAATTCAGCTTTCATTTCTGGTTTAATGACATCATGGAGCTCGGGTGCTGATAATGCTAAATATAATGAATCTGTGTCTGTCTCAGTTAATTCAAAGTCAGCCCTATCGACAAATCTGTCTAGGAAATCGTAGTAAAATTCCAACATCCTCATCTTGGCGTATTGGTAGACGAAAAACCCTATCTGTAATGGGAGATCCCAATTAATTCTCTTTTTACCCATCTCTACTTCAAAAATGTCTTCTGTTATCGCTGTCATGTTTTTAAATCGTGGGGAATTTATTAATTTTGTTGTTTCGTCACCTCTAATATAGGATACATCTGCGTGTTTGGCCTTATTAGTCAAAGTTTTCCCATATGCCGAATTGCCTAATAACTTCATAGTGTCACTGGTGATTGACTCGCCTGGTGAAAGGTCACCATTACGTCTAGCTGACGTGACAGTATCACCAAACTGTTTGAAACAAGCCACAGGTTGATACTCTATCACTTGATAAATCTCGGTTACCTCCAAGCCATGATCCAGATACCATTTTAACAATGGTGTAGCTAGTAGAATTTTTTTACCAATATAACTACCGATCAATGTGCGTCTAGGCGTCGTCAAGAGCGTGTGCTCTTCTGCATATTTCTGCATCAGAGGGCCAATATCTGCTCTAGTAACATTTATATTTTTGAATATAGGCGTCATTTCAGCAAAGTGAGCCTTTAAGGGGTTTGGTACGTGGATATCACACTCGACTAGTCCAAATAAGGTCTCGTCAGTGACAGAAGTCAGAATATGCTGAACCGATAACGGGTATTTTCTTTTGGTGTAAGATGGTTTTTGGTGAGGGAAGGTAGCGCTCAGAAACTGGGGGATCGCTAGGTCAGCTCGTTTTAGTTTCTGCCATGTGCACTCCCACATCACCACCAAATTTACATGGCACTCTTTCATTAGGTAGTCGGATATTTCAGTATTTTTCTCATACAAGTCGGTTAGGGGTTTCTGATTGACTGGGTTTATATGATGACCTCTGGTTATTGGGCAGTCTAGATGTCCGTGGAACAGACAACCATGAAACTGATAAGCTGTTCTAGTTTCACTGTCCCAACCGTCGACTCTAATATGTCTACGACCCAAAACCATTTCTTTTCCGTTGAACTGGGTCCTCAGGTGCACCTTGTTTGTGTGCGCCACCCAAGTCAACCACGCCCGACACTGAATAGTGTATTTATTGAGTTTGTGGTGCTTGTACCCGTCCTCTTTAAATCTTCTTACTGGAAAATCCGTTGGCATTTTCTGCATCAGCGCCCATAAATATAGCGCGTTGGCGTCGTAACCCTTGATGGTCTGTACATCCTTACCTTTCCTAATACGCGTATGACCTGCTTCGTGGTGTCTATGAAAAATTATCGAAGGGCCTCCAACAATATTGTCTCTAATCAGCTTATGTAAATCCTTCTCGCGTTTGGAGCATAAGGAAAAGTTTATATTCGGCGGAAGGGTGCTGAATAGATATTTTAAGGTGACCCCGGGGACTGATATGGCATCTTTAAACATGTCTACTTTGAGGTTGGCATAGAACGAGACCTGTTTCTCTAGGGCCTCTAACATAGGTCTGACATCTCTAATGTTGTACCAGATCAGGAAATCACGTAAAGTTTTCATTTTATGTTCTCTCCAAATCGTCTGACAGTAATCATACTCCTCAGCTGAAATATTACAATTTTTCAGTTTCGAGTGAAAGGCCGCGTGTGGTGGTAAACAACTATCTTGTAACTTCGCAGGGTCTGTTATGTACTCATAACAGAAAAAACCCTTTGTCTCCTTGACTTCATAGGCAGCCAAGTATTTGCTGTATGAAAAACCTGGTGCTAGAAAATTCATGATATCCAAAAATTTTAATTTTGGGGTGGATATACACATAAAGTCGGAACCTCTTTTCACTATGAAATTGAATCCTCGGTTGTCATTCTCTTCTTCCTGGTTACCGACGAAATACTTTATAAAGTAACCTCTAATAATATTCAGATCATACGAGCCCGCATTGAATCCTATTACTGGTAATTCCTGTAAATAGGCATCTAACCTAGTCACAAGACTTGTCAAATCCCCTAGCTGTGAATATACATTGGCAAACCGTTTCCGTAACAGCGTATAAGCAACCTCTGAGATTCGCGTTAGGTGGTCAAGCATCCTATTCACCAACTCCTGAGGGTTGCCTGTGGTGATGAAACAAACGGGTTCCTCCATTCCGGGTACATTAGAGGCTACAGAACACGATAGAGGGACGTGTTTTGCTGAAAAATTGGTTACATTCCCCCCAAAGGGTAAATTTGTCTGCTCAAAGTAACACTCGTAATCATAGGTCGCCCTATATGGGTATACAAACTGTGTATCTACCTCTACTCCATGCGCTGCAATAGCTTCCCAAACGGTTTCCTGTGGTCCATAAACCCCACCTTTGAACATTTCTATGGTCATATCACCATTACATGTTTTTTCGTGTCGATCTAGGTGCCAAAAAGTCTTCCAAAGCTTTCCACATTTTGAACATGAGAAAGCCTGGCATACTGCATTGATATCTGTAATATACATAAAATGAGCCTTAAAATATAAAAGTTGCATTGTGTCCTTGTACGCTGTAGCACCTCTGAGCTTTGGGGTAAGGGTCTGGGCTTCATTAAACTCAAAGATATCTATATTTAGTCCAAAACATTGTTCCAAAGCTGGAATCTGTGCTAAAGTGACACCAGCAAACGTTTTTGTAAAAACTAGAGATTGATCTTCGCACCACTGTTTAAGCAGTCGATATACTGGTTTGGTTAGGGCTGTTACGGGGGCTCCTCTGTATAAGGCTAAGCAACGAAAGAAACACATGTTATCGATGTACTTATGTCTAGTACCTGTCTTGCTCTGCTGTAAAGTGTGGATGTATTTGTTATCTTTAATGTGGTCTGGGGTATCAGTTAAACAGCAGCCTATGGGGTAGTCTTTAATATGATAAAAGTAAAAGGAGGTTGCTGGAATTGTTTCAACAACGTACTTTGTATTTGGGCGGTTATGGTGGATGTGACTAAGGGGATCACTATCATGTAACTTAGTGATAAATGACTCATAATCTGCTATATTATTAATAAGTACTGGCTTGTCCAAGACACATGCGTTATTGATAGAGGCATGAAAAAATCTAAACTTATTTGTTTCCCTATGTCGTAAAATAGCATGATGACTGTAATTTACTTTAAATCGCTTGTTTTGCTTTACAAAAAGCGGGGTCAATAAAGACCGCCAATCTTTAGGCTCGTTACTCTCTGGGTTATGAAAAAATGTATACGACGAAAGATGCATGTTCACGTTGCTATGGGTTCGAATAGCTGACCAATTATCACGATATAACTTCTCTACTTCAGCTGGCAATGTGTTTATAGTGTCGTATTCTGAGCTCACTCTGGCTCTTTTGTTAGACCCGGTGGTGGTGTTCATGTTTGATCGTTTGCCTATGATTGATACTGTTGAAGAGTCTGTCTTGGAGGTCTCTGAAGTTCTTGAAGTTGTCATTTGGGCTGAATCTCTGGGTATTGGTGAACCAGGCCCTTGTGCTGGATCTGTTGTATCTACCATAGCGCCATACTCCTGAGCTGGAGAAAGCATAGCAACCGGCACTTTTGAAGTCAGCGGTTGTGTGTCTTTTAAGGGTATATCATGCGCAGTATCATAATTAGGGTCATGTTCGTCCTTGATATGCTGTTTCAAATTACCTACTCTGGTAAATACCCGAGGGCAGAGTGGACAATCGTTCTTGTGTCCCCTATGGACGCTATCCAGGTGTCTGGTAAGAGACCCAGATTGGGTGAAGAGATGTCCACATGTAGGGCACTTATATCTTGGAATTTTTGACTGTTTCTTATTGATAAACGAAGCCATCTGCAAAGATATACATACAAGATATTAGTCAACAGAATATGTGATCTAACTCACACTCATAGCTACTTATTAGTCCACTTCAATTCACCTATGTATACATGTAATTAAAAAATAATACGCACTACTCTAATTACACAGATTAACAATAGACCGAAGCGTTTTATAACAAGTTTCCTTAGTGTAGCTACTGAGAAACCTGTTATCAATACTTAAAATAAATTCATGACCCGTTAAATCTGAACCTCCTTAGGGGATATACCTCTTAGTGTTGAATATACACGTTTCTATGTCGAATAATATTCTAACTGTATAGCAACTAACGTTAAAGGCATTTAGATTAAAATAAAATAAAATCTTTCTTACATTAGAGTTGTCAATAAATAACCGTAAAATACGTATGGATTCTACTGATTCAGCAGATAACTAATACTGAGAGGTATATCTTAAACTCTCGCTTCTTAGAGAGAACCGTACAATCAAGAACTGTTTCCAGTGCGTGTCAGTTTATATAACTAAATCTTTTAGAAAAGGTGGTCTGTATATATAGTCCTAGCTGGCGAAGTGACACAATAGGAAGAAAACAATCTGTCGATAAAATAGTCCCGCGAGCGGAAGGTTCCCGTAGTGGTGAACACCGAACAAGTCTAGACAAGTTCTAACACCATTGAGGAAGATAACTCGAGACAACACAGGGAAACTAAGTCTGTGCTAACGCGAATAGATAACAACAAAACCCAAAAATAATCCGCAAGGGTAACAAACAACACGAAAACGATAGAAAATAAACCAAATTAATCATAAAACTAAGATCAAAATTTAAAAAATTAAGAATTTTAATGGAACCTTGTTAAAAGGTTTTCTATAGTTGTGAAAAGTATTAGCATGTGAGGAAACACATCTTAAACACCTCAAATATTTTATGAGAACCAGGCTTGTAGACAGAGAGAGACGGCTCCTTATCACAACAATTTGGTTTATAGCAAGACATGACAGCACACAATAAACACAGAATTTAGACGCATGTAACAGCACAATAGAAGATGTAGAGCACTTGTTGTAGGCGGAGACTACGCCTGATCACATATATGAAAATTCACTTATTTAACAAGAAATTACAACCCACAACAACAACAAAAAAAACACACACACACAATTTAGGTGCATGTAAAATACAAGAGAAGATATAGAGAACAATTGTTGTAGGCGGAGACAACCCCTCCTGACATATTACGACAATTCACTAATATATCAATCGGTAAAGAACGGAAACATCATAAGATACTACATTAAACAAACACAAAACAAAAAACATAGAAAAGTGGTAGATAAGTTACTTACCACGTACTTTGGTTAAAAAGTAACATACACCACTAGAAATAAAGTATATCTGTATTTACATTTCAGACATTAATACAAAATAATAGATTTCACAAGTAGTATCCAACAACACATCTATAAATACGATGCAGCTCATTTAGTAGGACATAATAACAGCGATATTTTTTATTATATTAAGAAGAGCATCGAATTATATTATAGTTAATCTTGTAGAGAAATAGACTCTCTATACAAAACAAGCATTCAAGTCAGCAAATAAATATAAAAGAAGTTGATGCATGTCATATGCCCGTGAAATTGGTAATAAATGTTATTATTTCCCCTTACTGGCACTACTTATAATTTCTTTGGTAAGGGGATATAATTACCATCAAAAGTGTAATTATATCCCCTTACCAAAGAAAATATAAGTAGTGCCAGTAAGGGGAAATAATAACATTTATTACCAATTTCACGGGCATATGACATGCATCAACTTCTTTTATATTTATTTGCTGACTTGAATGCTTGTTTTGTATAGAGAGTCTATTTCTCTACAAGATTAACTATAATATAATTCGATGCTCTTCTTAATATAATAAAAAATATCGCTGTTATTATGTCCTACTAAATGAGCTGCATCATATTTATAGATGTGTTGTTGGATACTACTTGTGAAATCTATTATTTTGTATTAATGTCTGAAATGTAAATACAGATATACTTTATTTCTAGTGGTGTATGTTACTTTTTAACCAAAGTACGTGGTAAGTAACTTATCTACCACTTTTCTATGTTTTTTGTTTTGTGTTTGTTTAATGTAGTATCTTATGATGTTTCCGTTCTTTACCGATTGATATATTAGTGAATTGTCGTAATATGTCAGGAGGGGTTGTCTCCGCCTACAACAATTGTTCTCTATATCTTCTCTTGTATTTTACATGCACCTAAATTGTGTGTGTGTGTTTTTTTTGTTGTTGTTGTGGGTTGTAATTTCTTGTTAAATAAGTGAATTTTCATATATGTGATCAGGCGTAGTCTCCGCCTACAACAAGTGCTCTACATCTTCTATTGTGCTGTTACATGCGTCTAAATTCTGTGTTTATTGTGTGCTGTCATGTCTTGCTATAAACCAAATTGTTGTGATAAGGAGCCGTCTCTCTCTGTCTACAAGCCTGGTTCTCATAAAATATTTGAGGTGTTTAAGATGTGTTTCCTCACATGCTAATACTTTTCACAACTATAGAAAACCTTTTAACAAGGTTCCATTAAAATTCTTAATTTTTTAAATTTTGATCTTAGTTTTATGATTAATTTGGTTTATTTTCTATCGTTTTCGTGTTGTTTGTTACCCTTGCGGATTATTTTTGGGTTTTGTTGTTATCTATTCGCGTTAGCACAGACTTAGTTTCCCTGTGTTGTCTCGAGTTATCTTCCTCAATGGTGTTAGAACTTGTCTAGACTTGTTCGGTGTTCACCACTACGGGAACCTTCCGCTCGCGGGACTATTTTATCGACAGATTGTTTTCTTCCTATTGTGTCACTTCGCCAGCTAGGACTATATATACAGACCACCTTTTCTAAAAGATTTAGTTATATAAACTGACACGCGCTGGAAACAGTTCTTGATTGTACGGTTCTCTCTAAGAAGCGAGAGTTTAAGATATACCTCTCAGTATTAGTTATCTGCTGAATCAGTAGAATCCATACGTATTTTACGGTTATTTATTGACAACTCTAATGTAAGAAAGATTTTATTTTATTTTAATCTAAATGCCTTTAACGTTAGTTGCTATACAGTTAGAATATTATTCGACATAGAAACGTGTATATTCAACACTAAGAGGTATATCCCCTAAGGAGGTTCAGATTTAACGGGTCATGAATTTATTTTAAGTATTGATAACAGGTTTCTCAGTAGCTACACTAAGGAAACTTGTTATAAAACGCTTCGGTCTATTGTTAATCTGTGTAATTAGAGTAGTGAGTATTATTTTTTAATTACATGTATACATAGGTGAATTGAAGTGGACTAATAAGTAGCTATGAGTGTGAGTTAGATCACATATTCTGTTGACTAATATCTTGTATGTATATCTTTGCAGATGGCTTCGTTTATCAATAAGAAACAGTCAAAAATTCCAAGATATAAGTGCCCTACATGTGGACATCTCTTCACCCAATCTGGGTCTCTTACCAGACACCTGGATAGCGTCCATAGGGGACACAAGAACGATTGTCCACTCTGCCCTCGGGTATTTACCAGAGTAGGTAATTTGAAACAGCATATCAAGGACGAACATGACCCTAATTATGATACTGCGCATGATATACCCTTAAAAGACACACAACCGCTGACTTCAAAAGTGCCGGTTGCTATGCTTTCTCCAGCTCAGGAGTATGGCGCTATGGTAGATACAACAGATCCAGCACAAGGGCCTGGTTCACCAATACCCAGAGATTCAGCCCAAATGACAACTTCAAGAACTTCAGAGACCTCCAAGACAGACTCTTCAACAGTATCAATCATAGGCAAACGATCAAACATGAACACCACCACCGGGTCTAACAAAAGAGCCAGAGTGAGCTCAGAATACGACACTATAAACACATTGCCAGCTGAAGTAGAGAAGTTATATCGTGATAATTGGTCAGCTATTCGAACCCATAGCAACGTGAACATGCATCTTTCGTCGTATACATTTTTTCATAACCCAGAGAGTAACGAGCCTAAAGATTGGCGGTCTTTATTGACCCCGCTTTTTGTAAAGCAAAACAAGCGATTTAAAGTAAATTACAGTCATCATGCTATTTTACGACATAGGGAAACAAATAAGTTTAGATTTTTTCATGCCTCTATCAATAACGCATGTGTCTTGGACAAGCCAGTACTTATTAATAATATAGCAGATTATGAGTCATTTATCACTAAGTTACATGATAGTGATCCCCTTAGTCACATCCACCATAACCGCCCAAATACAAAGTACGTTGTTGAAACAATTCCAGCAACCTCCTTTTACTTTTATCATATTAAAGACTACCCCATAGGCTGCTGTTTAACTGATACCCCAGACCACATTAAAGATAACAAATACATCCACACTTTACAGCAGAGCAAGACAGGTACTAGACATAAGTACATCGATAACATGTGTTTCTTTCGTTGCTTAGCCTTATACAGAGGAGCCCCCGTAACAGCCCTAACCAAACCAGTATATCGACTGCTTAAACAGTGGTGCGAAGATCAATCTCTAGTTTTTACAAAAACGTTTGCTGGTGTCACTTTAGCACAGATTCCAGCTTTGGAACAATGTTTTGGACTAAATATAGATATCTTTGAGTTTAATGAAGCCCAGACCCTTACCCCAAAGCTCAGAGGTGCTACAGCGTACAAGGACACAATGCAACTTTTATATTTTAAGGCTCATTTTATGTATATTACAGATATCAATGCAGTATGCCAGGCTTTCTCATGTTCAAAATGTGGAAAGCTTTGGAAGACTTTTTGGCACCTAGATCGACACGAAAAAACATGTAATGGTGATATGACCATAGAAATGTTCAAAGGTGGGGTTTATGGACCACAGGAAACCGTTTGGGAAGCTATTGCAGCGCATGGAGTAGAGGTAGATACACAGTTTGTATACCCATATAGGGCGACCTATGATTACGAGTGTTACTTTGAGCAGACAAATTTACCCTTTGGGGGGAATGTAACCAATTTTTCAGCAAAACACGTCCCTCTATCGTGTTCTGTAGCCTCTAATGTACCCGGAATGGAGGAACCCGTTTGTTTCATCACCACAGGCAACCCTCAGGAGTTGGTGAATAGGATGCTTGACCACCTAACGCGAATCTCAGAGGTTGCTTATACGCTGTTACGGAAACGGTTTGCCAATGTATATTCACAGCTAGGGGATTTGACAAGTCTTGTGACTAGGTTAGATGCCTATTTACAGGAATTACCAGTAATAGGATTCAATGCGGGCTCGTATGATCTGAATATTATTAGAGGTTACTTTATAAAGTATTTCGTCGGTAACCAGGAAGAAGAGAATGACAACCGAGGATTCAATTTCATAGTGAAAAGAGGTTCCGACTTTATGTGTATATCCACCCCAAAATTAAAATTTTTGGATATCATGAATTTTCTAGCACCAGGTTTTTCATACAGCAAATACTTGGCTGCCTATGAAGTCAAGGAGACAAAGGGTTTTTTCTGTTATGAGTACATAACAGACCCTGCGAAGTTACAAGATAGTTGTTTACCACCACACGCGGCCTTTCACTCGAAACTGAAAAATTGTAATATTTCAGCTGAGGAGTATGATTACTGTCAGACGATTTGGAGAGAACATAAAATGAAAACTTTACGTGATTTCCTGATCTGGTACAACATTAGAGATGTCAGACCTATGTTAGAGGCCCTAGAGAAACAGGTCTCGTTCTATGCCAACCTCAAAGTAGACATGTTTAAAGATGCCATATCAGTCCCCGGGGTCACCTTAAAATATCTATTCAGCACCCTTCCGCCGAATATAAACTTTTCCTTATGCTCCAAACGCGAGAAGGATTTACATAAGCTGATTAGAGACAATATTGTTGGAGGCCCTTCGATAATTTTTCATAGACACCACGAAGCAGGTCATACGCGTATTAGGAAAGGTAAGGATGTACAGACCATCAAGGGTTACGACGCCAACGCGCTATATTTATGGGCGCTGATGCAGAAAATGCCAACGGATTTTCCAGTAAGAAGATTTAAAGAGGACGGGTACAAGCACCACAAACTCAATAAATACACTATTCAGTGTCGGGCGTGGTTGACTTGGGTGGCGCACACAAACAAGGTGCACCTGAGGACCCAGTTCAACGGAAAAGAAATGGTTTTGGGTCGTAGACATATTAGAGTCGACGGTTGGGACAGTGAAACTAGAACAGCTTATCAGTTTCATGGTTGTCTGTTCCACGGACATCTAGACTGCCCAATAACCAGAGGTCATCATATAAACCCAGTCAATCAGAAACCCCTAACCGACTTGTATGAGAAAAATACTGAAATATCCGACTACCTAATGAAAGAGTGCCATGTAAATTTGGTGGTGATGTGGGAGTGCACATGGCAGAAACTAAAACGAGCTGACCTAGCGATCCCCCAGTTTCTGAGCGCTACCTTCCCTCACCAAAAACCATCTTACACCAAAAGAAAATACCCGTTATCGGTTCAGCATATTCTGACTTCTGTCACTGACGAGACCTTATTTGGACTAGTCGAGTGTGATATCCACGTACCAAACCCCTTAAAGGCTCACTTTGCTGAAATGACGCCTATATTCAAAAATATAAATGTTACTAGAGCAGATATTGGCCCTCTGATGCAGAAATATGCAGAAGAGCACACGCTCTTGACGACGCCTAGACGCACATTGATCGGTAGTTATATTGGTAAAAAAATTCTACTAGCTACACCATTGTTAAAATGGTATCTGGATCATGGCTTGGAGGTAACCGAGATTTATCAAGTGATAGAGTATCAACCTGTGGCTTGTTTCAAACAGTTTGGTGATACTGTCACGTCAGCTAGACGTAATGGTGACCTTTCACCAGGCGAGTCAATCACCAGTGACACTATGAAGTTATTAGGCAATTCGGCATATGGGAAAACTTTGACTAATAAGGCCAAACACGCAGATGTATCCTATATTAGAGGTGACGAAACAACAAAATTAATAAATTCCCCACGATTTAAAAACATGACAGCGATAACAGAAGACATTTTTGAAGTAGAGATGGGTAAAAAGAGAATTAATTGGGATCTCCCATTACAGATAGGGTTTTTCGTCTACCAATACGCCAAGATGAGGATGTTGGAATTTTACTACGATTTCCTAGACAGATTTGTCGATAGGGCTGACTTTGAATTAACTGAGACAGACACAGATTCATTATATTTAGCATTATCAGCACCCGAGCTCCATGATGTCATTAAACCAGAAATGAAAGCTGAATTTCTCAGGGTTTATGACCAGTGGTTTCCTCGAGAATGCTGCCAGATGCACACAGAACTACTCCTCAATCCGCCGAACGATTGTCCACACTGCATCGACGCTAGAGTCTTTGATAAGAGATGCCCAGGATTATTCAAACTCGAATATTCCGGAAAAGGCATTATAGCTCTTTGTAGTAAAACTTATTTTTGCTTTGGTGACTATAATAAAATATCGACCAAAGGCTTGAGTCATCAACATAACACATTTGACAGAAACATATTTTTAGATGTTCTAAAGACGAAAAGGGCCCACGGTGGTAAAAATGTAGGTTTCAAAGTTCACAAGTCAGCCATGTACACATACGAACAACATAGAGCCGCGCTGTCCTATTTTTATATAAAGAGACAGGTACAGACCGATGGTATTTCTACTATACCCTTGGACATATAAAATTACCTAGTTCTACGACAACCACTGATCCATGTATATTTCATGAGACATGGACTTATATGACGCTAGCTGTATTCCTTTTTATCTACTTTACACCACCACTCTGTTATTAATAAAACATAGTTTTATGCTATGGACCCTGGCAAAAGACGAAAATATGATTTAAACGACACAAAATCGGCATATTTTATCTATGTTTGTATGCATATGTGTAAACATCCTGTATTTCCTTGAACTAATTGGTTACCAATGAGTGTTATTTCATGTATATATGAATGTAGGCTAATAATAAAACATACATAAACACAATTTACATGTTAACTATGTATATTTATTTGGTATGACTATGTGAAAACTACAAAAAAGTGAAAACAAACCTACTTTTATGTAAATTATTTAATAAATGACCTACTTGAATATTATGTATTACCCTTTTTATCTATTTACCAATGACGATGCTACTAATAAAACATCCACAAGCACAATTTTATGCTAATTATGTGACATGTTTTATTTAAAACATAGGAAAACTGAATAAAACCTATTCAACACAACTCAAAGTTTCATGTTTTATCTATGTTTGTCTGTATATATGTGACAAGTATGTATGTCCACGAAATATATAATTACCAAGGAGCTCTATCACATGTAACAACATGTAACGACACCCCGATTTCAGGCATGAACGTGAGCCCCTTGTGATTGAAATACAACATATACCAAGATAACTCTAGAAAATAAACACAATTAACCATAAAATTAACATTAAAAAAAAAATTCACACTATTTTTTAATAAATACCGCCAGAAAACCCCCAGAAAAAGTCAGTCAAGACTTGTATTCCTGGGAATTAATCCTTCTTTGTCTTTGATGCCAGGTTTTTCCTTCTTTGTTATTGATGCCAGGGAAAAGCTTCTCGTAAACCACGCTGTATACTACTAACAATAACAGGTGTGCATGGTGATGAACATCAGAATAATCTGCAGAAAAGAATAGCAGCTCTCAGTTTCCTTGATGATGTTTACCCAAGTGATCTATGGACCAGAGTATATACAGATGGATCAGCACAGAATGCAGTAAAAAATGGAGGAAGTGGTGTATATGTAGAATACCCAGAATACACTGATACCACTTGTATACCAACAGGAAATTACTGCAACAACTATGACTCTGAAGTCATAGCTATTTATACAGCTGCAGAGAAACTGTTAACATTGGACAGGACCTCACACCCTATTGTAATACTTACAGATGCAAGGTCAGTACTAGAGGCATTACAATCCAATAAAGATCCAGAGTTAAAAGAGGTATTGTCCATAGTACAAAATAGCTGTAGAGTTATACTGCAATGGATTCCATCACATTGTGGAATAGCAGGAAATGAGAGAGCTGATCAACTCGCCAAGGAAGGTGCTAACATGCAGCAACCGGATGTACCAATCAGCTATCACCAAAAGAAATCCATGATAAAGGCACAACAAAAGCCTAACTTACCTCCACGGGACGACTACCACCTACTTAACAGACAAGAACAGGTCATCATATTTCGACTGAGAACTGGACACAATAGACTAAACAGCCTATGTATACAACATTTTTAATTGGCACACCAGCAAAGTGTAATTGTGGACAAGTCAACCAGACTTCAGAACATATCCTTCAAGAATGTGCAAACTATGACACATTAAGATGCACATACTGGCCTTCTGATACACCAATGAATGTTAAACTTTATGGTACAAAACAAGAAATGGAAAACACTGTCCAATTTATACAAGAAACAACACTGCAGATATAGACATTAGCGAACGAAAGAAGAAGAAGGTACATGTGAAACATTAGTTGAAAAAAAGGAATGAAGATTGGTACTTATGGAACATTAGTTGAGAACAAAAAGGAACGCAGATTGGTACATGTGGAACATTAGTTGAGAACAAAAAGGAATGCAGATTGGTACATGTGGAACATTAGTTGGAAAAAAAAAGAAATTCAGATTGGTACATGTGGAACATTAGTTGAAAAAAAAGGAATGCAGATTGGTACATGTGGAACATTAGTTGAGAACAAAAAGCAGTTTCCTGTAGAATTAATGAAAAAAATCTGAAAAATAAAAAATAGATGATGAAATATTTTGTATCACAGAAGATAAATAATATTCTGGCCGTCACTTGACATAATACAAAAAGGGTTAACCATATATTTACTGTCCACTCCAGTGTAGTTATTGATAAGACCATTAGATAAATAGGTATTTCTGAAGGTAGAACAATTCACAAACCTTGCAGAAAAATACAGCAAATATATAAGAGGAGGTGACCACTTTGGCCAATTGAGAGCGGGTTATTAATATCCACACAGATCCTACAAGTGGTATCTACCATCATACCACTTCTTAATTGACACTTACTGGTCAATGGACACATCATCTGCAATTCTGTTACACCTGCTATCATTGCAAAGAAGTTTAGAGAGTGTCATTCTTGCTCTTATAGAACAAGCTTTTCTTCAACGAAAAACTGTAACATGAATTCCGCAGCCTACAACATAACGACTTAGGACAATATTTTCTTGACAAATATTAAAGGGCAAGGTACAAACCAGACTGTATAGCGTGTGTAGCTACGGGAAAAAGAGGTTTGACCTGCATGTACTAATCTTCAGCAACATATTAATAAAATTGAGGGAAAAATATCCTAGATTATGCCACACGGTTGATCTTGATAAAGTGACTTGCAAGTACATCCAGGACGATGACAACAGTTATGCATACATAGTATATGTCAGATTCAGATTAAACTACAACTTATATCTGTATACCACATCATCATAAAGCTCTTGCATATGCTTGGACAGAGTATAAAGCCAGGTTCTCCTCTATGTCATGGCACCGCCCATGTGTAGCCAGGGTCCGAAAGGGGAACAAAAAGAATAGTGACACTGTTACCGCGGCTTCGAGCAAAAACCA
Source organism: Meghimatium bilineatum (assembly GCA_034231615.1). Classification (NCBI taxonomy): domain Eukaryota; kingdom Metazoa; phylum Mollusca; class Gastropoda; order Stylommatophora; family Philomycidae; genus Meghimatium; species Meghimatium bilineatum. Next base: position 64,951,692 of record CM067304.1, on the reverse strand, counting down.
AAGTTAAATCACACACAATCAGGGATCTTCTATTTGCTGATGAATGTGCCCTAAATGCCAACTCTGAGGCTGATCTACAATGTATTATAGACAGATTCTCCAAAGCCTGTACCAACTTTGGGCTTACCATTAACACAGAGAAAACAGAAGTCATGTTACAACCAGCACTTGGCAAAAGCTATCTCGAGCCCTACATAAAGGTAAATGGTGTAGCACTGAAAGTTGTGAATAGATTCACATATCTAGACAGTACGTTATCACAAAATGCCAACGTTGATGATGAAGTGTATACAAGGATCGCCAAAGCAAGCAGTACTTTCGGCAGATTGTACGCACATGTTTGGCGTAGAAATGGCATTAACCTACAGACTAAGCTGAAAGTTTACAGAGCAGTGGTACTTCCAGTGCTGCTATACGCTAGTGAAACATGGACTGTGTATAGACGTCATGTGGAAAAAACTCAAATCATTTTCATACAAATTGTCTCAGAAAAGTTATGAACATCAGATGGCAAGACAAGATTCCAGATACCACTGTCTTTGATAGAGCTGGTATCCTAAGCATTGACACGATCCTTATGCAGACACAGATTCGTTGGGCAGGTCATTTGGTGCGCATGCCAGACCATCGTCTGCGAAAGATACTTCTCTATGGTGAGCTAGAGAAGGGTATACGATCTCAAGGTGGCCAAAGGAAGCGCTACAAGGACTCGTTAAAGGACTCACTGAAAGCCTTTGAAATAGACCACGATACATGGGAAGAACTTGCACAAAATATATCTACATGGCGTTCTAAAATAAAAAAGAGCGCATCATCTTGTGAAAAGAAGAGAAATGCAGCAGCTCAACAGCGGAGAGCAGCTAGAAAGTCACGGATAGACCAAGATCCGTCTACAGTCGTTATTCCATGTCCAAACTGTTCAAGGACATTTACAGCTCGAATAGGGCTCATTAGCCATCTACGAACTCATAATCAAGGACATAACTAAAATTGAATTTTCAAAAGTGGATGTAACAAATGGTCATCATCACTTGTGATGGACGAACAACATGTGATCAATGTGTGTGTTACAACTAAACTTTATGTGATCAATGTGTGTGTTACAACTAAAAATTATGTGATCAATGTGTGTGTTACAACTAAAAATTATGTGATCAATGTGTTTGGCAGAAGATATTTGAGCCATAGTTGTACAAATATGCGCAAGCACATGCGAAATGGCAACAGTGTATGTGTGTAAAAGGGATTTCTTCCAATGACATTCAGAAGGAGGTAGCGCTTGTTTGCGCTGAGATCTGTTCATTGCGTAAAGCGGTTCATAATTGGGTAAATTAATGTGCACACTAAATTTGTAAGGAGGAACCTCATTTGCTGATGAAACTCGACATGGTCGCTCTGTCAACATTGCTTCTGCGCTGCGGGTGAAGAAATTGGTTCGAGCTGACAGGCGAATAACGGTAGACAGGGTTATTGGTAACAACCGCAATAGGGTGTTCGCATGGTTCATTACCCATTAAAATGCATCATCATCAAAATTCAGGAAGGTGTGCTCGCGATTGGTTTGCTACCCAGAAGACTCACGAAAACAAAATTATCAAAATAGTCAAGTCGTTATACCATCTTTGTCGAAGAAGACATTCCGGGGTATATTGTCACGGGATGAATCATGTGCGCATCACTATCAACTAGAACCAAAACGTGCTTCAGTGATGTGGCAGCATAGGCCTATATCTTCACCTTCCGCCAAGAAATTTCAATTTATGCCATCTGCAGGCAAGGTTCGATCTATAGGCACAGTTTATGGGGTTTTCGAGGAGTCCTGTTAACTGTCCAGAATCAAAACGATCTTTCATACGTCAAGTTGTTTTGTTGTTGATTATTTCTTTGTCAAGCGATTCAAAGTATATAGTGACCACCGAGAAGCAGTGAGATAATAAAACATCACTTATCTAGGCGAGTTTTGATTGTTCCTATGCCTTTACTGTCGACAGAGAGGTCTATAATTTATGATGGACTCGCACGGACAGAACGAGGTGACTGTTACCAGAAATAATCGGAATTTTCTGTTTTGAACTAATTCCCACCAAAAGGAAAACAAGTACTCCTCTAGAGGATGGTTTACGTTCTGATCCACACACTTGGTACACACACTAGGTACACATGAACTTATGAGTCACAAAAAGAGCCGGATGTTATTCAAAATAGCCGGATTTCCAGTTTTGAACTAATCACAGAAAACTTGTAGACTACTTCTATAGGATAGCTTGCGCCTTGATCTAGTGTAGCTTCTCGCGCCTTGATCTTGGTGGGCTTATATCCCACTCACCTATCTTGATGGGCTTATATCCCACTCACTGATCTTGGTGGGCTTATATCCCACTCACCTATCTTGGTGGGCTTATATCCCACTCATCTTGGTGGGCTTATATCCCACTCATCTTGGTGGGCTTATATCCCACTCACTTATCTTGGTGGGCTTATATCCCACTCACTTATCTTGGTGGGCTTATATCCCACTCACTTATCTTGGTGGGCTTATATCCCACTCACTTATCTTGATGGGCTTATATCCCACTTTGTCCAAATTCAGTGGCTGGTCGCTCAAAGTAAATGCGAAGCGACAGATGATCAGTCCAATCAACGTGATTGGCGCTGTGTGAGATCAACACGCAGGACAATTCTGCAGAAGGTCTTGGTAAATAGTGTACGATAATCTCGTCTATATTTAGCAGCTGTCGCTTCTTTATGTGACGCATGTGCTAGTCATGTATATCTGGAAGTATATGATCAAGTTTTGTTATACCTTCAAAACCCTTATCCATAAAACAAATATACCGATGATGAAATAATCCCTTTAGCTGTGAGCAGATAGCTCTTGACAGCCCACAACCTTTCTGACAAAAGCACTTGTTCTTCTCAGTTATGTAACTGAGGTGCTACCTTGGGTTCTTATAAAGTATCAAGCGCAAGTACAAGGGAGGTTTATGGATTCAAGTTTAGTTCACGAAGAGAGGCATTCTAGCGCACAAGTATCTTAAGATTACCACGTCCTGCCATAAGCACGGCACACACTTCTAAAATAAGCCGTAACGTGACTACCAGGAAATAAAAATGTAATAATGTCTCGCCCCCATGTTTTGTCTAACATACATAAAGTGTCACAGAGGAGGATTCATCAGCTTTATATGACTGCTCCTCTATACATTATATTCTCTGTTGAGTTTGTCTACGCCCATTGTCAAAATATGATAATATTAGTAATTCAACGTGATAAATATTGAATATATCCAGAACCGTAGATATGATCTCACGGAGGGAGTGGGATTTCACCTTTTTAAAAACAAAAATAAAGGGTATTTGTGCGTTTTAATGTATGATTACCTTGTTTGAGAAAAATCATTATTGGGGGGGGGGGGGTGTGAAGGCGGTTTAATTTTTGCTTGACTTTGGTCAAGTTCCTAGTACTAGAAGTAATGTTCCGATCTGTTAAAGGCAAGGGGGTTATAGACCCCAACCGCCTTTATCTACGTGCCCGAATATATACATATATATATATATATATATATATATATATATATATATATATATATATATATATTGTCAGTTTGTTTCAATGATCAAGTTAATTTACACAAAAGAAAGCCATTGCACTACTTGAAGCTATTGTATATTAGTGCCGTCTGAAATATGACCTTCTCCGGCCGAAATAGCCCAGCTCGTAGATATACATATCACAAACTGCGTCATTTATTTTGGTTGATCTTCTTCTTCTTCTTCGGCGACCATTACTCAGTCAGGTTGGGACTTCGGATTCTATGATATAGGCTGCTGTCTGTTATTAAGTGTCCACTGTGCCATACAGTTTCTCTTCAACACTGATTGGGGTGGGCCATGTCTTGTTTCTCAGGTCTGCATACTGGGGACATTCTTGTAGGATATGTTCTGCTGTCATATTTGCAAGGCTGCAATGGCAGAGCCCAGTTGTCCCTATTTTGAATTTGGTGTACAAATGATGTCTCATTTTGTTGTGACCAGTTCTGAGGCGCAGCAGGATAACCTGGTCTCTTCTGGACAGTTGGTAATACCCGTCATCTGCATTATATTTGGGGTGGTCTTCTTTCCACTTTTTGTTATAGTTGCCTTTAATGATGGTCTTCACTTCTTCATAACTGACTAGATAGTCTTCTTGAGGTAACTTCCCTCCTTCTTTGGCCAGTCTATCTGCAACTTCATTCCCTTCAATGTTACAGTGTGACGGTATCCACTGGATCACTACTCTTTGGAAATTATCGTACAACTGAACTAGCACTGCCCTCAATTCATTCAGTTCAGTGTTCCTGTGTAGCTTCAGTGCTGTTATGACAGAGAGTGCATCTGTTAGTAGTACAATATTCCTGTGCACTTGTTCTTTGTGTTGTAAGATAGTTTCTGCTGCTTTCTTGAGAGCTTCCATTTCTGCTTTAAAATTGGTTGAGAGCTTGCCTGTAGCTATGGCTAGAGTAACCTCTTTCCCGCATTTTAGTCTGAGGGTCACTCCTCCACCTCCATTCTCAATTGCGTTTGTGGCCGAGCCATCTGTATAGGCATGAGTCCATGCATCTTGTGGGTAATTAACTGCGATGTGTTGTTCTGTGATACGCTTTCTCTCCAATTCTGTCTGGGTTCCTTTCTTTTCTATACCTTCTATTTGTTCTTTTAGTTGTGGGAGTCTGTATGCCCAAGGGGGGGATGATACTGAATAGTTGTATGGGCCTTGGTTTCGCTTGTCCTATAGTTGGTGCCTTTTGTATCAGTTTCTTTGCATTTGCTGAGAAGTTGCTCCTCTCCAGCCTGCTTTTGCCATAGCCATTAATTCTTTGGTGCATAGGATGATTCAGGAGTCTCTTGTATTTTTCTGCTTGTTGAACTACGTTCATGTCTCTTCTATCTTCCATTGACTGAAGGCCAGTTATTGTTTCTAATGTATTTATGGGTGTAGATTTCATAGATGCAGTGATAATACGTGTAGCTTGATTATTGGTTTTGTTTATTTTGTTGAATTGCGTTTTAGATGCTGTGGCCCAGGCTGCGATGCCATACTCTAGTACTGGCCTAACTCTACCTGTGTATAGCCTTTTCAAGATTTTGCTGTCCGCTCCCCAGTTTGTGCCTGCTAACGTTTTCATTATTGCCATTCTATTTCTGGCTCGTTTCTCTGCTTTTTCTGTCTGTTTTGCCCATGTCATTCTAGAGTCAAGGGTAATTCCGAGGTATGTTGGGTTCTGCTCTAGTGGGAGAACGTGATTGTTTATTTTTAGTGTTGTTTTCTGTACCTTGTTGGATAGTGTGAATATTGTGTGTGTGGTTTTCTTTTCATTAATGGTAAGCAACCATTTCTTGGTCCAGCTTTCTAGTTTGTGCAGTGCCCCTTGCATTCTATTTTTTGCAACTGCTATTGTCACCCCTCCTGTCCACAAGGCCAGGTCATCTGCATACATTGCAGAGTGTACCCCAGTTGGTATGCCCTCCATAATATCATTTATGTAAATTAAGAAGAGTGTAGGGGATAGTACACCTCCTTGCGGGACACCTTGTTCTAGTATTCTCTTCCTGTTACGTTTTCCTTGTACTTGCACTCTAGCTGTTCTTTTTTCCATATAGTTGCATATCCAGTTATATAAGTGTCCTCTGATTCCTAGTCTAAGGAGCTTGTTCTTGAGTCCATCTTTCCAAACTTTGTCAAATGCCTTCTCCATGTCAACCCACACTGCAAGCGTGTGTTTTTTTTCTTGGTATGCGTATTCAATCTCCTGGGCTATGTAGGCGACCTGGTCCTCTGTTGATCTGTGTTGTCGGAAGCCACTCTGTTGTGCTGCTATGAGTTGTTTTCCTTCCAAGTGCCACATGAGTCTTCTGTTGACCATTTTCTCCAATAATTTGCCCATACAGCTGAGGAGACTGACAGGTCTATAACTACTTGGGTCGAAATTGTCTTTGCCTTGCTTTAAAATGGGTACCATGATAGCTTCTTTCCATGCGGTGGGCACCTGTCCTGTTCTCCAGCTAGTATTTACTATGTTTAGAAGTTTTCTCTTTGCCCTAGGCCCCAATTTCATAAGCATCTCATTGGTAACCCCATCTTTACCTGGTGACTTCTTGAGTTTAAGGTTCTGTAGTGCTTCTTCTAGCTCAGTTTCCGTAATTTTTGCCAACATTTGCTCTTCTATAACCATAGGCATATCCTTTAGTCCATGGATTTCATTCTTGACTTCTATTTTTCTTTATTTTGGTATGTTTATCTGGCTCACAGTTGCATAATTTTTAATGAAAATGTTTGCTGCTGCTTTTCCCGTGTGCATTTTGTTATTATATTCAAGTGTTATTGGAGGTCGGCTACTGTTTTCATCACTCAATGCCTTGGCAAGTTTCCAGAGTTTGTTTCCATCTTTGTCCATGTTAAGGCTCTCTGTTTTTTCGATCCATCTCCTCCTTGCTGATGTTTTTACCTCTCTCTTGTATTTAGCTGAGGCTGCCTTGAGAGCAATATTGCTTTCTGTACTCTGCTCTGTTTCTGCTAATTCTCTGGCCATATTCAGGTCTTCTTCAAGCTTTTGTTTTTCTTTGGACCAGTACGGTTTGTAGTTTTTTCTTGCCCCTCTTGGTATTGCGTCTTTTGCTGCCCTAAGTATTGCCTCAGTTAGCTTTTCCGTCATGTTCTTAATTTTTTTTGATGGGTGTTGATAGGCTCACTATATGCGTCTGAGAGTTTTGCAAATTTGTCCCAGCCTGCTCTCTTATAGTTCCAGCGGGGAAGAGGTTTCTGCTCTTCCTGTGTGTAGTTAAGGTTGATAGTGAGTTTTATTGGTTTGTGGTCACTGTCCCCTAGCTGGTTCATAACTATTCTACATATTTTATGGGATGAATCGCCAGTGGCAAACGCTAAATCTGGGGTTGATGTTGATTTCCATCTCCTTGAGTAGAAAGTTGGGGGATAATCCTGTGCATTCAACAGAAATAGATTGTTATCGATTTCCCATTTTTCCACTTCTTCTCCTCTTGAGTCAGTTTGCTGGTAACCCCACCTTTCAGAGTGGCTGTTAAAGTCACCCACTACAATACAGTGTGTGTCTGTAATATCCATTGTTTCTAATTTAAGGGCTCTTCCTACTGGGCTGTATATGTTATAAATTCTGATGGGCTGGTTTTCTATGTACACATCTGTTCCTATAATCTCTGATTCTCCTATTGTATTTATTTCTATCTGCAATGTTGGAATGGTGTTGCGTATCAGTGTAAGTACCCCTCCCTTATGCCCTTCTCTGTCCTGTCTGAATGTTTGGTAGCCCCTGATAGAGAATCTATGGTTTAGGTTAAGATGGGTTTCTTGTATGCAAGCCACATCAATCTTGTCGTTATCCAGTCTAGCTGTTAGTGCCTGCTTTTTGTGGTAAATGCCTTCCGCATTCCAATGCAGTATGTTTAGTCCTTTTGTCTGTCGTGTGGTTTGACCAGTCATAATTTCCCGCTGTTCCCATTTCCTGGTCTTCCAAAATGGGCCAGGGTGACCACCAGTAGCTTGGGGTGGGCCCCTTCGAGGCATGGGGCCCGGCACTCTACCCGCCTGGTGGGACTCCTCAGGCAGAGCACCATACCTAGAATCCATTGTCTCAATCTGCATGAGTGTATATGAGGTACGTTGCACTTTGTTATGCGCCATATGGCCAAGTGCATCCGATTTCCGCCAGCTATTTTTTTTTAGGTTTGCTTTCCTTAGATGGTCTACCCTCCCGGGATCATGAGCACCATCTGTCCAGGTTTTGTGTAGAGTTTTCCATCTCCTAGGTGGCTTGTCTTTCTGGACTCTTGAGCGCCATCTGCCCAGCAGTTAGGGGAATTTTTTAAGTTTTCCTGCCTTTTTCCTTTATGGGATGGAGCTGATTGGGGCCTAAGTAGGGTCTTACTGACTTCTCCCTTTGTATGTTTTAGAAAATAGTTTCCCATATTCCCCTATTTTAAAGGTCCCTCCAACCCTGGGGTACGCACATGCTGGGGACAATGACCCCAGCTGTTGGCTTGAGCTTATAGCGGCTCATACTCGCTTGATGCTGACCGTCACGAGACACATGGGGTATTTCAGTGGAGATATCAGTGCCACCTGATATCCCACCCCGTCCTGTTGGGCAACATCGCCAGTTTGTCCGCGACTGCTTATTCGTCCAGAAATCTGGATTATATTGCAGCCAACCACCAGATATGGAGACTCCATATCCGGAGGTTGTTCCACGATCCAGAACCTGTGGACGCGCCTGGTAGGGGATGGTCGCCCCCCCCCCCAGGATTTTGGTTGATCTGATATGTTCCGTGTTTATCATTGGCTCGCCTAGCCACACACTCGGTTAGTACTCATTGATTCAATTAATGAAAATATGGAGTCAGTCGTCCAGTTCGAAGGCAGAATATTTGACAACTCTGACGTCAAGAATGGAGTCTGGAAACGGTGTATCCTCACTCAAACCCCCTTTGTTTTCCGCCGAAGACGGATGTGTTTGGCCATTGGCGCAAATAAAACGGCAACACAACGCATTTCCATTCTCTGGACTACATCCAACTGGAAATCTTGTAGGACCATTGTCCTGTTACAAGAGATATCCAGTGGGAATTTGAGAATGAACGCTGAAGAAGAAGAAGAAACCCCCTTTGTGATATTCTTCTCTGCCTCTTCCTATATGCTTTTGAGAGGGTGACATACTCATTCGAACGAGATTTGATGATTCCATGTTTATCCTGGTCCATCGATTTGAAAGCGAAAACTAAGACCACTGAGATTTCTCTAAGGTAGCTGAGGTACGCCAATGCTGCAACTTTAGTTGCTCATAATGAAGTGATTCTACAAAAACTGATTAATAGATTGGTAATGACTTAAGGCCTGTTCTCACTATCAATAAATATCGAGAAAACTGTGGTCCTCTGTTAAAACGCACATTCATCGCCGACCATCACACTAAACAATATCTAACTTGAATCGGTACAGGACTTCAACTATCTGGGTTCCAAGTTACTGTAACACTATCACTCGACGAAGAAATAAGTGTCAGAATAGGAATTGCAGTCACCACGTTCGTTAAACTATAAAATAAAGCATGGAACGACACAAAGTTGACAATAGCAACATGGTTACCGAAACATCAATCATGTATCCTTCATGTACTTCTCAACTGATGAGCACTTTACTCGCGGCACGACCAAAAACTGAATAGCTTCCACTTACGCTGTCATAATAAAGTTTTCAACATAAGGTGGCAACAAAAAAAAATGGCCAACACCGAGGTCCTTGACAAGGTCAAAATTCGAACAATAATGTCCACGCATGGTCAGAGTCAATTTGTTTGGCCACACTCAGAGGATGAGCAAGAGCCGTATCCCACAACAACTGCAATATGGGGGAGCTCTCACATGGCCCACGACAAATAAATCAGACCAGTGTTGCGATATGAAGACGTCTACAGCACATTTATCAATGTTATCACACCCGATTCACACCCTGTTCACGACATTTTCCCGGTAATTGACAATGGGTAAAGATCATGTCGGGAGTGGATCTTTTTTCTCCGAAACCACACCGTGGCTGACAGGCCACGTTCGGCAAGCAGTTGGAGTCGCTTTAGAAGAATACGTGAAAAACCTTACAGGTGATGCAGAGAAGGAAGATGTCTCTGTAGTTGTTGCAGTCACATTTGTTCGTGTAGAATTACTATCTTTGCGTCCCGCATATCTTGGGGGATTTTGCCCCCCCCCCCAGCACATTATAAGTAGTTGGTACAGGTGGGGGACGAGGACATCTCTGTTTTCCTATAGGATTTCAGCGGGAATTTTGTCTATTCGTGTTGCCTTGCCGCTTGCTAGTTTATTTATAGCCTCGAGGAGGTCGACCTCTGTGGGTTTATTATCCAGCTCTGTCATTACAGGTTTATTCTCAAGTATTTAATGCAGTTGTGGGTCTGTAACTCAAGTATTTGATCTAGTTGTGGGTCTGCAACTCAAGTATTTGATCTAGTTGTGGGTAACTCAAGTATTTGATCTAGTTGTGGGTCTCGTCTTCTTCTTCTGCGTTCAGCATGTGGTCATGCTATACCGTCAGACCTGTCGTCAAGACGAAGTCCATTGTCTTCTCCAGGTCAGAGCGGCTGCCCCATAGCTTTTGCCTCAAGTCTGTATCCTCTGGCCAGGTCTGCTGTCTCTGTTCTTTGTATGTTGGGCAGTCTTGAAGTATGTGTTCTGGAGTCTGGGTTCCGGATCCACATGGATATTCATCTGTATATGAGATCCTTAATCGATAAAGGTGACCCAACAGTCTGCAGTGGCCTGTTCTAAGGCGAAATATTGTGGTCTGTTGATATCTCTGAAGGAGATGTATTGCATCATGTTCGTATTCCCCTTCCATTTCTTTCTTCCACTTTGCTGTGTATGTGTTGCGGATTATTGTTTTTACTTCTCCGTAAGACAGTGGGTGTCTGTGTTGCTCCATTTCACTTCCTGCCTTTGACAGAGCATCCGCTTTCTCATTTCCCATTATTCCACAGTATGATGGTATCCACTGAAGGGCAATAGCTGATGATTTTTGGATCTGTCTTAGCTCATGTCTGATGTTGTGCAGAAGGCTTTCGTTTCTGTTGCTCTGGATTGATTCCAGTAGGGATCTGCAATCTGTGAATATGGCTATCTTCTTTGGTCTTGGCAGTCCTGGTTCAGTGAAGGCTTTCAGTGCTTGATGGAGTGCAACTGCTTCTGCTCTAAAATTAGAGGAGTATTTCTAGTTGTGGGTCTGTAACTCAAGTATTTGATCTAGTTGTGGGTCTGCAACTCAAGTATTTGATCTAGTTGTGGGTCTGAAAGTTTATTCTCAGGTATTTGATCTAGTTGTGGATCTGCAAGTTTATTCTCAGGTATTTGATCTAGTTGTGAATCTGAAAGTTTATTCTCGTGTATTAGATCTAGTTATGTATCTGCAAGTATATTCTCAAGTATTTGATCTAGTTATGTATCTGCAAGTTTATTCTCAAGTATTTGATCTAGTTGTGGGTCTGTAACTCAAGTATTTGATCTAGTTGTGGGTCTGTATGTCTGTCTTCGGAATACAGAGTCGAGTAGTGTTCGACCCATCTTTCAAGTTGTTTAGTTTTGTCTATTATAGGATCTCCTGCTTTGGACTTTAGTGTGACAATTTTTGAGATCTTTGACCCTAGAGATGGTTTGATGTTTTTGTACATCATTTTGGAGTTTCCCATATCAGCAGCAGTTTGTATTTTAGTGTATAGATCCAACCAATATTTGTTTGAACATTTTCTTGATTCTTGCTGCACTAGTTTTGTGTGCTTGAGGTGATCATGTGAGCTTTTTGACGGGTTCTTTATGAACTTTAAGAATGCTTTCTTTTTTCATTTCTATAAAGAGAGTGGGTGCTGCTTTATTTTCTTCAACCCAGTCTTTGTTAGAGAATTTGTGTGTTCCGTACGACGATACGGCGCTGTCATGTATGTGTGTTTTCAGGTTGTTCCAGATGTTATCCACGTCTGCCTCATTCTCTGTGCATTTTTTTTTCTTTTTCTATGTCCAACCGCGTAGTGAATTCTTTACAAAATAATTCTTTCATTTGTGGGATTTGTACCTGTGAGACTTTTATTTTCGGTCTTGTTAGTTGACGTGGTGCGTGTAATATCCTTGGTTTTATATTTATTTTGCTGATGACTAGTGCATGGTCTGTATTACAGTCTGCACTATGTAGAGTTCCTGTGATTCTTACTGAGCTGAGATATTTCATTTGAGTGAGAATCAAGTCCAACTGACGCCAATGTCCTGATCTGGGATGACGCCATGAGATTGTGTGAATGGGCTTGGTGGAAAATAAACTGTTTGTTACTCACAGGTGGTTTGATTTGCAGAATTCAAGCAGTCTCTGCCCATTTCCGTGTATGTTTTACCATTATACATTATATTATTATTAGGGCTGTACCGGATTCAAATTTTTGAAGTGAGATCCGGCCGGAGCCGAATTTACAAATAAAAAAACAAAAGTTAAATAACGTACTACATTACTTAACTTGGTGAGTGGAGTCACTCGACTGTTGATTACTGCAGTTCATTACTATAGACATGACAATGCTGACATATACTTATATTAAATCATTTAAATGTAAAATAATTATATTTACATTAGAATAAGTAATATTAAGTTCCATAAGTTCAAGATGAAACATAATACATAAGCACATAATGCTAATTTAGTAATATTTAATTTTTAGTTTAGTTTTTAGTATTTAGTTTTCACATTGTTTTTAGTTGGCAAATTGGCAGCTCAGTTACAACTCACAACAACAGTACATTGAACAGGCTGAATTTAATGAAATACATTCATTCAGTACTTTCATTAATTCAGCCAGTCAGTCTTCATTATGGCTGTGAAGTTGAACTCTCAGAGTCAAGAAGAGACGAGTTGTATTTCAGGAAAATCAAGATCTCCGCATTTTGTGGTACAAGGCTCAAAGGGTTCCAGAAAAAAGTGCAAGGCTTCTACGGTGGTTAGTGATGATGTCTCCTGCAGTACTGAACAGCCTTTCCGATGGCACACTTGTAGGTGGTGGTGCAAGAAATGCTTGCGCCAGTCTAGCCATACTTGGAAATCTTTGCATATTGGCATGCCACCATGAAACTGGATCTGACTGTCGAGTTTGTAATGGCTTTGACAGGTACTGTGTCACCTCAGTGTTAATACTGTTGCCTTTGGCATTTACAGAACGATCTGTGATGGGATTTCCTCGACAATTGTGTCAAAACAGCTCCATAGGCTGGACTCGTACTGTGTAGCAGTGCTCACAGAAGTCAAAACACTAGTACTACTACTAGTAGCTGATGGATCCTGTGCACTGACTGTGTTTGCTGAATCAATAATGAAGTTAGCTGCTAAAATCAGATGGGCTCGTGCATCACTTCTGCCACGATCGGAAAAAACGCACAGCTTGAATCGAGGATCCAGTTGTGTGGCACATGTGTAATCGATGATCCAGTAGTGTGGCACATGTGTAAACACCGTTAGATTATACTTTAGACTCAAAAGACCATCAGGCACATACAGCTGTAGTGTGTGTGCAAAACATCCAACACTTGAATAGCTGCCATCACGAAAGCATTTGGCAATGTTAAATGCATTGTCTCTCACAACAACATGGCACTTCTCACGTGTAATTGACCACTCATCCAGCGTCATTTCAAAATGTGCAAGCAAGTTTGTGACCATATGATGTTCATCACAGGCAGTACAATGGAAGACTACACTGCGGTGAACGAAGGAGTATGTTAACCAATGGCCAGTGAGGCCCATAAATGACTGAGTAGTGTGTTTAGCTGTCCACGTATCTGTTGTGAATGATATGTAATCAGTGTCAGATATCATTGCTGCAATTTTTACCGTCAGACGTTTACACATGTTAAGAATGACATGTTCAACAATGTACTTTCTTGAAGGCAATTCATACCTTTTTTTCCATTGTATGCATCAATTCTCTGAAACCTGGTCGTTCAACTACATGAAAAGGTTCCATATCTATGGCTATCATTCGGGCTACGGCAGCATGAATGCATTTAGCATTGGGACTGTGATGACCAAATTTTGACCCGGTCCCATGCCTGCATAATGGACTGCTGGGTAATGCTGCTTGCTTTGTGCAAACACGATCCGAGATTCATCATAGATGTGGTCGCCAATAGACTGGCCTCCAGCCAGTTATGCTTTCTTTTCCATCATTTCGTCATAGCTTTTCCTGTGCATCGATCGCAAATGGGTCTGCATTGATGATGTTGAGAAGTCTTTGGGGAGATCTGATCGTCCACGCGAGAACTGTTTGACACAAAACTTACATATTACCTTCGCTGAAACATCGTCTTTAACCTTGAAGTAATCCCAAACGGCGCTGTATGACTTAGATTTTGATGCCATTTTATTTTATCGGCAAGACCAAAGAAATTTACGAAAATTCGAAATAATCAAGTTCCACAAACTCATAAAGTAATGCACCATTAAAATTAAAAATTCATGTTTATTTCTTAAAATACTTATTTACATCAGCGGAAATAGTAAACTGGAAGTGCCACTGTGCTTGACCTCATGAAACATGTACAGAAAATTCACCTGACTAGGCAACACAAATCCGGCCTAAATCCGGCAAAATTGGACCGGAGCCGGATTTGTAAAAATGGCCGGATTCCGAATTTACCGGAGCCGGAGCCGAAATTCGGTACACCCATAATTATTATACATTATATTATTATATATTATACTATTATACATTATATTATATCATATTATTACTATACTATGCTATGCTATACAATACTACGTTACGTTACGTTACTTTATATTACGTCACGTTATGTTATATTATAATATTATATTGTATTGTATTGTATTGTATTGTATTGTATGGTATTGTATGGTATGGTATGGTATGGTATGGTATGGTATGGTATGGTATGGTATGGTATGGTATGGTATGGTATGGTATGGTATCGTATCGTATCGTATCGTATCATATCATATCATATCATATCATATCATATCATATCATATCATATCATATTATATTATTATATTATATTATTATTATATATTATGTTATTATACATTATTGATACACAAGAGAAAGAGAGTCACGAAGAAACATGATCGCCTACGCCATTCGGCATGGAACTGGATTGATTGATATACATTATTATTTTATTTTTGTAATGACGTATAACACAGAAATAGGGATCATACGATTGAGGATTCCCTTGCTTCAATTCGTTGATGTGAAAATTACTATTCAGTGGTACAGTATTGTATTAAAAAAACAGTTGGGGAGATTAATAATAATAATAGTAATAATAATAATAGTAATAATAATAACAATAGTAATAATAATAATAATAATAATAATAATAATAATAATAACAATGGTAGTAATAAGACCCATAGTCCGCCAGGGTCGTAGTGGTACACACTGGATACACCAGCACAAAAAGCTCTCCAAGTAACTATGTCCTCAACCATTCGGAGGAGTGTAGAAAAATCACACCCAGACCATTCATTGATGTTATCAATCCAGAGTTTTCTCTTTCCCCATCTCTTCATCCCCCCTCCCTCGTCAATTTTCCCTGTTCCCTAAAACAATTTTAGAAAGCGAGACATGTCTCGTGGAGAGTTTTATGGGGGTGGTTCCTGTTTTACCTGTTCTTAATCATTGTTGTTGTGGATAACCAATCGCTGTTGTTCAGTTCAATGTCAATTCTATGTTTGACAATAAATCCCAACGTCCTGCGAGTGAATTCAAAATAAGTCTTCATACGTGTCGACACTGATTATTTCCGTAAATTTCATTTGACACAATATATATATTTTGTGTCACCTGTTAACGAACTGCCCATCTATCTATTGTCTTTTCCACAAATGCTGCCAGGCGTCATGGGGAGTTGGAAGTGTTCTGTCTTTCGCCATCTTTGTTGCGCTTGTCATGGTTAGGCCGTGGTTTTTAACAATCTCTCTGATTGAATCTTCCCATCTTGTTCTTGGTGTTCATATTGCTTTGCAGCTGTATTTTCTGATGTTGCACGCCTGGCTGGCTGGTTGCATTCGCATAGGTTGTCCCACCCAAATGATCGTTTGTCTTTCTATATATTGCACAGAAATAATGGAAAACATGACGTATGAAGTTTTGTTTTGATTCTGTTCATAGACTTGTAAAAAGTGAATAGCGTATGCAATCGATTTCGTGATTTATACAGTAAGTTAGTGACAGTAAGGGATAATGTATACAGTGAGTTAGTAACAGTAAGGGATAATTTATACAGTGAGTTAGTAACAGTAAGGGATAATTTATACAATGAGTTAGTGACAGTAAAGGATAATTTATACAGTGAGTTAGTGACAGTAAGGGATAAGAGTATATGGAAATAAAAGTTTTTCTATCAGTTGTGAGGGAAGAACTGCCAATATGGAGGTTCGCTATGATAAAAGCAGTGTAAAAAAAAGTAAAATAGCCCATAGTATTTATTAATACCGTAGGGGTGTGAGATGTTAGCGATCTCACATTTTAGAGGTTCTGCAAATGAGGGCAGTAGCCATCTCCTCTCCCTCGCAGTCTTTACTTCCCAGATTAATCCGGTACCCATTTAAGGCTGGGTCGACCTGGGAGTCGTTGCGATCTGAGAAACATTTCTGCCTCAACTGGGGAATGAACCCAGGAACATATACGAAGCCAGTGCGCTAACCATTGCGCTACCCGACTCTCAAAAGCAGTGTGGTAGTTACTGGAAGCTTACTATTTCAAAAAGTGCAATGGGATGTTCTAGAAGGTAGGGCTGGAACACTGGCCCACTTTGCCGGATATCCACAGAATAATGTATAGCAGCACTGAGGAGATTTTAAATACAGCAGCATTTATTAAGAAAACCGGACTTCCTGTGTGGACATGTTCAACTGCGAAGTAGAAGAAGAAGAAGAAGAAGAAGAAGAAGAAGAAGAAGAAAGGGGTGTAAATAGTGTACGACCTAATATAATAAGATGATGAAGTAATCCCCTTAGCTGTGAGCAGGTAGCTCTTGAGAGCCCATAGCCATTCTAACAAAAGCACATGTCCTCCTTAGATGAATAATCAAGGTGGTAATAATCTTACAAGATTAATGTAAGGGATTTTTTTGTCTCAAAGGCTTGGTTGTGTTAGAGGGGGTTGTTTAATGGATGTATGTTTAGTCCCCGAAGTTAGATATTCCAGTGCGGTAGGCGTCTCAAATCGCCACGTTTTACCATGTGTGTGGTTTATACTTCTGCAACACATACAGGAATCCTGTGAAGTAAGGAAGACAGACATAACATGAGGAGAACAAATGATGGACAAGAAAATGTGATTATGACATGACAACTTTCGATGGTTCCCTTCTCGTCATAATGTATATACTTTATCGTCGCTTGTTAGAACCGACCAACAAAATTCTCGGAAATAATCAAAAACATGACGTTTGAAGTCTTGTTTTGGATTCTGTTCGTATGTCTTTATGTCGACATCTCGTGTCATAGCGTCGGTGGTCAGAATCAACGCGCGGAACCTGTGGGTTTACATAAGAAGAAAGTGGGGAAACAAATCAAATGATGGGATTTTGCATACATTATATGTCTACTAAAAAAACAACTTATTTTCATGTTACACAGAAGTCGTGATGACTGGATTACCAGAACCCCGAACTCTGTTTTTGTTAATGGTTGAAAGCTCTTATATAAACAAATTGGACTCCTTCTTCAGTTAAAAAGGGCGTAGGCCCCTACCTCAACATAACAGACACTTTTTAGTAAACCCCCAAAATAAATATGTGTTGTTTTCGTTTAACTTATTATAAAAATTTGTTGTAAAAAGAAATGTCGATTACCGGTTACTTTTTTTTTTAAAAGGGTAGTGGACAAGTGGGAGATTCGAAGAATCAGTGGGCAAGTGGGGGATTCGAAGAATCAATGGACTTGGGGGATTCGAAGAATCAGTTGACTATTGGAGGATTCGAAGAATTAGTGGAGAGGTGGAAGATTCGAAGTATCAGTGGAGACGTAGGAGAATCGTAGAATCAGTGGACAAGTGGGAGTTTCGAATAATCAGTGGACAAGTGGGAGTTTCGAATAATCAGTGGACAAGTGGGAGTTTCGAATAATCAGTGGACAAGTGGGAGTTTCGAATAATCAGTGGACAAGTGGGAGTTTCGAATAATCAGTAGACAAGTGGGAGTTTCGAATAATCAGTGGACAAGATTAGTAGAACCAGTGGACAAGTGGGAGTTTCGAATAATCAGTGGACAAGATTAGTAGAACCAGTGGACAAGTGGGCGATTCAAAGAACCAATGGAGAAATGAGAGATTCGAAAAATCTATGGAAATGTGGGCGCGAAATATCAAAAGATGGACAGATTACAGCAGGGCCGGAGATATGATATCTTAAAGGGATCTACCATACAATAACAAATATTCGTGTGTTTTCGGGAGACAGTTCATCTATTTTTATTTAAAATTTGATGCCCTTGTGAAAAATCTCTACGGGAGAGATTTTGGACATTTTATCCACATTTTAGCCATGTTTCTAGTGCTAAAATTCATGTTCTTATCTTATTTTCTAAGGGATTGGGGGGGGGGGGGGGTAGAGGGAGTTTTAATACTACCAAACCTCCCCCTCCCTATCTACCTGCCTGTGATACAGTCTAGCAGGGTGCACCACTAAAACAAGAGACAGAATATGTTGGAGGTACGTTGCAGTCAAACTTCGCTGCGAATGACGTTGGTGCACGTATTGATGTTGATGGTAAGCGGATCTCTCCTTCTTCTTCTGCGTTAGTTCTCAAACTCCTGCAGATTAGCAGGATGTAGTCCGGAGAACGGAATACGTTGTGTCATGGTTTACAGCATTGCTGCGATATCTGCGCCTTTCGGCCTGACACATCCGACTTCAGCATGGCTGTGGGTCACTGGCCCTATATGGGATGGGACAGCCAACTCCATCCCATAACCTCCGTAGTCGCCTTTTACGACATTCCTGGAAGGTAAACAGTGTTACTATTCTTTGCTCCCTTTTCGGGCCCCGGCAGCACATGGGCGATGAGCGGATCTGATTCCCTCGATATCATGTAATCCTGTGCATTCATCTGTAATCATACTTATAAAGTGACACTATTTGACATTTTACGTGATTCTCAATTGTCACTTTGTGTCGACAGCCAATGAAATCACGGGATAAATAATAGAAATAGAAAGGATGATTTTGTAAGGATGATTCTCGATGAGTCTATAGGGCCGTATGACCGAGGGACTCGGTGGATCACGATGCGTCTATAAAAGTAGACCACGATTTAAAAAAGAATTAATGGTTATCTGTGTTCTCAAATGTAAGAGAGTTCGTTACTGACCAATGAACAATATAAACATAACAATATGTGGGCTCATTGGGAAACAGGCTTCTAAAGTGACTCAATGGGCGTTTCCCAAAATGTTGCATTGGCTATCGACATACAGTGTACATAAAGTAACCAATGGAAATCGCAGGAAAATCCAAATACATCTCTATACACGATTGTTATCCAATGAGCATTGCCGATCTATTGACGTCATCGTCAGTGACGTACATTGACGATTTATCACTGTCCAACTACATTATGGATTTACAGGCCGCATGTCCGTAGTACAAGGTAATACCAGTGCACTAGCATTGTGATAGTGCACCAATTGCGAGTGTGTATGATGTTCACCTTTCGAAAACGAAAATGATCATTGAATTGTACAAGGTCAAGTTAGGTTTGTTTGTTTGTGAGTCCTCAGATGTTTGATGAATCATATCCGGGCTTTTAAAAACCTGTTGCAGCGTGAGCAGGGATGAAGTTGGTCTTGAGATGAGGGAACACAGTCTCATCTTTTATTGTTGTTTCATTCAAATCAACTGCAGTGTTCTACTCTGTTCACAGTTTGTAATACCCGCACTGCTCTGACCACGCCAGGCTGCGTGTGGTTTCCCAAGAGCTTGAGCCAATGCTGCAATGTTTGAAATATGTCCTGAGCAGTCTTGGAACCTTTTTTTTTCTAGCGTCCCCTTGAACACTTACCCACACACATTTCACCATAAAAAATACATTGGAAACCGCGCGTTTGATAAAACGAATAAAATGATTACACAAGGTAGTGAGTCTTACCATACGCAAACTATCAGACAAACGGACACACAAAATAGATGACAATATATAAAATAGACTAACGCAACGTTTCAACCATAAGGTATTTCTCAAGAAAAAATACAAACATTGACTTTACTATTATATGTATCTAAGAGAGTTCTTAGAAGTTATATAGAACCAATTCTGATGTATGGAAGTGAATATTCGGCACTCAGCATAATTTAGTAACAGATTATATTTAGACAACAGGGAGGTGTATAGAAGAATGTTAAGAACTCCTCGGATAGATAAGAAGCATAATGACGATATCTTGAAAGAAGTTACTTCAAAAAGAGAGGTACTTACCTGCATCAGGAAGAAACAGTCCACATTTTTATGGTCACATCACGAGAAGAGGAAAAATGGAACACAACAGGAAAGTTGAAGAGCAAGAGAGGTAGGGGAAGACCAAGAGAGAAGAAGCTTGACAACGTAGTACTGTGGCATGGGAGAGAATTAGAATAGGAAATGATTGACATCACACGAAATAGACAGCTATGGAAAGATATGATGATGATGTTCGTCCGTCGTAATCGACGATGACCAAAAGCTTAACCATAATAATAATAACAATTAGAAGAAAAGAATGATAAAGTTAATAGTGCATTTTAAAATGACTAACAAGTCCAATGCGAGCACATAAGGTTCTTCTACAAAATTGACAACTGTAAAGGGTGTCTACGGGACATTTAGATGTTTTTTTCTTTTCTACCTGCCCGCTTCTGTCTTGCAGTATCTTGCCTGGTCTCTTCCGCCGCTAGTGTCCCCGTTCTAAGGCTGCAACGCCATGCTGTTCTATCCTGAGCGAGGCTCTCCGAAGATTCTACGAAAGACATGATAACCAATAGCACACGGCATGGTCCGTAAGAAGAAGATTATACGCATCATTTGTTTGCGTTTTTCTGGAGAAATACCTTATGGT